>CM052810.1:43777375-43926929 GCA_028533885.1 Nasua narica
GAAAACTTTGGTTTTCTTTTTCAACATTTCTCTGGCTATTCATGGTCTTTTCTGGTTCCATATAAATTTTAGGATTATTTGTTCCATTTCTTTGAAAAAAGTTGATGGTATTTTGATAGGGTCTGCATTAAATGTGTAAATTGCTCTAGGTAGCATAGACATTTTCACATTTGTTCTTCTAGTCCATGAGCATGTAAAATTTTTCCATTTCTTTGTGTCTTCCTCAATTTCTTTCATGAGTATTCTATAGTTTTCTGAGTACAGATTCTTTGCCTCTTTGGTTAGATTTATTTTTAGGTATCTTACGGTTTTGGGTGCAATTGTAAATGGGATCAACTCTTTAATTTTTCTTTCTTCTGTCTTGCTGTTGGTGTATAGAAATGCAACTGATTTCTGTGCATTGATTTTATATCCTGACACTTTACTGAATTCCTGTATGAGTTCTAGCAGTCTTGGAGTGGAGTCTTTTGGGTTTTCCACATAAAGTATCATATCATCTGCAAAGAGTGAGAGTTTGACTTCTTCTTTGCCCATTTGGATGCCTTTTATTTCTTTTTGTTGTCTGATTGCTGAGGCTAGGATTTCTAGTACTATGTTGAATAGCAGTGGAGATAGTGGACATCCTTGCTGTGTTCCTGATCTTAGGGGAAAAGCTCTCAGTTTTTCCCCACTGAGAATGATATTCGCTGTGGGTTTTTCATAGATGGCTTTGATGATGAGGAGGAATGTACCCTCTATGCCTACACTGTGAAGTTTTGATCAAGAAAGGATGCTGTACTTTGTCAAATGCTTTTACAGCATTAATTGAGAGTATCATATGGTTCTTGTTCTTTCTTTTATTAATGTATTGTATACATAGATTGATTTGTGGATATTGAACCAACCTTGCAGCACAGGAATAAATCCCACTTGGTTGTAGTGAATAATCCTTTTAATGTACTGTTGGATCCTATTGGCTAGTATTTTGGTGAGAATTTTTACATCCGTGTTCATCAAGGATATTGGTCTGTAATTCTCCTTTTTGATGGGGTCTTTGTATGGTTTGGGGATCAAGGTAATGCTGACCTCATAAAACGAGTTTGGAAGTTTTCTTTCCATTTCTATTTTTTGGAACAATTTCAGGAGTATGGGTATTAATTCTTCTTTAAATATTTGGTAGAATTCCCCTGGGAAGCTGTCTGGCCCTGGACTCTTGTTTCTTGGGAGATTTTTGATGACTGCTTCAATTTTACTGGTTATGGGTCTGTTCAGGTTTTCTATTTCTTCCTGGTTCAGTTTTGGTAGTTTATGTGTTTCTAGGAATGTATCCATTTCTTCCAGATTGTCTAATTTTCTGGCGTATAGTTGCTCATAATATGCTCTTATTATTGTTTGTATTTCTTTGGTGTTGGTTGTGATCTCTCCTCTTTCATTCATAATTTTATTAATTTGGGCCCTTTCTCTTTTCTTTTTGATAAGTCTGGCCATGGGTTTATCAATCTTAATTCTTTCAAAGAACCGGCTCCTAGTTTCATTGATTTGTTCTACTGCTCTTTTGGTTTTTATTTCATTGACTTCTGCTCTGATCTTTATTATTTCTCTTCTCCTGCTAGTTTTAGGCTTTCTTTGCTGTTCTTTCTCTAGCTCCTTTAGGTGTAGGGTTAGGTTGTATATTTGAGATCTTTCTTGCTTCTTGAGAAAGGCTTGCATTGCTATATATTTTCCTCTCAGGACCGCCTTTGTTGTGTCCCAAAGATTTTGAAGAGTTGTGTTTTCATTTTCATTTGTTCCCATGAATTTTTTAAATTCTTCTTTAATTTCCTGGTGAACTCATTCATTTTTAGTAGCATGCTCCTTAGCTTCCATGTATCTGAGTTCATGTATTTGAGTTCATGGAATTCAAAAAAGTTCCAATTTTCCTCTTGTGATTGAGTTCTAGTTTCATGGCATTGTGGTCTGAAATTATTTAGGGAATGATCCCAATCTTTTGGTACCAATTGAGACCTGATTTTTTACCCAAGATTGAAATTGACTTTAAGTGGATTATTTCACTGTATGTTTAGTATTATGCTTTTTTTTTTTTTTAAAGATTTTATTTATTTATTTATTAGGAAAGAGAGAGAGAGAACATGAGAAGGGAGAAGGTCAGAGTGAGAAGCAGACTCCCCATGGAGCCGGGAGCCCAATATGGGACTCAATCCCGGGACTCCGGGATCATGACCCGAGCCAAAGGCAGTCGCTCAACCAACTGCGCCACCCAGGGGCCCTAGTATTATGCTTTAAGAGACTGAGTTTTATAGCTGTGTCTTTCTGCTTAGAGATTTATTTTTAGTAAACTGGATATCTTAATATTGAGAATACTTCCAACATCCTATGTCTCATCTACATCTCTATTTTCTATCTGATATCCCAGTGAATTGTAAATATAGGCAGGAATTGGAAAATTTCAGTCATGGAAATCTATTTTCAAAAGCAAATATTATCTTAGATTATTAAAATTCTTTGCCCATCCTTCCATTTACATCTAAAGATCATGTTGAATGTGGTGGGTATTCAAATATTTAGTGTTTGTAGGGTAATATCAATGTATGGAAGGAAAGTATTCTAACTTAATTTGGTAAATTATAATAAAATCCATCTTAATTATGGACCAAGTAGTCCTTGGTCAGTTAGTGAAAAAGTCAGTTAAAGCATGGAATTACAAATAATGACACATAAATAATTTATATATCTTTTTTAAATTTATATATCTTATTTTATGTTAAATCATGTAAATGTATATTCACTATATATGATACTGTGTTGCAGAGAGTGTTTTCATTAGAGTTGTGTGTTTTGTTTTTTACATAAACTATACATAAAGGGTCATCTATCATTTAGTTTTTTATGTACATTACTAAGTAAGATAGCAATATTTTAGCTTTCCACAATTATACAAAGTTTTGCAAAGTATTTAACTTAGTTTTCATGGTAATGATAATTCTATTTGCAATTAAAATTATCATCTTAAAAAAAATTATCATCTTGTTAAAGATATTTAATTTAAAATGAAATTATAGAAACAATTATAACTGGCATATTGTGGCTTAGAAAGAAACACAGCTCACTCATAAGAGCATACAGCTCAATAGGTTGGAGCATAAGTGCACATGAGGTCATGAAGAGAAGAATTCGTTATTATTTCTTAGTATGTCAGATGCATCCATCAGTAGGTTTTGTGAAAAGAAATGAAGATAAATATTTAACATCGAAGACTAATTAAGCTGGTGATTTTGTTAATCTGGGGTTCATACTGTTCATATGATGGACACAACTCTTTTAGACTTCTACAGACAGCATTTATCACAACACAATGTATAAGGTAGGTGGTCAGTAAAAGTTGAGTGAGTTATTTGCATAGTGGCTACAGACCCAATGTAAACAAACCCCAGAGATGCTCTCCTTTACATGCTTCTATAAGCAGAATTGTCTATTTTCAGAACTGTCTATTTTAGAATGGCAAATTAACACAACCATTGAGCGGCACTGGATCCTAAGCTATTTGGACTTCTCTGTCATTTTACTTTTATCACTGTTTCTAAAACCTGAAACAGATGAAGGTTGGTTGCAGGCTCACTCTGTAGGAAACATATACAGTAAATCATTCAATTTATTTTCTACACTAATTCAGGTGCTAAAAAATTTAACCAACAAATATACCATGCAAAGAGATTTGAGAAGAGAAAGTTTAATGGGAGAAAGTTTAATTTTACTAGGATTTCTATACTCAGCCAAAATATCATTAAAGTGTGAGGGGAAAAAATTCAAGGAATTTTCAAGCACATATAAGATCAGAAAATATACCCCTAGTGAAGGGGTATATTTCTTATAAAATCTAAATGAATTTACATGATTTTTATCCCCATTATAAATCTTATAAATCTAAATGAATTCAAATGATTTTTATCCCCATTGTTGAAAGAAGACAAGAAACAAAGGAAAGTAAGACAAGTGATCCAAAATTAAGGGAACACCTAAAGGAACAGTAAAAATTAATTCTAGAATGGCAGATGAGTAGCTGTCCTAGTAAGTAACTAGTCAGATTGGACAAAAATGCCTGGAACTTCAGAAAAGCAGTTGTCATCAAAAATAGGAACTAATCACAAAATGATATGAACAAAGTTAAAAAAAGAATCAAATAAAAAATACCATAATAGAAAGAACTATAATTAGAATTTGCAGAAAAGATAAAAATCCATATAAGAACAAAGATGTCATTATAGTTTATTAGTACCTTTCATCCTTGAGCATCTAAATAGAAGTTCTTTTCTAATTTCAGTGGATTTCTTGATCCAGTGAAATTCTTTTGAATTAAAAGCATCTTTGTTTGGATTATGGTGAATCTGAAAAGCTTGCTTGTTGTCTATGTGATACATATTTTTCAAAGACATTTTTCTGGTCATCACAATATTTGTTGACTATACCAAATAAGCCTCTTTCAGTTGTCTGAGGATCCCTAGTTGATATCTAGAAATCCAGCTTGAGTTCCTGGAGGTTTGTGTATTGGTGGGAATAATTATTGAACCAATTTTCCTTTATATGGATTAGATATCATGCTTTGAGACCCTGTAAAGTAGGGAACAAAATCCTTCAGGTCTCACAAAAGCCACTCCATGATTTTATGCAATTTATATAATTTATGTAGAGTAGAATCTCCTTTATTTACTGGATTTATTTAGCTACCTGTGGAAGTGATATCATGGGTGGAGTGTGAGTGATGGGATTTGTTACACCCTAGATTTCACAAAATTCTCTGTACAGAGATAGTAGAGAAGTAAGAAGGAGTGGACAATGGTTCTAGGAAGAGTAGTTCAAATAATCTATAAGTAGTTCAATAATCTATAATCTATAATCTAAGACTCTTCAATTCACCTTGCTTTTACTAACCCTTTGGCTGAGTTTCTAGAAATTAAATCAGTTCCCTGCTGAAACAAAGATATGCATTATGAAAGTGCCCAAAGAAGATAGAAAATGCAGAGATTACTTCAAGTAATAATGGCTGAAAAAGTCCCAAGTCTGATGAAATACATCAGTCTACAAATCAAAGAAAGTCAATGAACTCCAAATAGGATAAACACAAATAGTCACATGGGGACACATTATTATCAAACTATTAAAGCCCAAAGACAGAGAATCTTGAAAGCTGCAAGAGAGAAGTGACACATAACAGGAATCCTCAATAAATTTATCAACCTGTGTCTCATCAGAAAACTGGAAGACAGAAGGCAGAGGATGATATATTTCAATGGTTAAAAGAAACAAAACAAAATAAAGCAAAACAAAACAAAACACCCTGTCAACTTAGAATTCTATATTCAGCAAAACAAAACTCTTTCCAAACCCTCCTTTATATTGTTGTATCAACCTTTTAGAAAATCTTTATTTTTCAATGCCTGAAACTACATTTTCATGCATTTTCTTCCACCTGAGCACTGAGCACATTGAACTCTATTCTATTTGAAAATAAGAGTGTGTGAAAAGTATATGATTTACATTAAAAGAAGAGAAGGAGTTCTTACATACACTAAAAATTTTTAAAGGTTTATAGTTACCACCAAACACTGATTAATGTGTGACCTTTGCCAGAGCTGTCAAGCTAGGACAAAAAAGTCAAGGACCTAGGACAATAACTTTTAGTCAATTTATTTTCAATTTGTGCAACGCATCTCATGCAAAATATAGTCTATCATAAAAATCACACAAATATACTAAAGAGCAGTAATATTCCTCAAAGAACCTGAAGACAACCCTCCCCAGGGTTTGCAGAAATTTGTTTTGTGTGCTGTAAGTGGTTGATGTAGTCTTGTCATTGGCAAGCACTTGTATTGGAACATTTTTATTTGTACAGTTGAATTAATATTTTCAGTCATTATCTTTTGTTTTTCCTGGAAGAGCTCAAAGTACATCAAAGAATTATATTATAGATTTTAGTGAATTGTTATTTATGATCCACACAGTTTATTTACAAAAAAAAAAGAAAAAAGAAAGAAAGAAAATAGGGGAATATATATTTAAGCTTACTTGAATGAACAACATATTTGGAAAACCAGGGTTCTTCCTGCATTTCTTTTTTGCATTGTGTTGACAAGATTATATATAGTTTATAGAGATATTATATTACTATTACGGCGCACAGTGCTGTCACCTTGAAAGCCTTTCAATGTTGTCTTGAGATTGTTACGGTGAATATGAAACATGCAGACCTTCTTTTATAAAGAAAGACCATACATTTGAATAATTAATTAATTAATTAAATGAGGGAAAAATTAAGACACTCCAGGTAAACAAAAGCAAAGGGAATTCAATAACTCTCTACCACTTTATGAAAAATGCTAAAGGAAGTCCTTTAGATACAAATGAAGGGACACTAGACAGTAATTCAGATCATATGATGATATAAAGATCTCTAATAAAGGTAAATACATGGAAAAATTTAAAAGTTATTATTATTATGATCGTGGCTTATAATCCACTTTTTATTATCTATAGAATTTTTTTAAATGTATAAAAATAAGTCTTATGACATGACTTCTATACACTGAATAACTCTCTTCCTCAAGTTATTCAGCAATCCTTAGCTACTACCAGCAGCTATCCAAAGGAATCATGTGGTGAGTGATTGCTGTTTCTACCCTACCCTCTATATCTATAAAGGAGAGCTGATCAAGCCAATACTGGTGTCAGATTACCATCATATCAGCCCCCTAACTGAAAACTGTGTATTGATCACTAAGTGAAAGCAAACGTCATTTATGTGGCTTCATGATTCTTTCCCTCCCATCACATCTAATGACACATGCATACATTCACATATATATTTTCATCTGGGATTAATCATGGTTTCCAGAAAATATATGGTGAACAGTGCTAGTTCCTTATCCAAAGTAAGTTCTTTCTTTTTCCTTAGTAAAGAACTCTTATTTTATTCAGGTAACAGTGTAAACAGCTTTAAAAGGTTTTTCCCAGTCTATCTTAACGGGTTGACGTGGCCATGTAAAAATGTCTTGCTAATAGGTTAAAAACAGCATGTATTATATGGGAATCTTGAATAAGAGCCCTTCTTAGAAAGATGGCAAAAGCTCATGGGTATATCTCTTTGCTTCCTGCACTTCATCTTGCTTTCCTGTTTAGAATCTAGAAGGATCATTAGGCAAATTTGAAAGTAGAAACCTGGCTTAACCATGCTGGAGCAAAAGTAGAATAGGACGTGTGTCCTTGGGAAACAAGGAACTATTACACTGGATCCGGAATGCATATCTCTGGATTTCTTTTATGATAGAGAGAAGTCAATTAATATATTTTAAGTTCTTATTTATTTTCTGACTGTTATTACTTCAAGGTGAATGCAGTTCCTATCAAATATACAGACTGATTTTTTTATTAAACAATGCGGTTTAATTTCAGAATATTAATTTTTGTTTCTATTTAAGAAACTACTTTCTCCATCTTTAAAATGACTTAAACTATTTTCTCTAACTCTAAAATGAATTTTCTCTTATTGTTCACCTGGAAATGTATTTTTGAAATCATGGTGAGCCCTTCTGGAATATTATAAAATATAAAGACTTCCCAGATGTGTCTCATCCACTCAAAGTCACATTTAAAATTACCTCCTCTGCTTTGTTTGCATCAATTTCACCACCAATTTCATCATGTTGCTATAAATTGATTCACTTCCGGATGTGAGAATTGTGTGAGAATTTAGGAGATGTAAATCCAGTTATCTGTTTTGTATATCTAAACACTATAACACATATCATTCACACATGCACAAGATATTCAGGCTCAATATTAAATTCTGATTATTTAATGTCAAAAGGTCATCTAGAGAAGTACTCTTAGAGTGTCACAGATAATTTATATATATCATCCCTGCCCCTAAAAAGAACCAAGATTTTGGTGAGAATCATGAAATAATAATACCTAATCATAGTTATTCACTTCCAATCATTCCTAAATTTGAACCAAGCATATTTAAAATGTTAATTATCTACCTAGACAGTTCATCTGGTTAACCACCTCAATTTAAAAATGACATTTAATCAAGGGAAAATGTGAAAGAAAAATAACATTTGAGTATTTCTTTCCAGTGTTTTTCTATCTTACATAATACAGTACTCAGGGAACTTCATACATGAATTAATTCAGCCATGATTTTCCAAGATTTAACTGATAAACATTTCTATTTGAAACTTATTGGGACACCTGAGTGGCTCAGTTGGTTAAGTGTCTGCTTTCGGCTTGGGTCATGATTCCGGGGTCCTGGGATTGAGTCCCACATCAGGCTCCTTGCTCAGCGGGGAGCCTACTTCTCCCTCTGCCTGCCTTTCCCCTTGTTTGTGCTTGCATTCTTTTGCTCTTTCACTCTAACAAATAAATAAATAAGATCTTAAAAATAAATTTGAGACTTATCCAAAGATCTTACCAGTCCAAACCAAAGTTAACATTTTATTTCTGTAAACTAGTACAGATTCCATTTTCTTAGTTCCTGTGTATTGCTGTTTTCAAAATCCCAGTCCATAATGATGAAATATCCTTTTCTTTATAACCTAAATCAACTTCATCTACCATGTCTCTCTCTCTTTCTCTAGCTCGCTTCCATGCCTATCCCTTAGTGTCTATTTCCATTGTTACCTTGCTGGTGCATGGCCTTAATTATTACACTATGAGAATTTAATATTACTGGCTTTCTGCCATGTTACCTGACTTGGGATTTATAATGTCTCTCTATTGCATAAAGATAAAAGTCCTCCAGTTGAAAAAGTTTCCATAATTTCTTCCATGCAATTTGTCACCAGTTGCTAATACATACTATCTGTTGTAATCAGATAGTAAAGTCTTTGAAACTTTCCTGTGACTTTTTTATCCTAAAATGTGTGCTTGCTGTATATTGTGGTTTATAGACTCACATATCTTCTCTTTGGTCTGTTTGTCTCTCTAGTGAAGATATCAGACCTTTGTGCTTTCTTGAGTTCTTCCCGTTCCCTAATCATTTTTTTTAATATTACCAGTCATTTTTCATTATCAGCAGCACTTCCTCTCTGCTTCTAATCAGTTACGTCATTGTGCACATAATGATATGTGAGTGGTTTTATGCTTCTTAAATGGAATTTAATTTGTGGACTTTGTGGGCTTCTCACTTGAGGCTTTTGTCTCTCAATGCCTGTTTGGTGGTTGTGCTGCACTGTTTGAGTGCCTGTTAGATGTCTGAATGCTCGTTTAGAAGAGAATGGCAGAGTAAATTCAAGATTCAAAATTATATTACTTAAGAATAAGAGGGATATTAAATTTATGACATATATTTAGTGGTGGTGGTGTTCCCAAAGATCCTCAATAATATCTGATATTACCTAATGAAATCTTCACAATGTTTGAAAATAAGTATCATAATTCTATATTTACAAAAGAGGAAATTAAAATTGAGAGGTTACTGTTTGCCATGTCACTTACTCTTGTAAATGACAGTACAGAAACATATACTCAAATCTATCTGACCTGGAAGCTTATTTTATTCCAACACAAAGCTTCAAGTTGTTATCAGCAGTAAGGAAAGGTTTGGGTTTGAAAATAAGATAATCATTTGAAAGTCATATTGAAGAAAATGTTTTCTCCTATCACTATGGTAGCACAGTAACCTGAAATCCTAGAAAAGAGGATCATGAGATATTCTATATTGAATATAACAAATAGATCAAAAAGAAGTATTAGTCTTCTTTGCATCGGAATTTTCAAGGAACTGAAGTTTTTTCAATCTCTCCCTCTCTTTTGGAAGAAACAGCTGAGCATAATAAGCAGCTGTGTGGACATGGCAGCATTTTATTTGAAGAATAGAAACTTCTCATTTGTTTCAAAAGTAATAACCCAACAAAATCCTTTAATTCTTGATGGACAATTTAGAAATATGACAAAAATAGGATCCCTGCATAATTAATTTATCTTGTGGCTAATAAACACAGGTTGATTGCACTAACAAAGTCAATCACAAATTAACAAGATAACCCTTATGTAATTAACCCAATACAAATGCACGGATTAATCAGTCGTTCCCATCACTGACAGCCTTGTTCGGAAAGAAAAAAAATCCCTCACATCTAAAACCGAACAACAACAAAAGAGAACATGAAGAGAAAGGTATTAATTCTATTGCTCTTCTAAGTCATTTTAAAATGACATATATGAGACAGTATAAGTATTTTTACATTTCTGTTATGTCTACTATTGGTATTCTGCTGGGAAGTTTGGATTCTTATCAAAATATTAATGGAATTTTATGTAATAAAATATGAGAAGATTAGTCATCGGATTTGTAATATAAATCTCAATTATGCTTGAGGGCACAATGAGTCATTTACCTATATGGCCAAAGTCAGAAGTGCAGGTAGCAACTAAGAGATAGTTGTTAGGCATCTGCCTTTGGCTCAGGTCATGATCTCAGTGTTCTGGGATCAAGTCCTGCATCTGGCTCCCAGCTCTGCAGGAAGCCTGCTTCTCCCTCCCCCATTCACCTGGCTTGTTGGGTATTGCAAGTGTAGCTGATTGGAAGCTGGGTATTGGAAGTGTAGCTGATTTGTGGAAATGTCTGCTTATATATTTAATTTTTTTGCTTTTTTTATGTGTTTATTTTGATTTATTTAAGAAGAGTCAAAAAAGAAACTATCAAGGGAAGTACTCTACTTGAATTAGTCCTTTACAATCCCACTCTCTTACTTAATGGCCAGCCTTTAGAAATGAAAAAAAAAATAAAATAAAATTGTACCTAGATCATAAAAATCATCACTGACATTTTTAGGGCTTGAATTTAGAAGTTATATATGGCCAGTCAGAAGTACTCAGTATCACTGATGATTCCATGAAGACAGACATTCTATATGTACAAAAATAGATATCAATTCCCATTGATGAGTTAAATATAATTCAAGTTTCAAAGGTAAACACAATAGGGAAAGGACTAACAAACATGTAGAAATATGTTCAAATTGACTAATCTACTACTGTTAATTTAGTTTTGATACATTTATAAAAATATTAAATGTTAGAAAATATGTGGTTATTTTCCAAATTTTCCAAACTGACCTATTCAGTGCTACAACTGAATTAGTTTTAACCTTCCATAGTCAAGTCCCATTCAGTCCCATTCAGCCTGGATGCCCAGGCTACTGTAGAAAACAGGAGTCTATAGTAAATAATGACAATTTAAAGTTGGAAGGACCCTGAAAAATAATATAGCATCACCTTCTGTTATGAACACAGCAATATCCTAGAAAAGCTAATCTGGTCAATGTGGTAGACTATTTATTATTCTAAACCAGCACCTTCTAATTCCTTTTATTTTGTTCTCTCCATAACATTGCACTGCCTACCAAAGCTATTTGTTATTCTGCCATGATTAAGAGATTTCAATTTTTAGTCTGTAGTAACACCGTAGTTAAAGAAAGTATTTTATTTTATTTATTTTTTTAAAAGACTTTATTTATTTGACAGATAGAAACAGCGAGAGAGGGAACACAAGCCGGGTGAATGGGGGAGGGAGAAGCAGGCTTCCTGCAGAGCTGGGAGCCAGATGCAGGACTTGATCCCAGAACACTGAGATCATGACCTGAGCCAAAAGCAGATGCCTAACAACTGAGCCACCCAGGTGTCCCAAGAAAGTATTTTAATTTGCAAAGTCTTAACTGGAAGAATTTATTTCATTTTCTGGCTACATTATCTGTATATATAAAGCCATAGTCAAATCCTGAGGGTACTACTTCATTACAAAATGTGCTAGAGTAAAAAATATTCAGAACAAGAGAGGAAGAGAAAACTGTAAAGTCCAACATACATTAAATAATGTGTTATTTTTGTCAAATGCATTTTTTTTGATCAACAGAACATGTCAAATAATCTTATTGTTAGCTTGCTCTATATATTTTAGAATGCACTAAATTAAGACATTGATACCTTAGTTGGAGACATTACAAATCACCATCATCATCATATCCTGTTCACATCATTAATTACATGATAAGAATTAATTTCATGATAAGAATTTTAGCCTTTTATAATAAGTCAGATAAGCTACATTTATAAATTCAACTCAACTACTACCTATAGAATAAATGTATGTATATTTTGAGTCAATACAATAAAATATTAACCATATCTTGGTTAGAACAAACTCTGTCGTCATCTAATTAAAAACAAGTACTTATAGTTGATGGGTTTCCTACCAAAATTAGAAAATGTTTATTTCTCCTTCCTAAATAACATGTTTTACCTGAAAAATATATATGCACAATCAGCTATTATAGCGCTGTCTAATTTATTTCAAATCTCCTTGTTAAATGGGAAGAATAGCAAGCAGAAATAATCAGAGAAAATCTTCTATTGCATGAAAACTCTTACTTTCTCTGCATAGCCACTGTGGATGCAGAGGAATATATCTCAAATAGGCCTAACCCAAAATGAAACACTTTGTTTAAGTGAAACAATTCATGAGTAGTATCATGTTGCTCTAGCACTTATGTAACAGTCAGGGTATATCCACATAATTATATCAGCAAATATCCTTTAAATAAAATATACATACTTATTACCAAAGCATGTGATATAATATTTCTTTTCTTTTTTCTTTCTTTCCTTCTTTTTCTTTCTTTCTTTCTTTTTTTTTTTTTTTAGCATTAGACCAGTGTTAAAAAAAAAGTAAGCTACTTTTGGAGTCCTTAGACTAAGTACTACTATTGACAGGAATGACTTAAATTTGTATCATGATGGTTACTGTCACCATAGGAGGTTAAGAAGTGTTAAATTTTGTATAATCAAAATTTTATTTATCAGTATTCTCATCACATTTTTGTATGCATACATTTTTTTAAGGTTGATCTAAAAGCTAAACTTAGTCACACTGTCATTTACCTGTAGTAAACATAGAAATCTGATTATCATGTTAATCTTGAAATACACCAAATAATCATGATAGCTATTAGGTGAAATACATAGAAAACATTTTCTGAGCTATGCTGATAATAAGCCTGCCTGAACACTATATAACACTATTCAAAAATGTGTTTCTTTTGTATCTTAAAATACTGTGATTTCTAAGGTTTATTCTCTAGCATTAGAAGAATAACATTTATCTACAATCCAAAATTCATAACAAAATAAAATAAATGTAAAAAAGTTAATCTTCAAAATTATAACCATTTAAGTCATACATACTGATTGTATGTGATCAAAGGAAATTGCTTTACCTTTAATTAAAAAAAAACCCACAAAAGCAAATTAAAGTTTTGCATTAAGTTCATGGAAGTCCAAACTATGGGTTGGGGAGAAAGGTCTTACATAGAGTATTCTACTTAAGAGAAGAAATTACATTTTGATGAAAAGATTATCAAATCCTGACACACTTCTAAATTCTCCTATGTAATATCCTTCTTTCTGTACATATGTATTGAAAAATCAGCAGCAATCTTCATTGAGTTAAAATTTATCATGCTTACAGAAAAGACTTTAGATCAGATACCATGGTTCTTTTTAAATTCTAGCCAACTTTGATTTTTGGGATATGTTTATATCACCCAAAAAGCCATCAAAATTCTAGATTCCTTCAAATAGAAATAATTTCAAGTTATATTTTTATGGTTATTGTTGCTTTATTACTGTTATTTTGTTAAAAAAGAAAAGTCTCAGGATTCAAGAGTGAAAATGTGAGATCCTGAGAATATGAACTCAATGTACAAAATCAGGAAAATATAAAATAATTTATTGTGTTTAGAGAAATGCAATAATTTTAGTATGAGTAGGACATGTCACATTAGTTTTTGAAGGTATGTATGCTGTGCTGGATCTGGGAATTTGAGGAAATAGAGAGAAAGACTATAGCCAGATTATGACAAACATTGCTATCCCAAGGAACTTGGACTTTGTTCCCAAAGTCTCAAGGAAATGGTGAATGTTCTAAGAACCAAATCAATATATTAATATGGCTTTCTTTTTAATTTTTTTAAATACGGTAATTTTTTAAAATAAGTTAAATTTAAAAATATGTTCACTAGTAACACAAGTTAAAGGAAGGCAAAACATAAAACAGAATTAAATCTACCTTCATTATTTATTGGGCTTGGTTTTGTTAAAAAGGGAAATAAAATAAATTATATAATTTAATCCTTTGATATCTGCCCCTCAATAAATGTACTTGATCCCAGAGGAGCTAAATTTTACTTAGATTTTAAATTATTTCAGGCTACCAACATACTTATTAACTAAAAGTTCCCTTCAAAATAGAAATAAATTTTTATTGAAGATTCTGTAATCATATAGTCATAATAATAATTAAATTATAATATTAATAATATTTAATTGATTAATATCTGCTGTGCATAGTGCTAAGTCTTTCATATCAATTTTCATCCATTTAATTATTACAACTATCCTAAGAAGCAGCTCTCAAAGGTTTAGTTTCCCTGTATACTACCTATTTTAGTGGCTGAAATGACAACAGTTAACCTTTTCTCAAGATTAATACATTTGTGTATAATTGAACATTCTGTAGAACATAATTGCTGTATTTATGTATTAGTTGATCCTTTTTCCCCACTTCTCAGTTTCTGGTCCTTTCTATTTTAATGATGTATGTTGCTAGAAAATCCAGCAGTCTAAGGAAGTCATATAAGGGCATTTATTTCCCTATTAGTCCTGTGAAAAAGTAGGCAGAAAGATGGGATGAATTCTCCCCTCTTCCGGACCATAATAAATGTTCTTTTCTTGTCCTCTTAGATAAAGATGTTGTTAATATCTGGAGCCTTCTAACATCCTACTTTAATTCTCACTTAGATTTTGTGGTGGTACAAAAATTCATTATTTAATTGTATTTTAAATTGCTATCAAAAATCCTTCAACATAGGGGCGCCTGGGTGGCTCAGTTGGTTGAGCGACTGCCTTCGGCACAGGTCATGATCCCGGAGTCCCGGGATCGAGTCCCATATCGGACTCCCGACTCTGCGGGAAGTCTGCTTCTCCCTCTGACTTTCTCCCCTTTCATTCTCAGTCTCTCGCTCTCTAATAAATAAATAAAAATCTTTAAAAAAAAAAAAAAAAAAAAAAAAATCCTTCAACATAGCATAATCATTCACACCATACATTTTTCTATAGTGGCAAATTCTTTAAATATGAATGCTGAGGGATAGGGAGTAAGGGACAACAATAATCTATGGAAACCTTATCTTTGAGTCCTGCCTATGCAAGCAGAAACTCTGAGTTTCAAACCATCTAAACAGTTCTATCTATGGTTACCGGCATCCTCCATTTTCCTAAACTTACCATCATTCTATGCTATCTTCATACGTGTTTTTATCTTCGTTGTTGTTTTCTACTTGGCTCTAGTTCATACTTCTCACAATGCCAGACCTGGTTATCCCAATATCTACACTGAAATTCCTTTTAGACAACTGAAAGACATTTTTTTATTTTTAGGGGAGGAATTAATTGCTTACTCTTGATAATTCCTTATGTATGCATAGAAATCCAATAGTGGGAAAACTCCTGACTTCATTCCATATTTTATTCCATCACAAAGAAAATGAAGCAATTTATTTGACTGGAAAACCAGGGAAGAATAAACCAGTGATGTATAAGGCAGATACAACTCTCTTCACATTAGAACCAAAGAATTATCAGAGAGCATGGCTTCTACCCTTCCCCATGCCTAGGCTTTCATTGTGTTTTTTTCTTTGCCACACAATGACATAGAGGATAAAATTTAAATTCACATACAGCAATAGAATAGAAATGTTTTTATTTTTGTTTTTAATTTGCTTTGAGATTCAAGTAATATAGAGAGGCAACACAAATCTTGCATAAAAAGAGTAAACACATTTTTAAATCCTGCAAACCTTAGCAATCAACGTGACTTAACAGACGTTACAAGATGACACACTCGGTCTTCAAAAAGTTAATGTTTTATGCTGTCATATAGACCTGAATTGATTAAATGAGGATAAACTAACATAAATTAAAAGTTCACTCATAGTCATGATATTAAATCCTTCTCAATCTGACCTGTCTATTCATCTCCCATTCTGCAAAATGCATGCTCAAAAGTAGAGAATATATATTCAAAGTTAGCTCTCACAATAAGGGTCAGAGTTCTATTCTAAAGATTTTAAAACAGCAAGGATACAAAAGTATTTCAAGGGCATAACATTCCCCACAGGAGATCTAATTAGTTGCTTGTGGTCATCCTGGGCATTCTACTGAATACATCTGTCCTCCTAGATGTCCAATATCCCTCCATCTGCTTTGTCAGCTATATTCTTAAAGGCACAACATGAAATATCGAAATCCACAAATTAAAAGCTGGGTCTCAAATAGAAAATTCAGAGAACAGAATGAAACAGGAAGAAATGATGAGAAAGAGCTCTAATCAAGGAGGTTAAAAAGAATATGAGCTAACTGTCAAAAGCACAGAACTGATTACATCTAGAAAGTTACAAACAAATGAAAAATGTGTTTAGGATAGAAGTTCTCATAAAGCACCAGGGGGTAGGAAGAGCGGCTGGATGGTAATGTTTTGTCCTTTAAAATCAACAAACTTATGTAATGGGATGGTTTATATGTCATTGGGTTTATGACTAAAGCTCTAGTCTTATTATTTTAATTCCACTAAGAGTCAAATTCTGATCCAATGTTATATATTCTGTTAGCAATACAAAAGAGAAAAATATTGTGCCAAATTCTGGTACAGTGTATGAATTCTCTTTCCTCATACAGTTCATCCTGCCAACAAAACATTCAGTCCAAATCAATAAGTAAATAACTCCAGGAAAATATAGTTGAAAATGAATTGAAACAGAGTTAAAGTGTAGAGGACAAAAATAAATCCTTTCACAATGCGGAGAGCTTTCTGCCTTACTTCAATCATGGAGTGCACCAGCATATAACTCACTTAAAATTGTGGCGTTTGTGAATTATAGATCTTTCACACATGAGAAATACTGGTAAAAAAAAATGCACATATTTTATCTTATTTCATTCTCCTTTTAAAAGTTCTTTAAAAAGTAAATTGGAAGTGTCTGGATTTTCTATTCCTTTTTTTTTTTAAGTCAATCACAATCGACATTACACAATATCTATACTTTAAGAATTAGAGCTGAGAAGGCATGATTTTCTAGGTGTTTTGTGGAACTTCTTGAAAGGATAATGGAACTTCTTGAAAGTGTCATATGAAACACACTTGAAAGTCTTATCTATCTTATAGCCAAGTGGAAAGTTGATGCATTCTACTGATTGATGAAGAGCCCACATGTTCTAGGGAGAGCAGAGTGGGAAGATGACAAATAAAATTTTATTTAATAAATTAGAATGTCAGTTTTCCTTAATCAAAAACTGGCTTTAGTAGCAAATATTATAAGCCAATTGAGAAAGGTTAGAATAAATGGTAGAAATCTACAAAGAAAATAAATGAATTGAAGTATATACTATAAAACTGTAAAAATATAGTCTAGTAGAGAGTTAAGTTATTGGAAATTTTGAACTACATATCATATACGTATGGTGATAAAATTATATTCTAGGTCATTGGTCAGATTACCTAAATGAGATTGCCAAATTAGGCCAAACTGTAATAGACTGATGGAAGTCATCCTAACATGTTTTTCATTAACACATGACTGCTTCCAATAAACTGAAACAAAATTGGTTACATTAACTAGCAGAAAGTTATTCTTAAAACAACATAGGAAGTCTAGAAAATTATATGATATCATTTCATATTATAAATGTGCTACAGTTTGGGGGCTCCTGGGTGATTCAGTTGGTTAATCATCTGCCTTTGGCTCAGAGCATGATCCCAGGGTCCTGGGACTGAGCCCTGCATTTGGCTCCCTGCTCTGCTTCCCTCTCCCTCTGCCTCTCTCCCACTCGTGCTCTCTCTCTCTCTTTCAAAGAAATAAACTCTTGAAAAAAAAAATGCTGGGCCCATGGGTGGCGCAATTGGTTGAGCGACTGCCTTCAGCTCAGGTCATGATCCCAGAGTCCCGGGATCGAGTCCCACATCGGGCTCCCAGCTCCATGGGGAGTCCGCTTCTCACTCTGACCTTCTCCCTTCTCATGCTCTCTCTCACTCTCTCTCTTTCCTAATAAATAAATAAATAAATAAATAAATTAATTAATTAATTAATTAAATCTTTAAAAAAAAATGCTACACTTTTATTATTACAAGCATCTAAGAAATTCTGAATAAGAAAAATGTATGTATATATACCATACGCACATGTATATATATAATCATGTGTAATATATTGGACATGCATATATGTATGGTTATTTGCACACATACACATGCATGCATAAACACACATATACACAACTATGCACATGCATACATATAGGAGCACATAAAAATTATATGTAAGATGCAGAGAATTGAATATATACTGAATAATGTTATTCATTATTAGTTAGTCCCTAACTAAAGAGACTAAAAGAAAGGGACTAAAAGTAGGGAAAACTGGCTTAAAATCTAATAGACCAGATAGAACTCAAGAATTTGCCATTTGAAAGCCAATTTTAAACACTTTTAGAAATTTACTATTATTAGGCCCTGCCCTCTCCCTCAGCAGCCAAACTTGACAAGAATTGATTCTTTCTCTCTTTTTTAAAAGATTTTATTTATTTATTTTAGAAAAAGAGAGAGAAAGAAAGACAGAGCAGGGGGAGGAGCAGAGGGAGAGGGAGAGACTTTCAAGCAGACTCCACATTGAGTGAGAGCCCAACATGGGGCTTGATCTCAACACCCTGAGATCATGACCTAAGCTAACACCAGGAGTCAGATGCTTAACCAACTGAACCACCCAGGAGCCCCAAGAATTGATTCTAAATGAGATAACTACAAATATGTTCAGTATACAGGTGAAACAGGTATTTGTGTTCCTATTGTTTAGAGGAAAGGAAAATCCTTTCTACTTTGCCTCTGGTCATATTCTCCTAGGTTAATTCTCAAATTAGGAAGATTGCTTTCTAAATGTCTCTCTTAAACTAGTATAGCCCTAAAAAAGAAATATGTATTTAGTTAGGGCGGTATCTGACCTTGTAGTCATTTCTGATCAGTATCAATTATTTCAGGTTTTGTGCTTATGGGAGTCACAGAAAAAAAAATTAGTTACAGGAGGAGAATGGAACAGCAAAATTTTATAATTTTTTTTCTCAAAGGTTACTAGAATAAGGTAGGAATTGCTGTGATGATGGCATCCACAAAATTGGGACCCAGAGAGTAAACGGATTCCAGAAATGATGAGACTAATATTCAAATCTCCTTAAAAATGTTTTTAAAGTAAGGACCAACTCACGGCAATTTGTTTTTTATTATATCTGCTCAAGAGCCCTATAATCAGAAGGATTCCCATATTCATTATTTAGTTCAAGTCCTGTTCTCTATAATTAAGAGACTGTGTACCATTATGTTCTATAAATTTTGATGTTGTGTGAAGTGCAGATTTTGGAGAATAATCTTGGTTTCTAATAGTACCAAAGTGTATGACCTCTTACTTTGATTTTCCCTAGGTGTTCTAAATTGGGGACAAGAATTACTAACATTCAAAGCTAAAATTAATAAAAATATGAAAACCCTTAGGTTTTTCTGGTTAGGCATTCAAAAGATAACAATCCAGTGCTATTATCTTTCAAACTGATAGACTGCTTTGTAAAAATTAATAATTTAAATAAGCACTTAAAAATTGTAGCAGTGAATTCTAATACAATTGCATTTTAGTCTTTTATATTTCTAATATATTAATATTTCTAATATTAGTCTAATAGAAGTTGAATATATTTTATATTTCCAAGTTAAAGTTAATGTTTTTCTATGGGTCAATTTTTGTTCACTATGATGTTATTTTATGTATACCGAATGTTGGAACTCTCAGTATTTATTCCAATTCTATACTCAGATACCAAATTGAAAACATATTTTTTGTAGAAGTCCTATCTGTGCTTAATTTCACCTTTTAAATTTGTATCTTCAATCTTCTATCTTCCATTTCCATTTTGAAAAAAAATAACTAAAGAATAGACAGCGACCACCAATTTTAATTTCCAACACTTACCTGCATAATCACATCACATTATCAATTCATAGTTGGATGTTAAATCTCATAAAACACTTTTGGTGAATTAATGCTTTATCTAGTTTTTATCCACACGTCAATGAATTTAAGCAAGCATTGAGCACTCACTGATCAAGCCAAATATATACTTTGGAAAGGAGTATACTCTGCATGGTGTGTGTTACCATGTGCTAAGGTGAAAAAATTGTGTGTGTGTGTGTGTGTGTGTGCATGTGCATGTGTGTGTCTGTAATTAATAATCTACACTTAACCGTCTAAAAATAAATTTGGAGGACTATCTTGTTATGCATGTTTATAATAGGCCAGTAGTTCAAGCTGTAAGCTTTTACTTATTTTTCATCCTGTTCTTTCCATTTTATTTGAAGAAAATTTAAGATATCCATTTATGTGTATATATGCATGTGAGTGTATGAGTATGAGTACATAGGACGGTAACTAGACTTTGTAATGTGCTCTAGGGCATTAGTTTGAATAAATATTTATTAAGGGTAAACTACTTCAACTGATACTTACTTGCATAAGTTGTTCCTTAGGGGTTAGGTGCTTAAAATCTCCTTCAGGGATATTGCTTTGCATAAGCTGTTTGCATTTAGATTCCCTTTAGGAGATGTTAATTGCTTGAGCTGTCATTAAAATGTGGAGATTTAGATCCTGTTAAAGTAATACCCTAGAGTATGACTAAGAGGAATTGCTGAAATGAATTTGAATATGTTTGAACCCTAGAGGTTTGCTCGAGGGTGGATAAACCCAGAAGTGAACTCCCAGCATTACTAGAAGGTAAGCTCCACGCGAGCAGGCATTTTGTCTCATTATTAATTTATGTGTATAACCTAGGGAATAAACCTAGTTTATGGAAGGCAATTTAATAATCTGTTAGATGACTAAATGAATATATGGATTTTTGATAAGAACTATTTATCCCCTGGCAGCTATCTATTGTGAAATAAAAGTTCTTAATAACAGATTTTATACTTTCAATATTCTTTATACCATGAGGGACATGTTGGATCTACTTCTGGTGCCTCCATCATTCTGTACTATGATGAGTATACTCATCTCTTATCCCCTAGAATCCTTTACTGTAATGATTAATACTACGTATCAAGTTGGTTAGGTTATAATACCCATAGAACCCTTTGGGCTCAATGCTGCAGAGTCAACTTTTGACAGTCTGCCCTGCTAATTTCAGACTGGCCAATCTTCATGACCATGTAAGTTAATTCTTTACTCCTCCAACCATTGGTTCTTTTTTAACTGGACAACCTGACTAAAACACTGACCTTAAGTGATTTTTTGGCAGTCAGATTCTGCTACATAGGAAAGATGAACATACTGAAATATTTTATTTTCATTTTTTAAAAAGTAATAATCTAATCTGTGTGTAATCTAAATGTGACAAGGCCTAGGGAGGTGGTAGGACAGATTTCTATTTGCCCATGACAATTTTGTCCCATCCTTCTGTCCCAAATTACTGAGATATAACATAACAACCATGATGAAATCTGGACTAGGTCAATGTGAAGTGGTTTTATCTCTACCAATTACTTCAATAGTATGGCCAGATTTCTTCTTAAATGCTCACTTAGTAATTTAGCAATATATTAAAACCAAAATATATTAAACTTTTAAAATGTGAAAATTGAGAAATATTTTCTATAACTGCAATAAACTACATAATGTCCCCCAATGATGTCCATGTTTTAATCCCTGCAACCTGTGTAAAGTAACCATGTTACTTTACATGGAAAGTGGAATTAAATTTGCAGATGGATTAAGGTTGCTTATCTGATATGATACAGATCTTTAAAAAAGAACTTTCTCCTGAATTATCCCTGTGGACTGAATGTAATCACAAGAGTCCTTAAAAGTTTAAGAGGGAGGCAGAAGTAAAGGTGAAAGTGATAAGAAAAGATTCAGCCTGCCATTGCAGCTTTGAAAATGAAGAGACCATAACTCGAGGAATGAGATCTACAGAAATTCTGTGTTGACACACTCAATTTGTGATAATTTGTTACAGAAGTAATAGAAAATAAATACAGTAACTATGACTTAAAATGTAATGATACCAATAAAATAAATATCTGCTCTAATTTTTGCTGTATACTATGTACGAAGCATATTTTAGTATTGTGATAGTGTCTTAAAATTTACTAATACCCAAAATATTTACACAGGCACATTCTGAATGGTCAGCCAGAATAACGAGAACATTTCCATTTCCCTGCAACCTATGTGGCTTTGTAATTAAGTTTTTGCCAATGGGATTTAAGTAGAAGTACTATATGCAATATCTAGAAAATGTTATTAAAAAGAAAAGCAAAAGCTTCTTCTCTAACTTTTTCTTCCTGCTTGCTGGAATGTGGTCAAGATGTCTGGAGCTTGAGCACCCACTTTGGACCATAAGGTCAATGTCATGTGTTAGGGAAGGCAAAACAAAAAGATGGAAGGAATTTTTGCCTCTGATGATTGTAAAGGTGCTTTACCAGTTTGTACTTGGCTTTTATGAAATTGGATTCAGATCACATATAAGCAGCATGTAACTGAGGTTCCTTAATCTTGCAGCCAAACAGGGCTTCTGTATTGTACACCTCTAAGGACACCATTAGATAGCTGGAGAGAATATATCGAGGTATGGGAAATTCGCCCTCAGTTTTATAGTGGATAGCATTTATACGCACTCCAGTGTGAAGATGTGCCCTGGAGTTGTACGTTACAGAGACCTCATTGCCAAATCAAATTTTAAAACAATTAAATTATTATAATCAGTTTTTACCTTGTCATGTGGTGATATACTGGACATTAAACAAGCTTTGTTAGACTCTAAAAACGCATCAATCCTATAAAATTTTAGTGGCTGAATTCCATGATAAAAATGACTTTGAAACTCTCCACATTATGCTCTCTATTTCCCTGTCATTACTGACCTGTAACTCTTATTAAGATACAATTTGATTTTCTTTAACTGCCCTGGGACCTAGAATAGCCATTAGTGAATACTTCAGCACTGATATCCATCCCCAGTATTGATCTGCTGTTGGCAGTTTCACTTTACTAACAGAACACATCATCAAGTTTTTGTGTTATGTTCACCATAAGGAAAAGCACCAACATGTTGCACACATTGTTTTTAGAGAAACTCTTTTCCAGTATATTGAATGGCATGAGTATCTACGATATTTGATGACTGTTTTCTACTCTAGTGGTATGAAGGTTACTGAAGTAAAATGATTTTAAAAAGAAAGATAATCTAAATCTTCATCACACCCCTATGAATATAAAATCATTGAACCTGTTCACCAAGGACATTTAGAGATTATTCAAATACGCATTCATTTCCTAGCCGCTGTTTGTAATTTCTGCTCACTAGTGATTTTAATTCCACGCAATCACTGGTTATTGTGAAATGATATTTCAGTAATGTGACCTTTGCTGTTTTTCTTTTTATGCAAACATGTTTTTAACAAAGATTAGATAGGGAAAAAACATAATAATCAGAATTTATGAGGAAAAAATACACTAATATCTTGCTCCTTTAGAATATAAAATAGGTGTTTGGAAGTTGCTATCTTGAAAACTTTTCCTTGCAAACATTCTTCAGTTTTCAAACCACTGATATCAGAAAAAATCCTGCCATCAATTCAGTTCTCAACTTTCAGAAAGATTTTTCTCATACTCTTTAATGTCTCTGCACTCTTGTGAATACACATTAAGGTCATTATTCCCTAAGGAAGCTAGAGAAGCTAATATCTCTACAAAGACAATAGCTTATGTTAATAAAGTGCCTATTATTTCCTAAACTCTGAATTTAGAACTTCCTACTACTTATGCAAATTAGCTCTCAAAAAATACTATGTGGTACATATTTTTATTGTCATCATTGGTTAGATGAAGATAATTGCACAAGCCTGACATCATATTCTTGATAAAGTTATAGTGCTAGGACTTAAATCCAGACCATTTATCTCCAGGTCCTTCTTATAAACCACTGCGCCAAGAAACAAGAGCAGCCTGGAAACTCAGCAGAATAGTTAGTAAAGAAATTATCATAATTTTGTATCTAGTTAAATAGCTTAGTGGTTTTGTTGACTATGCAAGTAATGTATGTGTTTTATAAAATAGATTACCATAGAGAACTAATTAATATATATCAGCAGTTAGCAAAATATGGCCCTAGGGAAAAATCTGGCCTCTTGCCTGTTTTTATAAATAATATTTTAGTGGAACACAGCCACATTCATTAATTTAAGTATTATCTATGGCCATGTTTGTGCCACAAGGACAGAATTTAGTAGTTGTAACAGAGACCATATGGACTACAAAGTCTAAAATATTTACTATCTGTCCCTTTACAAAAAATATTTGCAAACACCTGATATAGATTATCATTTTTCATTATATAAGCTTTCAAAGAAGTTATCTGACTTCCATAATATGTTGTAAAACTAAAGATACCTTTCTAAACTAATCAATAATTTTTAAATGTTGAACAATCTAATTAAAGGAGTGAATTATCTTTCTTACCTTCATGTAGAAGATATTACAAAATTTTTGTCAAATAGAGATAAAAGAAGATGTAGTCAGAGTGTAAGAAATATATGGATATATCTAGTTTATTTTTAAAATATATATACCACTGTTTAGATGAACACTTGTTATATAATAGATGCTAATTAAAATATTTGATGAACAAATACATTTGTTTAAAGGGATCATATTTTACTATATTCATATGTAGAATAAATAAAAATCATTATCCAGAAAAGATTAGGTACTACCAATACTTACTATAAAAAAAAAATCTGAATTAGTGAAGAGATTAAGAAAAGAAATTTCAAGTGCTATAAAAGATTGAAGCTACATAAAATTATAAGAGGAAAAAAAGGAATCTCTGTAAAGAGGGCTTCTTTGAAGGAATAAATTAAATAAAGATAAATATAAGGGCAAAGCATAACAGACAGAAGAAAGCTCAGGTAAGAAAGCCATTAAAGGATAAGACATTTCATTTGAAATCTAAGAACAAAGTCATATCTCTATTTTCCATATAAAATGTAAAGATTGAACAGTTGTCAAGGAATTCACAGAGCTATCTTAGATAACTATGCATGATATCTTTGCAAAAACAAAAAAAATGGTTTTCTCTAAGTCATAAACAATCAGGGGAATACTAAGGAATCCTCTATAATGTCATGCCTTATGAAATGAACAAATTGTAAAAGTCACTATCTGATTAAATTTAAATCAAAAATATAGATTTTAGGTTTTAGGACTATGAGATCTACAGAGAGTATAAAAGTAGGTGGCAATAGATGCTGATTGGCAGTAGATGTTTTTTAACTCAATATATGTCTAGATTGATCAAATATTTTTGACATAAAAAAAGAACATACACATCTATATACACACCGGCATTGAGCAGTAAATTAATTTACTACGAAGTTGTTTTACTAGGGCCCCAGATTCAGATTAAAAGTATATATAAACCTGATTTTAGAGAAAGTTAGAAAACCAGATAATGACCTCAATTTTCTACTTTGAAGTCTGAATTTATTTAATAGTCCAGACTATATTTAAATCATTGCTTTAGACATGATTAGGAAGAGAAAAGAAAAGGAAAGAAAAGAAAAGGAAAGGAAAGGAAAGGAAAGGAAAGGAAAGGAAAGGAAAGGAAAGGAAAGGAAAGAAAAGAAAAGAAAAGAAAAGAAAAGAAAAGAAAAGAAAAGAAAAGAAAAAAGTGCTCCTCCAGCTGTTACCTGGGCACCTATTTAAAATTTAATTAATAAAATAAAATTATTCAAACCTTAACTAAAATGCTTATGAGATTAATCAGATCCTAGCCAACTGTTAATCTGAGGTTACATTTTAAAGGGTTTCTCTTTCTTTACAAGAAAGAGAAAAAGGACGAGAGATAATTTCTTAAAAGTACATATTTTATTGTTTTCTTTAAAGCCCAGGTAACCAAAAGACAAACTCCTCCACTTCACTGAATAGCAATATCTTAAGCTTCAAATAAAATGGGACCATTTTTTTTGAGAAGCCAGCAAAAATTCTAGCATAAATAGATTTTGTTATAATTTGTTCTCTATGCTTATTTGATACTGCATTTTTTGATATGGAAATATTTCCTACTGAACTCCTAAATCTCATCTCATAAAGTATCAACGTTCTGCATTTCATGTGTGCATTTCCACCACAAATAATGTGGACTGATCCTATTTATAAGCAATATAACCCTTTATAATTTTAATTCCAGATCCAGGGGCGCCTGGGTTAGTGGGTTAAAGCCTCTGCCTTGGACTTAGGTCATGATCTCAAGGTCCCAAGATGGAGCCCCGCATGGGCTCTCTGCTCAGTGGGGAGCCTGCTTCCCCTCCTTCTCGGCCTGCCTCTCTGCCTACTTGTGATCTCTCTTTCTCTGTCAAATAAATAAAATCTTAAAAAAAATGCCTGATTCAGACTATAAGACTTGTATTGTTTTTCTTAAAGAGTTAAAGAAACAATATAGTAGACATTTTTATACAAGAAAAAATATTAAGTGAAATATTCAAAATTACTTAGATCCGGTTTTACATGTAAAATTTTCTCAGAACATACATGAGAAAATTTACACATAAGTACATGTAAATTAATTCAGGTAATTTTAAATTTTTATTTAAATTTTAAATTTTATCTATTTTCCTAGAAACCAAACAAAGCCCCTCATCTGAAGTCAAAATAAAAAAAAAAATGAGCATAGGTCATTCAGGGAAGTTATGAAGGAATTATTTATAAGTATTAGACAAAATGAATGAATTTTCATTGCATTTTAAAGATATGATAAACAGTATATAGTAAGGTCCACTGATTTTGGATAAAGCAAACATGTAGCATATTTGAACTTTTTATAATTATTCAGAATTTGTGACTTATATCTTAATGCCTATTACATTTTTTTTATTAAATCCTGACAACTAAGGGAAAAAATTAATAGGAATACAAATCATCACATAATTAATATTTATTTTAAGGACATGTCATTTTGATTTCAAGAGGATCAAGGAAAAAAATAGGTGATGCTGCTTAAAGCCTCTGTTCAGAATTGGCACACTATTGCTCCTTCCATATACTGCTGGTTAAAAGAAATCATATTTATGATTTAAAAGAAATTTAAGTTATGACTTAAAAGAAATCATAAAACAGCCCCAAAACAGTGGGTGTGGAAATATAATTCAACTCTCTATTGGGAGGCTTTGAAAAGTGCCAAGTCAAGGAGTACGGGTATATATTCATATTATAAAAAAGGGACAGAGTGGTCCATTCACCAACACTGGGGGTATTTTTCTCCCTTATTATGTTAATAAGGTTATTGAATTAATGGGATTATTTTGAGAATTAAGTAAGATAATATACTTAAGTATATAACACAGTGACTAGCAAAATTCAAATGCAGTATTAATACTTCCTATTAATCTCAACCCTTTTCATGTGATGACGTCAGTAATATCATGTTCTTTCTTATTTGGCTCACATAATTACTAAACAGTTTCTAAATTTGGGAGCATGTGATATGTAGTATCTAAAATGGCCTCCATGATTCCTGCTTTTTGATAGCCATGCCCTTGTGTGATATTCTCCTTTTACTGATGGATGTGTAGTATACATGTTAACAGGAGTTATGAAATGGAATATATTGAGAGCTCTTCACCGACCAGATAAAAGAAGGTGATATCTAATTTTCTAATAATGTAAAAAAAAAGAAATATGCATTCACTTAATCTTTATTAACTCCCTTTATAAATATTTTTCCACACACATTCCATTATTATTTCATATAATGTCTCATAGGTACATGCTTTTTCAAATAGCATTTAATATGCTATATTCTATATCCATATCTTTTTTGCAAATTTAGGAATCCCAAACATTCTCAATTCCAAGAGGTTTTAACAAGACCAATAATGAAATATATGCATAAACAAGTGTCCCTTTCCATCCACACGGGGAAAATTTCCCTCCATTCCACAATTATATTTTGTCTGAATTTCTATATTTTATATAAATTTTCAATATTTATTGGGACCTTAAAATTCACCATGTCCTAACTTGCAGAAGGATGCTTGAATCTAAATTCTAACTTCTGCTTGAATACTGAAACATCCAAAGTTCAGCATACTATCAAGAATGACTAGCCCCACTTAAGATTTGTCTAGGCTAAAAATCACAGGCTAAAAATCACAGTACATTTACACATTAAAGCTTTCTTTACAATCTTGCACTCCATTGTGGGGGCATTTCTAAGTTTGTCCTTCTCCCTCTGAAATGGATTCTTTCCTACAATAGTATATAATGATCCTGCTGTGTTCTGATGAGTTAAGTCTCTTTTGCATAATTCTTGGTTTTGATTTTTGAGGGCATTTTGTTTTCACTTTCTTTGCCCAAGCTTTTAGAGAGCAAAAATAGTATCTTTTATAGTTTCACTCTTCCTAGATAACTACTTCCTTAAAGCTTTTTTATAAATTTTTCAGTTGTGTTCTAATGGTTGCATTTACTCCTACTAACACTGAAATGACCTTTTTTTAATAAGTGCCTTTCTCAAGAGGGGAAGGAGTAACATTTTCCTTAGTTTTCCATGACTTCCTCCATAAATTTCTGCATGCAGGTGGAAGAATGAGTCTCAAGATGAAGAGCACCCTATGTCCTGATTACCTGGCTTCCAGTAGAGTGGGACAGAGGAAGAGGGAAAACTGTATTTATGAAGAAGTTTTTAATATTAATCCATAAAATAAAGTATGCAAAAAATATTAGATTTCTTTTTTTTTTTTTCTGAGTCACCTAATTTGACATCTGAGTCCTTATTCTATGTAGGACTGATAAGTTTCTTCTTTAAATTTCTATTTTTCAGTCCCAACTTCACCCTACTATGCAGTATCATGCGCCAGGAACATTATTTCATGTCAAGAATGTGGAAAGTATATGCACCTCTGTCCATACATGCCAATGTAGTTCTCTGTTGCTTTGCAGGTGGTGCTCCTTCTATTCATTCTAAAGCCACAGATGTCGTATCTTCGCTTGTGTTCCCATGTACCTTAACTCATCACCTTGCATCTTGCTACTTTACTAGCACAAAGTCCTGGTCTGCTTGAATAAATCACTCTTTAGTCTTTCATACAGAATATCTACCTTTATCCTTTCACTTTCTCTTTCTAAACTCCCAACAAATATTCAACCTTAGATCTTTAACTTTTAATAATGAAAGTCAAGAAACCTTGAAGACTACTTTACTTTCCACTCTGACACCTTGCCCCCAGCCAATTGATGCCAAATGCTTCCTTACTTAGGTTGTGGGAGTGAAAATTAGCAGATGAGGAAAAAATGGAAAGTTCAGCACAAAAATTGACCTAAATGCATATTTTAAAATAATATCCAGAACACTTGCTTTCAAAAGAATTTAATATTCCCTTTCTTTTGAGTTCTTTACTGAAACTTACTTTCAAACACCTCTCCCTCTGATGTATACACTTCCACGTTAGTGCCCCTTGCATACCTCTGCCTTAAATATTTGACCTCAGTGGCCCTCTCTTATACATAAGATTTTATTTTTTGCTTAGTTTCATTGCTTTTTTTTTTTGGCTTAGTTTCAAAATTCATTTTTGGAATCACTCATTTGAAAATAATCTCAACATCTTTGATTCTTCTCCTTCCACTGAATTCAACTGGCAATTCTGATCTTTATTGAACTGAACCATCCTTTGGCAAATACTTAAACGTCTTTTTTTTTTCACCACCCTAAAATGATTATAATACCTGATCTTTTCGCTATCTTATTATAAACTAATATATTCGCACTTATCTTTTTTTTCCCCATTCTTATCTGTTAAAAAAGATTAGGTCAGTTTGTTCCAAAATTTCTTTTATATATTGTGTTGTTTCTCTGTATATTTTCCAAAATTGTCAATCTTTGCTAGAGCACACATCTCAGCATGCAACCATGGGATCCCTACTTAGAAGTAAATAAATACATCGAACACATAAATCAATAAACCCTCCTTGACCCCACATTTCCTTCCACATACAACCCCATGTCATTTTCTATTCATAACAAGAGTTCCTGGAAGAATTTTCTACTCTTACATGTCTACTTTTTCTTCTTCCTGTCAGTCTTCAATCTTTTGCAATCAGACTTTCATCATGAACATATCTCTCTACTCTCTTTCAAGTTACAAATAGTCCTCACATTTCCAAATGTAAAGGTCAAAACTACCCCAATTTGGCAAAATCTTTTCAAGAATACTTAACACCTCCCCTTTATTTTTCTTCTTAGAACTTAACACTATCTAACATGCCATATGTTTTACATATTTCGTATTTTTTTATTTCTTGTCTGCCTCCCTTCTCCAGAATATAATCTCCATAATTGCAAAATGTTTGCCCACTGTTATATTACTTCACTCCTGTTTCTCTGGTGACTGAAGAATCCTTACCACAGAGTAGATTTTAAGCTCATTATTCTCTATGGAATGATTGAATAAGGCACACGATTCCACTCCACTCTGTCTTCAACTAACAAGCTTCTTTAGATTTATTGACTACTATTGAAATACTGTTCTCCCTCTTGGCCTCTAAGACAATACCCCATTCAGTTTCCTAACTCCCAGACTTTAACATTTTAGTACCCTTTGTTGAATTCTTGCTCTTTTATCTTTTTTCAAGGTTTAAGCATATATCCTGGGTACTATATCTTTCTAGATATTTCATCCCCTAGTAACTTTATTTGCATCTATGATTATAAAAATTATGTGCTGATGATTTTTTTCCAATTTTTTCAGCTCTAGTGAGATGTAACTGACAGATTAAAGTCTGAGATATTTAAGGTTTAATACTGATGATTTTAAATGAATAATTCTATCGCAGACCATATCTGGATTCTCTAAACTCACTATCTGTCTACGTGATAACTCTACTTGGGTGCTTTCTAGGTACCTCTAGCCCATCCTAGAAATTTTTATTTCTCTTTTTCCAATCTATTCCTCATCCAGCATTCCCTATCAGAGTAAATGATATTACCAGTCACCTAGTAGTAAAACCCATAATTCTTGGGTGACTCACAAACTCTCTAATTTACCTGATTTATCATGAAGCAGATAGTGTGATATGTGATTTTAAGCTTAAACGTTAAGACCGCACTTCTTCTACACCAAAATTATTTCAAATGTATTCATTCTCCTCCATCTTAACTATCATTTCACTAACCCAAACTACAATGCCTTTAATCCTGAATCACTAATATCATTTTATGACTTCTTTTTTCCTCTTCTTTCTTCTCTTCACTGAGCAGCTGAAGAATATTTTAAAATATAAAAAAAGATTATGTGATCTTCATGTTTAAATAGATTCTCACTGAACTTGAAAAAAAACAAAATTCTTTACAAAAGTTTGCAAGATCTTCCTTGATCTGGTCTGTGTGCTCATATTCAATTTCATCTTGTGCTCTCCTTACTGTTTTTGCTTCAATACACTATTCTCCCAGCAGTTCCTAGAAGAGAAACTTTTGGGGGTGGGGGAGGACTTCAGTGAACTTAAACTTGTTTTTTCATATGCATGTAACCATTTGTCCTTTACTCTTTACCTAGCTAATTCTTCATTCTAAAAATCTTGGAGTAAATATATCCTCTCTGAGAATCCTTCTCTAACAAACCTATTCAAAAATGAGCTCAGCATTGTTCTTTCTAGGCAATGGCATACTTACTTCTTAGCACATCAAAACCTGCAAGTTTAAGGTTGGTTTTTTGCATTGCTTGAGGCTAAATATAATGTCAGCTCCATTTTAGCCAGAACATGCTCTTCCCAGTTACAGTGGAATCCCTAGCACCTAGCTTTATACTTGGCATAAGTCAGGGATCACTAACTAGTTGTTAAATGAAATAATGAAAATATTTTTTATAATAATATCTTACAATGATGGTAATTTAGAAACTATTTAATACCCTCTGCCCAGGTAATTTATATTCATGAAATATTTAACAATTCTAGAGAGTAGACCTGTTTAACCACATTTTTACATAATAGAACTAAGGCTCAGAGAGATTCAGTTAATAGTATTCAGGAAGAAAATGGTCCAGGCATGGTATGAATTCAAAGACTTATGGTGTGGTGTATGATTATAAGCTTCAAAACCTCTACCTCTACAACAGTCAATAATATTGAAAGAACTTTTGCCCTTCATTCCACCTCACATCTTTTTCTTTCTTTTTTATATTCACAGTTAAAGCAAGCAGTTTTATGCCTTGATATTCATTGACATGTGAGAATTGTTATCAATATTTAAAAATGTTAAATTAGGACTTTGAAAAACATTCCATGGCAAAACCTTACATACTGCTTATATCAAAGTACTGCTATAACTTGATTATCCAGCATGTTGGATGAAACTGAAATGGTAGTTAATCAAATGTTCTGGTTAAATTAAAGTTTATTCATGTTGCTGTAAATGGTTCTGTTGCCCACTGTTCTAAAGCCACAGAATAACATAAAAGAATCTACTTGGAAAAATGCAAATCAATTTTCGTACATTACTTAGGCTTTTACAACATGCATTTCTCCTACACCTCAGCATAAATGACTACACAACAAAAAGTCTTTAGAGTTTAGGTATCCAAAGCCTTCTCTAAAAATATGTTTTCTCTCTTCTGATAAGCTTCACAATCAGTGCCAGATTTTGCAGTAAAGGTCTGCATTGTGGTACATTACAGAACAGTTTCTATAAAAGTAGAGACATCATGAAACGGAAGGGATCACAGGAGTTTGATTCATCTCTATACCTAGCGAAGGTTCTACCTGTGAAATAAACCTTACAAAGAACAATTCAATTTCTACTTGAAATCCTTCAGTGCATAGATATTTTACAATTGAAAAATTAGTAAAGTGGTTGGTAAAATGGCTTTAGGTTAACACTATATTTTGCTAAATAGCATACCAGATAAGTTACCATACACGTTATATCAATTAATTTTCATAGCATTCCAACAAGATAAATATAGTTAACTATATTTTGCATGTTAGGAAGCTTATTTCCCATTATCTTCTTTTATGTTCTTAGCTGGAACTTGGAATTCATGCTCAGTGCAGAGTTTTAAAAATACGGTTAAATAAACCAAAATACTCAAGTAAAGTCCATGAAATAAAAGCTTCTTAGATACAACACAATGGGATTGTAATCAATTATATTAGTGAATACCGATTTCTTATTGATATTATTCATGTTTCTGATTTTACTAATATAAATTTAGAGAAGAAATTAGAAGATACTGGTGTTGTCCTATAAGATTGAAAGACCAAACATTTATACTTTTTCTCATTCTCTTAAAGGTCCATAGCTAAAGAATACAAGGACTGAAGGAATTTAGAAGTAGTGATATCAGTAGATAACAGATTTCATCAACTATTGATAGTGACTAATGAAGCAGGAAAGGAAAGATGGTGCCTAAACTATAGGTCAGAGGATGAGGCCCAATATGGAAGCATGTTAGCCTACAGAGTACCAGGTCAGCTCATATGTTAGGAACTAAACAGTAAGTGTGTGAAATGGGAAGAATAAAAGAAGATTCACTGACATCCCCCCATACACACATTTCCACATGTAATATACTTACCTCAACCATTTATCACCCCCAGAATGGTAGGTTGATAAGAGAGGGTTAGATTCTGAAAGTTATAGAAAAAATTAGCTTGAAACAACTGAGCAGCCAGTTTCCTAGGACGAAGACCCTTGTATTTAGGCATTTAGGCTTTCCAAAGTTTAACTGTTGATTCTCTGCTTTTTCACCAAAAGGGGCAAAGCCTCCCAGTTGAAAAAGCCAGTCACATGACTTAGGCTCCTAATTGGCTAAGTACCTCATATAGATAAATAAGTTATGCTACTCATATATTTGAATCAGAACATGTAAATCCAGATAAAGAAAAAAGGAAGAAAAACACAACATATGACCCTTAAGACAACAAAATTCATGGAATGGTGCCAATTTAATAATAAACAAGAAACATTCTAACAGAATGCTGCATCAATAATATAAAAATAGGAAGTTACATAAAAAAGAAATATCCAAAGACTAGTAACAGAATTTTGAAAATATAAAAATCAATGGAATGTTTGAAGGAAAAGTAAATTAAAATATCTCAAAATGAGGAAATAATATAAAGAGGACAAAATATGAGAGAAAAATTACAAACACAGAGGACTAATTCATGCATGGTAAGAAATTATAAGATAATTTACAAAATAAGGATAAAATGATTCAATATCAGATGAAAAGTTTCACTCATCACATGTAATAGGGGGTGAAAAAAACACATCAAGATATATCATTTTGAAATTGAAAGAAAGCAAGGATAAAGAAATGTTTCCCCAAATCTGGGAAGAATATATCATCACCTACATAATAATAACAAGAACAAGATTTTTTGATAAAGGAGTTAAATTCAGGCTGGTATCACTTTTCTAATTAGCTGTATGCTAAAGACTCTGACTAGAGCAATATTATTCTCCAAGTTACTTTGGATTTGTTCTCATAAAATAAATAAAGAATAAAATAAAATAAGGAAATGAGCCTGAAAGAGGGAGGATGAGGAAACTAGAAAATGTCAATCAAAGAGAGCAATATAAGTACTTGTTTAGTAGCCCCAGAAATAATCAGTAAAGGGTGAGAGTAATAAGGTTAAGTTTTCTGAATAAAGGTTTAGAAACACAAGAACAATTGCAGAGATCTGGTTAGGTCTTAGGGTAAATATTGGGAAAATAAACAAGAAACAAAATGGAATAAGAAAATGAATTAATTATAGTGCAATACTTGGCTTTCAAGTGAAAATAGATAGCTGTAGTAATAGTGAAGGAAACTAGAATATGTACCCTAAATATGCCACTTTAGAAGAAAAATTATTTTGATACAAAGGCACTTAAAGAAACAGCAAGTACAAAAGGAATGCTCTGACTCTCCTCTTTCTACCCTAAAAGCCAAGATAAAACCCTATTTAGAAGATATCCTTATACCAGAAGAAAAATAACATTCTTATCATCCAAGACTGGAACTTGAAACAGGCTGTTAAAATAATTCTTATCTTCCTTTAGTCTTCCATGTAGTTTAGTTACTTTTCCACAATTGCTTCTTTGTTCAATCTAGCATAAAAACACTTAGTTTGCCACTTCTTCAGATCTTCATGTTCTTATGAGGATTCCTATGTTGTGTAAAATTTGAATTAAATAAATTTGTATGCCTTTCTCTCATTGATCTATGTCAATTTAATTCTCAGGCTCAACCAAACCTCTAAGAGGGCAGAGGTGATCACCTTGCCTCCCTTATAATACTATGCGGCATCTTTTTATTTTCAAATTTTGAAATCACACAATATATCTAAGGCCATAAACTAGTTGTCTAAGTCAAAATGTCATTGAAAATATGGATTTTCATCATTAGTGTCATTTAAAGGCATAATTATTAGGGCATTTCATATAAAATATATTATTTCCAAACTTTCAAAAAACTTGGAAAATATGGATTCCTATTTCTATATGTCAAAACTAATCTGTGGTAAAAAAAAAATTGCTGTTTTTAGATGAAATTTGCCTTCCCTAATTTTCCACAATACCCATGCTATTTGCCCCATAACAAAATGAAAAATTTCATTAATATTAGGCCTAGTTTTATATTTTTAATAAAACAGCATAAAATTATTTTTACATACAAATGTATTAGTGTCCTAGGGCTGCTGTACAAATTATGACAAACCTGGTGGCTTAAAACAACAGAAATTTTTTTGTCTCACAGTTATGGAGATCGGAAGTCTAAAATCAAAGTGTGACAGGGCCAACGTCCCTCCAAAGGCTCTTGGAGGAATTCTTTCTTACCATTTCCAGCTTCTGATGGCTCCAGCAGTTCCTTGTCTTAGGAACTCCAATCTCTGCCTTTCTCTTCACATGGCTTTCCCTCCTGTGTATTTCAGTCCCAAATCTCCCTATACCTTTCTAAGTACATCTGCTGTTGAATTTAGGTTTATACTAAATCTGAGAAAGAGCATTTTTCCAAAATAAAATCACATTCAGAAGTTCCGGTGTGATGATATAGGTATATCTTTAAGAGGTTACCATTGAAACCATGCTGTTATTACAAAAGAAACTATTATTAGAGCAATATGTTTCAAGAAAAATGGGAGACTTCACATTCTTGGAGGGAAAGAGATAAGTTTTTCATGTTTAATTTTTAAAAGGATATACCACTGAGTGACTACAGTTTGTGTCACCATGGGAAAAAATATAACTCATGTACAGAAATAGATATGTAGAAAATTGAATGCCCTGTAGAGAATTAAAATTACAATTATAAAAATAAGGTATGGGTTACTATAAGACAATTCAATGGTATATTAAATAAAAACTTCTTAGCAGATGGTGAGTATATAAAAGAGTATCTTTTGAGTATAGTAAAAGCCAGTTGTCTTAAATACAATTGCAAATTTGTTCATGTAAATTCAACTACAAATTCTCTAACCATTGTCTTTGGAAAGTATGGATAAAAACTTCCTACTGAAATTCTGTGGAAAAGATAAAATGAAATTGAGGCATATCCTATTGCAGCTGATTACACGATAAAAAAAATACTACAATGGTTGTAATATTTAATTATTAACAATTTTATGCAGTTAAAAAACTATTGGACATTATGTCCAAAATAATCAATATTCTGATATGAATTATATGTATTTGGAAAAATACTTAAATCCTTACGTAGATTGATCAAAATAAATGTTGATATAGATCAAGAGTAAGAAAAAAATAGTCCACAGGCCAAATCTGGCTAAACCTATTTTTGTAAATAAAGTTTTATTTGAACACAGCTACACTCCTTTATTGTCTGTGGCTATTTTCCCACTCCAGTAGTAGAATTCAGTAATTCTATCAGAGAATCTATAGCCCACATATTTAGTAACTGGCCCTCTACAGAAAATAGTTGTCATCCTCTGCTATGAATCAGCACTTTACAACTTTCTGAGATAATGGAAACATTCTCTGTGCTCTCCATTAGGGTTGCTACTAACCACATGTGGCTATTGAACATTTTAAAATGTGGCTAGTGTGGACTGAAGAACTGAAATGTTTGTTTAACTTACATTAATCTAAATTTAAATAGCTACATGTGGTTAGTGACTATGTTACCAGACAGTGCAGGTATGATATTCCAGCTGTGGAATATAATGTAATTTTAGTGAAAAATATTTAAATATAGTGTGGTATTTTTTTTTCCAAGAATTCAGGTTTAAATCCATTAATTGTACCATGTATAGGTAATTCTTTAATAATAGAAAGCTAAAATTTGAATGAAAAGTTTTTGAATTTAATAAATAACATAGTGTTACAGACCTTTAAAGTGTCCTAAAAATATTAATGCTTTTCTAGGTTTGGTTAAAACACAACATAGTTGATTATTACGAAGAGAATGGTGATTTGAAATGATATTGAAGACATTTTTTGGACTACTGAAAGAACTAAAGTTGTCCCTGTCATCTAATGAAAGTACATGCTTTGGTTTACAGATAAGGTGGCATCAAAATTTAGCTTTTTGTTTGTTTTTTGACATTAAATCTATCTGAACAGTTTGAACATTTCCTGGTAATTACTTACAAGCATATATATAAAATTATAGAATTTAATTTGCTCCTTCTTAGTAAAATGGTTTCTTTGGGAAATTCATTTGGTAAGAAATAATCTGACCCAATTTCCTATGCAGATATAAGTTTTCAGAAATGAAAGTAACACCCTGTACTACATTCTTATAAACAGTGGAATTAAAGATTGGATTTTAAAAAATGTTCTCTGATTTGCTACTTTATGAAAATGAACTAACATTGTTCAATTCACCTCTCTCAATGAATATTGATAGTGTGAATGAAGCGCTTCAAGTGGAAGTTATTGAACTACAATAAAATGTGATACTGAAAATTAAATATGATAATGCTGGTATATTAGAACACTAGAAATACCTTGGGATGTTACCATAAATATAAAAACCATTGTGAAAGATTACATCCATCTTTGGAAGCACTTACAATGGTGAACAGCTGTATTCTACTAGAACTGAATATATATTCAATATTTTTCCATGTTAAACGATTTAAACCTGACTTCTTACTGCACAATAGGACCCAAAATATAAGAATGAAATGGATATTTTTTGGTATAAAAGAAAAGGTGCCAGGTATCAGGAACCAAGTAAAAAGAGTAATAGATTTGAAAAATAGTATATGCTATCTTTAAATGTATCTATTTCTAATATGAAATATAAAATGTAACATTCAATATTACATATATAATAATTTTAGTATTTTTAAATTATATAAGCTAAATAATATACCTTTTATATGTAATAGTATGTCAATAATAATAATAATAATATTGAAACCAAAAGTTGAGTTTTATTTCTCATAGTTAATTTTTTCTTATTTCTGTCCTGAATCAGTTCTGTATGTTTACAACATTGCCTTTGTATACATTTGAGTTTCTGACTTTCACAGACAAAACAAAGGGGACTTCATTTATATGTACAGAAAGAAAATTATTAAACATGAATATGTAGAAGTACAAATAATAGTAGTTGGGAGATTACAGGATGTACAGCTATGTTGAGAAGTGTAGGCAAGCAAATATAGCTGACCCTTGAACAATGTGTCTTTGAACTATGTGGATTCACTTAAAAGCAGATTTTTTTACAGTACGTTACTATAAATGTATTTTCTCTTCCTTATTATTTTCTTGTTAACATTCTTTACTCCATCTCATTTTATTATAAGAAAACAATATATAACACATATAGTATACAAACTATGTGTTAACCAATTGTTGATGCTATCAGAAATGCTTCTGGTCAACAGCAGGCTATTAGTAAAGTTTTGGGGAAGTCGTTAGTTATACATGGACTTTTCAACTGTGAAGGGGGTTGGCTCTCTGATCCCTGCATTGTTCAAGAGTCAACTATAATTTCATTTTACAATTATATTGGGCAGGAGGTCATATCTAGAGTTGTTAGAACAATAAATAAAAGTACAATAAAGTTATTTACATTTATATGGTAATAAATGGGACACTGAAAACAGTGTCATTAAAATAGAAAGGCATCTATATCTGTGCAACATACAGTGTAATGATATCTTATAATGAAATCAGGAAATTAATAGATCAAGGAAAAAGTAGAATAAATATATTATTTTTTTAATGGAGAAAAACAAATATAAAAACTTTAAAACAAAAGTGAAATCAGTTCCACATGGAAGGTTGACTTTTGCTTATGAGGACCAGGTAAGGAACCACTGCTATTCATTCAGCAGAATATAACTGTTTAATTGCTTTGGTAAAAGCTATTTAGAATATATTTAAAATTTGGAAAACAAACCACATCAAAATAACAAAACACATATCTTGTAATCTGACAAATTTGATAATCTCTCCTCTTCCTGGGAAGAATAAAAAATGGGGGAGCAAGAAGTAAAGGTAGACTTCTACCCTTATACTAGCCATTTGCCTTTATTTTTAATAACTATACATATATTTTGAAATATACATAGTAAAACATCCACTGAGATATTGTCCATCAATCATTCAATACTCCAATCTCATGAAACTAATATTTTACTTAGGGACACAATTGAAAAGCAATTATTTTAAAATTTCATAAGCATGTTATTAGGCAAATCACAAAATGTACAGATATACCTAACTATGTTTCTCACCTGGCCAGTGCCAGATCAAGGAATATTTATTAGAGAAATCCGTACTAAATGCCCTTAGAGGATTCCTGATTGATGTGCTATCTGTGTAGGACAGAATAGTATATCTAGAAGGTATCATGTAATTCTAGAAATATAAAGCCTCCAAGGTATAACCCTCTTGAAAGGTATTTGGTAACTTCAGTAGAATTTCTGCTTGTCAATGTCTTTTAAATGTTACTATTTGTACATTTGTAAGATCATGGTTAGTAAAAGCTACCACTGTGGTAATTTCTAAAAAAATATGTATTGATTGCAAATCTTTTTCTTTTTTTTTTGGAAATCTATCTTTTTAACACAAAATTACAGAGAGGTGAGGAAAGCAAAAGAACTTTTTTTCTTGAACCATTTGACAGACTTGTAAATTGTAGACTTGATGCCATATCAGCCGCTGTTGTTACTATTTTTACTATAAACAAGAATACGCTTCAATATAACTTGCAATATCAGTGAATTAGCACTAAAACATTACTACCATCTAATCCTATATTAAAGTTTTGCCAAGTGGTATTCTAATGTTTCTTAGATGAAAATAATAGTTCAGAATCATATACAGTAAATAATTCTCTTGTCTCTATAATCTCCTTCAAGCTGGAACAGTCTTCAGTCTTTCTTTGTCTTAGTGAATTTGACACTTTTGAAGATTAGAGGCCAGTTATCTTATAGACCAGCCTTCACTCCAGGATTAGCAAATGTTTCCTTGTGATTTTATTCAGGCCTTCCATCTTTGATAAGAATGTCACATTAATAATAATGTGTTCTTTTTATTGCACCTGATCAGGTTTCATAAGATTTTAATTTGTCCAGTTACTGATGGTATTCACCTTAATCACTTGCTTGTGGTGGTCTCTGTCAGGCTTCTCTATCATGTCATTGATATTTTCTACTTTTAAATTAATATGTATTCAGGGAGAGGTTACATTCATACCTTATACATTTTCCATTCCTAGTCATACTTTCATCTTACTTATTTATCTGTTGATATCTGTATAAAACCCATGGTTTTCCATTTTATTAAATGTATTGGGATCTTTTAATATCATTATTTAGTTTGATGTTCAAATTATTCCTGGATTGGTCAGTGAGAGAAACTCTTCCTATATTCTTTTGACATGTCCCTATAATTCTTTGACCACTTTATTTTCATGGACAACACAATGTTTTAGATTCATTTTGTACTTTGTATGAGCCAAATTAGAGTCAACCATTTCTAGAAGAAGCCTTGGTTTCTTTTAGAGGGAAATAATACAGGCATGTCTTAGATACATTGTAGGTTTGGTTCAATATCACCACAATAAAGCAAATATTGCAATAAAGCAAGTCAAACGAATTTTTTGGTTTCCCAAACTTTTGCATATAAAAGTTACATTTACACTATAGTATAGTCTATTAAGGGTGCAATAGTATTATGTCTTTAAAAACCCAACATACACACCTTAATTTAAAAATACTTTATTGCTAACAAATGCTATCATCTGAGCTTTCAGGAGCCACAATATTTTTGCTGGTGGAGGGTCCTCCTTCAATGTTGACAGCTGCTGACAGATCAGGGTGGTGGTTGCTAAAGGTTGGGGTGGCTGTGGCAATTTCTTAAAATGAAACAATGAAATTTGCCACATCAATTGACTCGTCCTTTCACGAACGATTTCTCTTACCCACTACAGAACTGCTTTCAAAACTGGAGTCAATCCTCTCAAATCTTGCTGCTGCTTTATCAACTAAGTTTATATAATATTCTAAATCCTTTGTTGTCATTTCAATAATCTTCAATGCATTGTCACCAAGAGTAGATTCCATTTCAAGAAACCACTTCTTTCTCTAATCCGTAAGAAGCAACCCCTCATTCCTTAAAGTTTCATTATGAGATTGCAGCAATTCAAACACAATAATAATGAGAAAGTTTGAAATGTTACCAAAATGTGGCACAGATTTACAAAGTGATAAAATTCCACTGCAAAACTGGCACCAATAGAGTTGCTTGATGCAGTGTTGTCAGAAACCCTCAATTTGTAAATAAATAAATAAATAAATAAAAATTAAAAAAATAAAAAATACAGTATCTGCAAAGTACAGTAAAGCAGAGTGCAACAAAATGAGGTATGACATTATTTAGAAGTCAAGAACATGTTCTGGTTACCTTCATGGTGAATGAGGAGTTAGTACTAATAGCCCTTCTCATTGAATAGATTTAGAGAATATACATAGGAATGTACATATAGTCATATACACACAAAATTAAGTATCTATATATCTATCTAATCTAATCTATCCAACTATTTATTGGAAATCATATCTTCACCCTGATATAGTCACTTTAACACCACAGAACGAATTCTAGTTTTCTCACTTTTTGTATTTTTAACTTCCTTCTCCACTCAAGAAAACTGCTTTTATTATTTTAAATGTATTTTTCTAAAGATTTTATTTTTAAGTAATCTCTACTCCCAGTGTGTACTTGACCTCACACCCTGGAGATCAAGTCACATGCTCTACTGACTGAGTCAGCTAAGCACCCCCATGTTTCTTTGTTTGCCTAATCGCATGTATCTAACCAATCTTCTATCACTACTGCCACATGCCTCCTGCACAGATACCTCTACTTCCTGCATGTGTTCTGACTTCCATGGTAGGCAGTGCCCCCTCCCCCCCATGGATGTCCTCTTCACCATATTTGATAATTCAATTTTAGGGTTTTTTAAATGTATAAATCTCACCTTTGTGCATCTCTAATTTTCACCACAGACTTCAATTTTTTCAAAGCTATTTGATTTTTCTATTTCAATTAACACTAACATGCATGAAAAATATTTTGTTGAATGTATATAATGCGATGAATACATTATAGCCATCACTGTCCTTGTCTCACACTATAGTGACACTATTTCAGAACTGCATCTCCCACAGTGGCACACTCTACAGCATATTTTTCATGTTATGATAGCTTTTTCTCATTGAAGAGATAACTAAAATACTGTGCTGCAATATCTAAAAGATACCTATGTGTGTATATGTATTTAAAAATTAGTATGATTATTGGTGTTTATTCAGGGCACACACATTATTTAAAAGTTATTGATATTATGATTAGTGTGGACTTAGAGTAGAACCTTAAATTGTCCTCATGTATATAAATAAATACATGACACTCTTTTAGTCCATGTGTCCATGTGTGTGTGTGTGTACAATTAAAATTAGAGCAAGTAAGAGAATTACTAAGACTCTGAGTTTTTTTATTTTTTTAGGACTAGGTTTTGTGAGACTGTAACTGTTTGTAGAAATCCCTTGAACAGAAAATGAGCATAACATGTTGGGAAAGAGCATAGATTTTTGATCAAGACATCCTGATTTAAAATTCCAGTTTTATTTTAATAAATAAAATTTATTAAAAAAATAAATAAAATAAAATAAAATAAAATAAAATAAAATAAAATAAAATAAAATTCCAGTTATCCTCTTACTCTTTACATGTTTTGGGAAAAAATTACCTGACCAATTTGTTTCACTCACTCTTCTCCAAAATGATGATTAAAGACTATCTACCTCCCTGAGTCATGGTGAAGACTAAATGTGTTGCTATATATAAAATAGCCATAGTATACACTGTGTTAACTATTATCAAAGCAATATTATAATATTCTTCCCTCAAGATGATATTAATACCATTCTCAGGGAAGCTAAAATGTAAAGCTTTATTAAATTTCACCTTTGACTGGATGTCTCTGTTTAAGTCTAAGAATATTTGGAAACCAAACTGGTGAATCCCAACTAATTTGCTTATATGTATTAGAATATGGGAATGTTATCTAATTTGATTTCTCTGTTTCATGTTACCTGACTCTTTTTAATGAACATCCCTCCAGCCAAATTGAATAAAGAAATTGTTAAGTGGCAAATACATTAGTGAGTTTAGTAAAAGAAACATATAACTGTGGATATCTGGGGAGAACAGCTTGTATTTGCCAGCAAACTAGCCAGAAGGCACATTTAACAATTTTTTCAATCCTTTCACATTTGACAAGTAAAGAATACCCACTGTTTCATGTTTTTCCAAAGGAAGGGTTGTCCACTTTTATTCACTCTTTCCCATAGCTATCTAAACACCTCAGCAATAACTATTTTTTCATGTTCTGCCCTGCTTGAGCTACTCATCAATATCTATTTTTTGTTTTCTACTGTTTTGGAGGACAGATGTCCTTGATTTGAGTAGACTAGTACTGATTCCTGGTATCAAAGGCTATTTCACTATCTTGGGTCTTCAAAGACAATTCAAAGTAACCTTTCATCCCCCTTCCTTGTGGACCATCATTAATGAAACTTGCATTTTTAATGTTACAATCCTGCTGACCACCACATCTGAAACCACAAGAATGACAGTGCATGCAAAACTCTATCCTACTGTGCTTTTGCTCGCTGCCTTATGAAACTGAGATCTAGTGCAAAAGTCATGGAGTTTTGATGCTTCACTTTGAATAGAAGCTTTGTTGTTTTGGCACCAGAAATGAAAAATCTAAGGAGAATTGTTAGTTTACGAAGTTGGATAGCACCGAAATATTTTTAAAAAGCAAGAAAGAAAGAAAAAGAAAAAAAAGGAAGAAAGAAAGTAAAAGTAAAGCAGAAAATACATGCTGTGAAATGCTACAAACCAGGAATCATGGAGTTGTCCCTTGTTGTGAGTACATGATGGAAGTTTTCATGTACTACATTTGGTTAATCTCAGAAATTTAGATGTGTTGGGCTCAACTTACATTACTCAGGTTATTCTTTATAAGATCATCTTAATGACCAATTAATTGATTGCAAAGCATTGGTAAAACTGTTGTGCGTGGTCTATCTAGAAAAGTCATTAGAATTAGTTAGGTTTATGCTTTCATAAAGACCTTTCCAAAGCCCTTGACAAAGAAGATTAACTCATTTAGATAAGTACATGTTGTCACTGGTTCTATCAACCAACAAATAAGAATTCATCTGTGAATTCATCTGTTTTGAAGATTTGGAGAACTAATCTCAGAAATGGGATGAATTTTCAAATTTGGGTACTTAGTAAATGTAGACAATAGTATAGAAAGCCACCTTAAAAATATATCATAATTGCTTTCTATAAAAGAGGATGACAGACAGAAGCATTCAAAGGATGGATGAAAAGAGACACACAATTTTCTACATATGGATATTTTCAAGCTATATCAATCCTTGAAATATACTTCCAAATAAACATAAACTAATCCATAGTTGGGTTAAGCTGGTCTTTTATGGTAATGAGAAGCAGTATATCATAGGAGTTAAGAGCAAAATTAAAGTAAAACAACAAAATAACATTCAGTAGCAATAATGCCATGTTTTGTGTTCATTCAATCAATAAATTTTGTTATGAAGCTATCATGTTCAGACACTATGCTAGGCATTTATGATGCAACAGTGAATTTAAAAAAAAATCTCCTGCACCTTAAGAATGTACATTCCATTATGATACTGGGAAAATTACCTAAACACTGAAAGTCAGTCATCTAGTATATAAAATAGAAGTAATAAGAGTACCCCATCTGGTGGTTGAAAATAAAATAGATTATTCCCTTGCCCATAGTCAATGATCAATATTACCAATCATTATTGTTGTTGCTACTATCATCAGCATCATTGGAATCCTAGATAACAAATAATTATTATATTTTTTCTCTATTACCATAAAAAGCATAATGATTAGATTTGTACAAAATGGTTAAAAGGGATTTACATCTTTTACAAAATGATTCTAAAGGACAAATATTAATTTTTCTAGCAAAGCACACATGAGGCCACTTCTAAACATGATTTCTGGATGACTAATATAAAAGCTGACCCACATACATTTATAATGTCCTTTTGGAGTAGACGATATCAATAAAATTGTTTAAGAAGATAAATATGTAGAGAAATTTTTGAGATCACAACTTTTTAGGTTGGTCAATAATTTTGATGATGTAGTTTGTCCCTTATTTTTCCAAAAGTAATTGCATACTTTCAGTATTGAAATCCACCCACCATCCCCATCCATCCAACTGTATAGTTAAATCCTTCAAGATACTTCCATTTTTAACTGTTCTATACTATCTTAGTAGAAGAATACAAAAGTCATTAAAACACAGTTTTGTCCTTGAAATAGAAACAGTATACTCGGGAATATAGGTATGTGCATATATTTATATTGATTCAATTATATGACAGAAAATATTATTTCAAAAGTGTCTATTCTGCCACCATATCTAGATCTCCTTTGATGTGTCCATGTCATCTACCTCAAGAGCCAGATAAATCACCCAACACAGCTTCCTGAATTTCAAGTTCTAGGCTAAGGCTAGTTTGCTTTTCCATATCTGCTTTGAGTCCTCTTCCTTATTGGCTTCCTTTATGACTAGTCTTATATGGCTTAATATCATAACTCCTTCTTTTGGTTAAGTGTGATTTTTTGAATTTATTTTAGATTCTAGACCTGGGTCTAGTTTGTACATTTTTTATTTAACTCTATGAGAAACTGGCTTTTTACCATATAGTAGGCCTGAGTATTTGAGCACATGGTGCCAAAGGAAATGGAGAGTAAACAACAAAAATATAAGGGCCTAAGGAATTACAGGGAATAGTTGATTCATATCTTGCATGAAAGTTACGTTTTTGGACAGCACATGAAGCAAGAGTTATACTTAATTTGAGGCCAAAAGGAGATAGGCATTACATCAGAATGAGTTAAATACTGCAGATGTTTCCTCCAGCATTGGAACAGATTTAACAATAGATGAAAGAATTGGCTAGTAGTAATGTTAATTGTAATAAAAAATGACACCATCAATATCCCTGTGCACACATTACTTAAGCATATATTAATCCACATAATTTTCCAATAATCTTAAACAATAGTTACTCCACCAGTTTTATAAATGAGGCAGTTTAGGCAAGAGTGATTATACAGAAGAGTGATAGTACGCATGCAGGACATTATCCAGGTATATGGAAGCTTTAAATAAAAGCAAAGGAATTGCTGCTTATAAAATATTATCATATTCATCTAAATCTCCCATAACTGGGACAGAGTTAAGTCTTGTGACTCTGTTAGTTAAGTGCAAGTGCTCTGGAGTAAGCTTTCCTAGGTACCAACTTTAATTCTGCCAGTTGCTCTGTGGGATCTTAAGTTACTTGATCTCTCCTGTTTGTTTTTCTCATCTGAAAGCATTGTGAGAAATCAATTCATATAAAGCAGTTAAAATTATGCTTGCAGTCAATAAGCTTTCAGTAAATGATATCTGGTCTTGTTAATTAATATTTATTATCATGTACTATTAAGTCTTCCCTTTCCTATCTTCAAATGGTATGTTATTCTACTTTTTATGTCTCAAACTAAGATATTTCCACTTAATCCCTACTCAAAAGAATGAAGTTTCATTTCTGTCACAATGCATATCTCTTGCTTGTTTTTGTCCTCTTAATTTTTTTATTATTTAGATAGTATCAGTTACCAGTTAGTATCAGTTAAATTAGGAGTCAAAAACTCACTTGTGTCCATGGAACAGGCAATTAATTAGCTCTTTTGGCCCTTCTTTGAGCTCCTGTCCTCTCTCATACCTTCCAGTCCTGAGTTTGAAGGTGTGTGGATTTATGCTTGTCAGATTGGCTCTCATTTTTAGTTGGACAATCTTGTATTCTGTCCAACAGAAGCAACCATTAAATAGATCTCCACAGCCTTCCTACCTTCCGAGAAATTGTTGAACGCTTTTATTTGCTATGTTCCTTCTCCTGTATCTTTGTTTATATACATACAAACTTAGAGTTACATTTTAATTTTAATTTTTAATTGTTTCACTATATTTTACATTGATTCTGAAGAGGACATAGAGAAATGTGTGTGCCACCTCTTATTCTTAACAAGTTCATCTTGGTCTTTCTATAATTCATAGCAATACATGAAAATGATCTATTAATTAAGGTAACATCAAAGAAGTGTTCAGAAGTAAATTCTGAGTTTTAAAATTTTTAAACTTATTTCAAGAATTTTTTCATATTTTATATTTTACATAATAATGTGAATGGGAAGTTTATAGGATCTTATTTGAGGGAAGTCTTGTTGATTGTCAGAGGACATAGGGACGTTTTAATGTAAACAATGGATAATATTACCACAGAGATGTACTTTAGTGTTTTTTACTCACTCAAAAATGGCTTATACTCTTCTAAGTGTGTGTATGTGTGTACATATTTGTGAATATGAAGAAATGCATATATGTGTGTATCTCTTAGTATATTTTATGATTCTATCACAGAAAAATATTCTAACAGAAAAAAATAACTTTGGGATTTCTCATGTCAATTGTATGGGTTTTTTTTGTATTTTATAGAAAATATTTTTATCTCGAATGCTTTGGACTATAAACATCAGCTTATAATGAAGCAATTATAAACAACCAAAGAAATCTGTGTCTGTTTATACCAAAGCATAGGTGATTTCAATCAGAAATATATGCCACAGTAAGAGATGGAGTTGGAAATATATGAGGTGGAGGAGAGGCAGATTAAGTCAGTATGATCTTATTCTGTTGATATTTTATAAGTAGAATTACTAATGATTTCCAGCATTAAAATTAAGCCTCATTTAAAATATAGTAATTTAATATAATATTCCCCTGAAAATACTATGATATTCCTAAAGCATATGTATGGAAAAAAAAACAGAAGTTAGGGCACCTTTGTGTAAGAAATATGTTTTTGTTATTTTTATTGTAGGAAACGGAGAAGTGTTTTAATCAGCTGACTTCTAAAAGGTGAGACCAAGGCCATTGGTCAAAATAAAACAGCCATCTCTCTGAAAGCAAAATAGATCCTTTAATAAACTACTTCTCAAAATGAACATGGCTTATTTAATGCTATAGAATAGAAGTATTAAACACAAAACTCCCATCTGTGTATGTTTCCAAGTATATCACAAAATAGATGATTTTTGCGTCTGTTCTTCAGTTTCCATTCTTTCGAGCAGTTTGCCTCATGTTCTTAAGCAGCCTAAAGTTTGTTAAATTCTAGAGAGAAGTCTGTGTTTGAAAGATCTTAGAATTCTGAACTTCACTCTTGGTATGGCTGAGAATGTTCCCTGACTGATCTCTCTCTTGCATAGCTCATTATGTTCTCATGCTCATTTGGGATTGGATAAAAGGAAGTGTAAAAGAGACGAGTAGTTACGGAACCAGTAGCTGTTTGCAGCAATGCAGGGCACTTGTTTTTAGCCGTCATCTTTCTTGTCTTTATAGATCAACACATTTCTAAACTTTTAAAAATCAAATAATCCTTATTTATCCTTGATAAATAGTAAATAATTGAGTTCAGTCATCAGCTTCTATTTCCTTTCAAAAACATTTACTCATTTATTTATTATTTACTTGAGAGAGGGATAGAGAGTGAATGAACGAGGGGTGGGGGTGGAGGGGCAGAGAAGCAGAGGAAGAGAATCTTCAAGTAGACTCCCCACTGAGCAGAGACCCGGGTGGGGGGTTGATTTCAAGATCCATGAGATCAGGACCTGAGCCAAACCAAGAGTCGGAGGCTTAACTGACTAAGTCATCCAGGGACCTCAGCTTCTATTTCCTTTTATGACAGATTTGTGGAGTTTAAAGAAATACCATCTCACAGGTGTCCTTATATCCAAATAGTAGGTGAAAAGAAAGCTGAGTATTAACTATTCTTTGTAATGTCTACATACTAGGTCCATAGTCATAACTTACATGCTATTCGCATTTTGTAAAAATTCAGGACAAATTTCTAGAACAAAATATAAACAAAAGCAAACCATTCCATGAGGATCCTTTACCATTTCATCACTTGTTTTCCCTCATTTTTAATTTCACAATACATATTATTTAAAGTGGAGTTGTTAGAGTGTATAATAACTCAAAGTATAAGTCATCTAAACCAAACTTAGCTTTTTGGTGTCCTGCTGACCATGAATCCTAAACTGCAGCAGCCCAGAAGTTCCCAGGGTCTGTGTGGTGAATAAAAAGTGGTGAAAAATGAGCTCCAATACATACTGGGCTTATCACGGGGATTTATTTCCATTTCAGCTATTAACAATCATTTTTATTCAAAGAACATACTGCTAACAAATTCGAGGCAATGTGCCAAGCTTATGGATTCAGATATAAGAGACACGGGCCCTGTCCCCAGTAAGTGGAATATGCTGTGTGGATTTTGATTTTCTAGTCCTCTTAGAAGAATATTCCATTTCATTTGGCCAAGTCCTATGAGAAAAATGGGGCATTTATTTAATCAAGATAATAATACAGGTCTTTCTTACAGGATCCCTGTGAATCACTAAAGCCTCTCTAGAGCTGACTTTAGTTTTTAGAATGGATGATAAGGTAATTTTTCCTTAAAATAGGCAATTGAAATTTATTTGGAAAAGATTTTTTTTTCAGTTAGAAAATTGCATATTATAGAATTTAAACTCTCATCATATTATGACAGATAGTTTTCAGACATATTTATTATTACCACATGACCCATGAAAATAAACCAAAGAAACATTAAGAAAATCTGTAAACATGTCTAATTATTAACTACATGTATATTTGAGATTGTCTATTTTTTCTTACCTATGAAGTATAACAATCTCATTTAATACTTGTATGGATAGAGGATTTTGTCAGTTAGATGTGTTTTGAATTCTATTTTTGTTATGTAGTGATGACCTTGAAAATCGAATTCATTTGTTCTAATGTAAATTCTGTTCTCTGGTATCTGTCAATAGAAGTTTATCATTAAATGTTTTGCAAATTGTTGTTTAAAACCATAAACTATTGTATTTACAAAATGATACATGTAGAATATTTAACAGATAGTCCTTATTTATGGATATGTGTTGCATATGTATAAATAGAAGACATTGAAACATGTACTTACATTTTTTGTATTACAAGAACAGTTTGAAGCAATTTGAAACAAATAATGAACAAAGACTAGAAATTACTAGATGGGGGATTCACTTCTGGATATGGTAGAGAAGCTCTTATATTATGAACTCTCTAACAGATAAAAATCTAGAAACATATTTTTAAGATTTTATCTATTTATTTGACAGAGAAAGAGAGAGAGCATGCACAACAAGGGGGCGCAGGAGAGGGAAAAGCAGACTCCCTGCCAAGCAGGGAGTCAGACATGAAACGTGGCTCTATCCCAAGACCCCAAGATCATGACCAGAGCTGAAGGCAAACATTCAACTGACTGAGCCACACTGGTGCCCCTGGAAACATACCTTTTAAAAAAAGTATTTGGCAGCAATTGAAGAATGAATAAATATGTGGGAACAATGGGAAAGCAAACAAAATATTAAAAAGGGGAATTGCAATGAGTGATACTATGTGTTCATGAGGGTTCATTTTCCTTCTGAAGGCACCTCCCAAGCCACAAGACAGACATGACATTGGTAAAACACAATAGGAAAATTTCAATTTCACCAGCTTTAGGAGTCAGAGGACAGAGTCCAGGAACACCAGAGTGGCTGGAAAATGAGGTGAAGTCTTAAAAAGGAGGCAGCTATGCAGTGGGGAAACCCTAAAATCTGAAACTCCATCCCAAAGCTTGGCTAGTTTCTGAATTGTATATGTGTGGGGAAGACTTCAGCAAGTCCAGTGGAAAGTGAGAGCTGGGAAGTTGGAAATGCTGTGGACTAGAGATTTCATCTGCTGCCTATTACAGAGGAAACAGTTTAGAATTTGAGACCAGTCAAGGAGTCTACTTGTTAAAACAAAAATTAACATTCTTTGATGTGTTTATTGAGAGGATCCTGTAATTTTTAAACTTTATTCTATTAATATGGTGTATCACATTTCTTGATTTGCACATGGTTGAACCATTTTTGCAACCCAGGGATAACTCTCAGTTAATCATGATGTATGATATTTTTTAAAAAAGATTATTTATTAGAGTGGAGAAAGAGAGAAAGCACAAGCAGGGGGAGCAGCAGGCAGAGAGAAGGGGAGAAACAGGCTTCCTGCTGAGCAGGGAGCCCAATGCGGGGCTCGATCTCAGGACCCTGGGATCATAACATGAGCCGAAGACAGATGCTTAATGGACTGAGGCACCAAGGCATCTGATGTAGGATCCTTTTAATGTTCTGTTGAAAAGCAAATTTACCAATACTTTGTTGAGAATTTTTGCACCTATATTCACTAGGGATACTGGTGTGTAGTTTTCTATTCTTGCACCATCCTTATCTGGCTTTGGAATCAGGGTAATGCTGGCCCTGTAAAACAAGTTTGGAGTGTTCCCTCTTCATATTTTGAAAGAGATTGAGACAGGTTGGCATTGATTTTTTCCTTAATTGTATTGTATAAATCATCAGCGAAACCATCTGGTCCTGGGTTTTTTTGTTATTGGGAGGTTTTTGGTTACTGTTTCAGTCTCCTAACTCATTAGTAATCTGTTAAGATTTCCTATTTCTTAATTATTTTTTCTTGGTAGGTTTATGTTTCTAGTATTTACTCATTTCTTACATGTTATCTGATTTGTTGGTGTTCCTAGTAGCCTCTTATGTTCCTCTGTATATCTGTGATGTGAGTTGTAATGTCTCCTCTTTCATTTCTAATTTTCCTTATTTGAGTCTTCTTTGTTCCTTGTTTAATGTAGCTAAAGTTTTGTCTTGAATGTTTATCTTTCAAAAACCAAATCTTAGTTTCAATGATTTTTCTTCTATTATGTTTCTAGTCTTTATTTTATTTACTTCTGGTCTAATCTTTATTATGTTTTTCCTGATGTTAACTTTGGACTTTTTCCTAATTTTTTAATTCCTTTATATTTAAATGTAAGCTGTTTATCTGATATCTTCTACATTTTGCTACAAATTTTCCTCTTAGAATTGCTTTTACTGCATCCCATAATGTTTGGAATGTTGTTTTATTTCCAGTAGTCTCAAGATTCTTTCTTATTTTCCCTTTTATTTCTTCTTTGACCTATTGGTTCTTGAGGAATATGTTAATTTCATTGCATTTCTTAATACTTCTATTTTCCTCTTGTTATTGATTTCTAGTTTCATACCATTATATTTAGAAAAGACACTTGATCTTATTTCAATCTTTTATCTGCTAAGGCTTGTTTTGTGGTCCAATATTTGATCTCTCTTTGAGAATATTCCCTGTGTGCCTGAGAAGAGTGTGTTTTCTGCTGGTGTTAGGTCAAATATTCTGTATATGTCTGTTAGGTCCATTTGGTCTGTAGTGTTATTCAGATCTGCTGTTTCCTTATTAACTTGTCTGAGTGTTATATTCCATGTTGAAAGTGGGTTATTGAAGTCCCCTACTATTACTGTATTGCTGTCTATTTCTCCCTTCATTTTGTTACTATTTGCTTTAGATATCTAGGTGCTCTAATGTTAACTACATATGTTTTTACAATTGTTATATCCTCTTGCTGAACCCACCCCTTTGTTACTATGTAGTGACTTTCTTTGTCTCTGTGACCAGTTTCGACAAAAAGTCCATTTTATTTAAAATATGTGTAGCCACTCTTGTTCTTTTTATTTTCATTTGTGTGGAATATCTCTTTCCATGTCTTCACTTTTCATCTATGTGTCCCTTAAGCTTAAGTGAGTCTCTTGCAGACAGCATTCAGTTTGATCTTGTTTTTTTGTTTTATTTTGTTTTGTCCATTCAGCCACTCCATGCCTTTTGATTGAGAATTTTGTCTATTTATGTATAAAGTAATTATTCATAGGTAAAGACATACTATTGCCATTTTGCTGTTTATTTGTGTTTTTCAAGTTTCTTTCTTCCTTTCATCCTCTGTTGCTGTCTTCTTTGTGATTTTGTTTTTTTTCATATACGGTATGTTTTAATTCCTTTCTCTTGACTGTTGTATATCTACCATAGGTTTTTTTCTTGTAATTACCATGAGGCTTTCATGAAATATTTTATAGATATACCAATCTATTTTAAGCTTATGACAAGTTATCCTTGATTGCATACAAAAATTCTAGACTTTTACTTTTCCAACCCCCATATTTTATGCTATTGATGTCAGACTTCACATAATTTTATATTTTACATCTATTATAAAATTATTTTTGCAATTTATTTTTAATATTATTGTTTAACTTTTATACCACCATTACAGCATTAGGATATTCTGAAATGACCAAATATTTGCCTTTACCTTATAGTTTTATGCTTTTATATGTTTTCCTGTTATTACTAGTGTCCTTTCATTTCAATTTCAAGAAGTACCTTCAGCATTTCTTAAAAGGCAAGTCTAATGATGATGACCTCCCTTAGACTTGTTTACCTGAAAATGTCTCTCTCCTTCATTTCTGAAAGACAGTTTTGATGGATATAGTATCCAGGGTGGTATATTTTTTTAAGATTTATTTATTTGAGAGAGAGGGGCAGAAAGAGAGTGAGAGAGAATCTTCAGCAGACTCTGTGCTGAGTGCAAAGCCTGACTGTGGGGCTCAATCTCACGACCCTGAAATCATGACCTAAACCAAAATCAAGAGTCAAATTGAGCCAACCAGGAACCATCAGGGTGATATTTTTTTAAAGCACTTTTGGTACAATATCTATTCCCTCTATGCCTGCAAGGTTTTTGCAGGAAAATAGCCTAATGGAAGTTCCCTTATATATGATGAATATTTTTTCTCTTGCTGTTTACAAAGTTCCTTGGTTTTGATTTTTAATTGTATTGATCTTGCTCAGGGTCCTTTTAGTGTCCTGTATCTGGATGTGCATGTTTCTCTCAAGACTTAAGAAGTCTTCAGCTATTATTACCTTAAATAAGCTTTCAGACTTTTCCTCTCTTTCTTCTTCATCTGGAACTTTTATGACATGAATGTTTGTTTACTTGATGTTCGCTCATAATTCATTTAGCCTTTTTTCATTTTTCATTCTTTTTTTCTCCAGAATCATAGTCATGCTGAGTTGGAGCCTGTTTTGGTGCTGCCCTGGGTCTGCAATAGGGCCCACAACTGGCACACTTGTTACTAGATGCTAAAATAGGTATGGATTCTGTCTGGTCCCTGGGTGGATGGAACTGCCCCCAATATCTTTTTCAATAGAATTGTACTGGGATAATGGTTTAGGGTCCACAGTTGGATCCTCAACCAAGAGGCTTATCACCAGGTATGCAGATTTGTGGTTTCTGCCAGGTCCCTGGGAGAGCTTCTTCCTGGTCACTGTATAAGCTTCTAGGTGAACAGGACTTGCCCTGAATTGTAGCTAAGAGGGGCCTAAAACCAAGCCTTAGTACTATTTCAGGTTCCAATGCCAATACTGAGATCTGCAGACCTGGTTCTGAAGGTATAAATGCCCGTGGCTCTTACTAGATCCCTTAGTTGACTAAACTGCTCCCTAAAACCAATTAGAGGGGCTGGAGCCAAGTATAGGACCCTTTTTGATCTCCTAGTGTGCAGATGTGAGCATTTCTTGTGGGGTCTCTGTGACAGCAGAGCTGCTTGTGGACCATGACTGGTAAGGGGCTGGCATTGACTGTAGGGCTCTTTCAGGATTTGGGGGGATATAGACAGAAGTGTTCCCTGCTAGATCCCTTGGCCTGCAGTACTGCTATGGGCTGTGTCTGAGAGTGGCTGGCGTGGGGTAAAGAGCCCTTAGAGGATCTCTAGGGACGCATGAGAGTGTCTTCCACTGAGACTTTTAACCCTCAGGACTCCTGACATATTGTGTCCATTAGGGGGCTGGAAAAAAGTATAGGTCATTTTTAGGATCTCCGGGGATACAGATGGAAGTGTCTCCTTTTAGTTCACTGTACAGCAGGATTGTTTTCCAGCTATGGCTGGGGTGAGCTGCAGTTCTGTTACAGGGTCCTTTCAGGACTTATAGTTTGATTGAGCTTGGTAGGCTTACATCCAAGGGCTCCTGAACCATGGCAGAGAGTCTTGGACTGCTCCAGGGTTTCGCTTTCCTACCAGTGTCCCAAAGTTACTCCAAAGACACTTTTGTCTGTGGATGGATGCCAAATTGTTGTTGAGAGGGGATATGAAAGAGGGATGAATTATTCTGCCATCTTTCTGATGTCACCCAAGAGATTTACTTTAGATTTAAGACATACATAGGCTTAAAGTGAAGGCTGGACTGTGTGTGGGGGAGGATAAGATATTCCATTCGAATTGTTTCAGAAAAAATAGACTTTAAGTCGACAACTGTCACAAGAGATGAGAAGGTCATTATATGATGAAAAAAGAATCAATTCAACAGGAAGATATAAGTTATAAATATATATGAACTCATCATCAAAACACCTAAATATATATAAAAAACACTGGCAGATCTGAAGGGAGAAACAGACAGCAATACAGTAATAGAAGGAGACTTCAATACGCTGCTCTCTGTATCTAATGGATAAATCATCCAGATAGAAAATCAGTAAGGGAAAAGCAGTCTTAAATAACACTATAGAACAAATGGGCCTAACAGATAAATACATAACATTCTATATAATAGGAGCAGAAAATTTGTTGTTTTCAGGTGCACACAAAATAGTCTTCAGGATATGCCACATGTTGAGTTGCAAAACACCTTAACAAAGTCTTAACAAAATTAACAAGATTGAAATCATTCAAAGTATCTTTTCCAACATGGAAATGAACAACATACTCTAAACAACTATTGGGTCAGATAAGAAATTAAGTTGGAAATCAGAAAATAACTTGAGACAAACGAAAATGAAAACAGAACATACTAAAATTTACGGAATGTGACAAAAGCAGTACAAGAAGGGAAAAAATTAAAAATTATTGAAATAAGAGGGGTTTTTTGGGAAAAAATAGACAAACTTTAGCTAGACTAAGAAAAAGAGAGAAAACTCAAATAAATAAAATTAGAAATGAAGGAGATATTATAACTGATCCATAGAAATATATTTTATAAAAAAAATATAAAAGACTCTTATGAACAAATATACACCAACAAATGGGACAACTTAGAAGTGAATAAACTCCTAGAAGCATAAAACCTACCAATTAGGAATAAAAAGAAACTGAAAACCTAAATAAAGCAATAACACATAGGAAGATTGAATCAGTAATCAAAAAATTCCCAACGAAAAAAAAAAAAATTCCCAACGAAGAAAAGCCCAGGACTACATGGCTTCAGGGTTAAATTCTACTAATAGAAGAATAATTAATACAAATTCTTAAACTCTTCCAAAAATATAAGAAGAGGAAAAAAAATATAAGAAGGAATACTTCAAATTCATCTATAAGGTAAGTAACACCCTAATATCAAGGCCCAATAAAATAACCACAACAAAAGAAAAGACTACAGACTGATTTTTGTGATGAATATAGATGCAAAAGTTCTCAACAAAATACTAGCAAACAGAATTCAAAATCACATTAAAAGAATCATATACCATGACTAAGTAGGTTTCTCCCTAGGTACAAGGATGGCTTAGTATGCACAAATCAATGCGATACACCACATTAACAGAAAGAAGGAAAAAATCATATAGTTACCTCAATAAATGCAGAAAATTTTTGACAAAGTTCCATTTACTATTTCATGGTAAAAAATGCTCAATAAATTAGCTATATTCAGAACTTAGCTCATATAAGAAAGTGAAAAACCCACAACTAATGTCACACTCAATGGCAAAAACTGAAAAATGTCCTCTAAGATCCAGAACAAGACAAGATGTCCACTCTTGCCTGTCCTATTCAATAAAGTACTAGAAATATCAGACAAATTAAGAAAAAAAATAAAAGCATTCAAATTAAAAATTAGAACTATTATCTTTTGTCAGATAAGATGATCTGATACATAGAAAATACTAAAGAATACACACACACACATACACACACATACACACACACACACACACACACCATGTGTGAATTCAGTGAAGTTGCAAGATATAGCATCAGCAAAAAATCAATTTCTATACTTTCTTATATTCTATGCTTTTCTATACTTTTCTATATTCTAACCTATCCATGAAGACATAAGGGGGAAAAAATCCATTCACAATGGCATCAAAGAGACTAAAATATTTAGGAATTAATTTAACCAGAGATGAAATCCTGGTTTGAAAAATACACACATTTAACAAAGATTTTAGAAAGGCAGAAATAAATGGAAAGACATCTTGTGTTCATAGATTGGAAGAATTAATATTGTTAAAATGTCCATACTCCCCAAAGCAATCTATAGATTCAATACAATCCCTATCAAAATCCAATTGGTATTTTTTGTACAAATAGAAAAAATAATTTTAAATTTCATTTAAAGCCACAAAACAAACAAACAAACACCTGACCAGTCAAAGCAATTTTGAGTAAGAACAGAGCGGGAGCTATCACACTCTCTGACTTCGAAACATACTACAAAGATACAGTAAACAAACTAGCATGGTGCTGGCATAAAATCAGACATAAAGATCAGTGGAACTAAATAGAGAGCCCATAAATAACTCACACATTGGTCAACTGGTCTTCATCAAGGGTGCCAAAATTACACAATAGGGAAAAGACAATTTCTTTAATAAATGGTGCTTGAGAAATAGATAATTACATGTAAAAGAATGAAATTGGACACTTACCTCACAACATATACAAAAATCAACTCATTATGGATCACAGACTTAAATGTAAAATCTGAAACAATAAAAATTCTTGGAAGGAAACAGGGAAGGCACTTCTAGATATTGGACTGGGCAAGGATTTCTTGGATATGACACCAATAGCGCAGATTACAAAAGCAAAAACAGACTAATGAGATTATATCCACCTAAGAAGCTTTCACATGGCAAAAGAAAAATCCACAGAGTGAAAAGGCAACCTATGTCATAGAAGAAAATACTTGCAGACCATAAATCTAATTTGGGTTAATATCCAAAATATATAAGCATCTCAAACAACTCAGTAGCAAGAAATAAACAATCCAGTTTAAAATAAGCAAATGATTTGAAGACACATTTATCTAAAGAAGACATAGAAATGGCCCAACAGGTATATGAAAAAGTGCTCAGCATTAATAATTATAAAGGGAATGCAAATCAATACTACAATTAGGTATCACCTCACCCCTCTTGGGTTAGCTATTATCAAAAAAAAATGAAGAACAAATATAAGCAAAGAGATGGAGAAAAACCCTGTATACTTTTGGCAATAACATGGATTAGTATAGCCAGTAGGAAAAACAGTATTGAGGTTTCTCAAAAGTTAAAAATAAAATTACTATATGATCTAACAATCCCACTTATGGGCATATATTCAAAGAAAAAAAAACTAGGTCTCAAATATTTATCTGTATTTCCATGTTCACTGCAACATTATTCACTATAGCCAACATACGGAAACAATCCAAATATCCACTAATGACTAAATGAGTAAAGAGCATGTGGAAATATACAGATAATGGAATATTATATAGCCTTTAAAAAGGAGGGAATTCTGGGGCCCCTGGGTGGCGCAGTTGGTTGAGCGACTGCCTTCGGCTCAGGTCATGATCCCGGAGTCCCGGGATCGAGTCCCACATCGGGCTCCCAGCTCCATGGGGAGTCCACTTTTCTCTGACCTGCTCTCTCTCACTCTCTCTCTTTCCTAATAAATAAATAAATAAAATCTTTAAAAAAAAAAAAAGGAGGGAATTCTGCAACTTGAGCAACATGAATGAACCTTGAGGACATTATGCTAAATGAAATAAACCACACACAGGAAGACAAATACTGCATGATTTCACTCACACACGGACTCTAAAATAGTCAAACATATAAAAACAAAGAGTATAATGGTACTCTTTGAGCAAGGGAATAAAGGCAAGAGGATAATAGAAGGTGTTGGTCAAATAATAAAAAGTTTCAGTTATGAACAACTTCTGGATATCTTTTGTAAAGCATAAGGCATATAATTAAAAATACTGTATTGCAGACTTAAAATTTACTAAAAGGGTAGAACTTACATTAAGTGGTCTTCCCACAAATGAAAAACAAAAACAAAGGAGCAGGATAAAACTTTTTGAGATAATGAATAAATTTATGGCACTGTGATGGTTTATTGGTATATACTTATATCCAAACATATCGTTATATTCATATAAATATTCATAGATATATAAGGTTTTATTTATTATATTCGTATAAATATTCATAAATATCTAAAGTTTTTGTTATGTCAATCATACCTAAATAAAGAAGATTAAAAAAACTTTTCCTTATCAAACATACTATCTAAAATTATAGGTAATCCACAGAATAGGATAAAATATTTTAGAAAAATATGTATAGTATAATATATATGAAAACTAACATGTATCTAGAGTATGTATTTTAAATTTCTACAACTCAATAGTAAACATTTCCAAATGGGCAAAATATTTGCATTTATTTCCTCATGGAAGATACACAAAAATTCAGCAATGCACACACACAAAATAATTAGCATTATTATCATCATCTGGGGAATGAAAGTTACTATTCTATGAGGTACTACTATTCTACTTGAATGGCTAACATTTAAAAGATTGACTACAGCAAGAATGGTGAGGTTATGAAATATCAATGATATTAAATTTGATATTGCTGATAAGGTAAAATGGCATATGGGAAATGTTTGTCAGTTTCTTTTTTTGTTTTTTAAAGATTTTATTAATTATTTTTCAGAGAGAGAGAGAAATAGAGAGAGAGAGCACAAGCAGGGGAAGCATCAGGCAGAGGGGGAAGCAGGCTTCCCACTGAGCAAGGAGCATGATGCAGGTCTCTTATCCCAGGACCCTAGGATCACGACCTGAGCCGAAGGCAGACACTGAACAGACTGAACCACCCAGGAGTCCCTGTCAGTTTAAGTTGAAGAATACCTACGATATGACCAAGCAGTTTCAGTCATAGAGATTCCTCATTGTCCACACAAAGGCCAGCACTAGAATGAACATAACAGTTGTATTTCTTAAGAGCCTCAAACTGGAATCAACCAAAAGCAATTAACAGAAGATTTGATAGAGCAATCACAGTATATTCATAATCAGCAATGCAATGAACTAATCCACTAATAAATGTAACAGCTTGGATAAATCTCACAGTAAAAAATTCAGACATAAAAGAGTACCTGTTGTACGTTTCTATTTATACAAAAGTCTGAAATATGCCTAATCTTGGTTAAAAGAAAGGGGTTCCCTTTATATGGAAACTGACTGAGAAAAACTACAAAGAAACATTGTAGTATCTTAAAAGGGGTGTGGGTTATATGCTTTGTGAAAGTTGAGTGTGAGACTAATACTTTGCTCTTGGTGCAAAGGTTATCTAACAAAGATTTGGAGACAAATATTGAACATTAACTTGTGGATTCATTTTACACATTTATATGGGTTAGACATTCTGCAACTATCTTCTGTGCATTCTAGTCTTGAGCAAATGAGTAAATCTCTTGAGAACAGAGAACTCCTGGTTACTTGCTGTCAGGGAAGGAAGTGGTAAATGTTTGATGGGGAAATCTGGAATGCACTCTGTGCTGTTGTATTGGATATGGAAGTACCAGTAAAAAGTTGTGTGGAGGAGCAGTGGACAGGGGGAGATAGAGATGGAGAGAGAGAGCAGGAGAGAGATCTGTTTTGTCTTTTAAGAAGGAGAAAAAGTAATGTCACATCAGTAACAATGAGCAAATCTAGGCATCAGATTTCAGTTTCTAAGTATCAACCTCTACTGAAAGAATCCAGAGGTCCTTGGAAGAATTACTGATTCTAAGGCTGAGTCAGAAAATGTAAAAAATGAGGCTAAAAATCTTGTTTGAGAAAGCAAGACAGTTCTCAAAGAATGATGGTAACACAACAGTAGAATACAGGTGCTAGTTTAAAGTGATTCCCTGTTGCCGATTTGGGGAGAATTTGAGCATCAAAATAAATAATGATATTTGTTGTTTATCACTGAATTAAGTAAGAACATATAAGATCACTTAAATAAATAAATAAAGGAATAAATAAGTGGAGGAAAAAGAATGTTCTTCCTTGTAGTAAAACACTAAACACTAACCATAGGAGGTTCAAAGGAGTTATAAAAACATCAATGGATGCTGTGAAATTATAGCAAGAAACATAATATTTAAGATTCTCAAAATACTTTCCCACTAAATATTTATTAACTAAAAAGGGATAAAAGTAACTATATAGGCAAAAATGCTGATGAGCACAATCTTTAGTATTAAAATGTAGCACTGCAATAAACTCCTACTGTATGACTCTTGATATGTTACACTGAGAAGCATACATCCTTTTCATCATATTCCTAATAAAAATGCATATTACCTCTTCTATCAAGATGAAACTTAGATTGAGAGACATTATACAAAATAGCTGGCCTATACTCCAAAAAACTTAAAATGCAAAGCTAATGGACAGTTCCCGATTAAGGCAAACCAAACAACTAAATATAAAAAGTGATTTTCAAGAAAATTTTTTTTATCTGAGTGTAGTTGAAACACAATGGTACATTAGTTACAGGTGTACAATATATATATTTGGCAAGTTCAAACATTATGCTATGCTCACCAGAAGCGTATGATGCTCTTATAATATTACTGACTATATTTTTTATGCTGTGCCTTATAAAAAGTGATCTTGAATTCAATCCATGACTGGAGGGAATAAGTTACTTTTAATAATTATTATTATTAATCCCAATAAAAGCCATTATTTGGATATATGATGGATTTGAACATGGATTGCAAACTAAATAATAATATTGTTTCAATATTGTTTCGTGATTTTGATAACTGCTCAGGATATAAGAAAATACCCTTGTTCTCAAATAAGACACACCGAGTATTTAGGGTTATAGGGCATGCATAATATCCCTACCTTACTCTTAAATGATTTATTTAGAATGATATGCACACATGTGGAAATATCTATGGATAGATAGATCCACAGAGCAAAAAGGAAAAAATACAAATAATAGATCGATCTGGTTCAAGAGTATACGAGAATTCCTGTAAGCCTCTGTGAAATATTCTGTAAGTTTGAAATTAGATCAAATTGAAAATTTCAAAATATAAGTAAGGAACTGTTAAAGACAAAATTTACAAAAGAGGCAGGATGATGAGATAACAGAGACATACACAAGCAAGATCATGGAAATACCTCATTCTCAGATGTCGTGATTCACAGGTGTTCATTTAATCACATTTCATAACTTTCATTTGTGTATCTTATACTTTTTAATGAATCACATACATATCACACACCAAAAAATAGGGTATGAGAAAAATTTTAGATGAAACCACCACTAGATCTGTAATTTGAAACTTCATTTTAATGACCTGTTTACCATAGCAAAGAGCCACAGTAGCATAAGATAAACGTAGAGACTAACATAACATAAAAAAATAATAAAAAATTAAAAAGTGATATATAATTTTTAAAATTATAAACATAGAAAGAAAATGAGTAATTAATTTCAAATTACAGATTGTAGAGAAGAGTGACACTTCTGCCCAGACACAGCAGTATTCTGAAGCCTGAAAAGTTACTTCCCAGCACCACAGATAGGAAGTTTCTTTACTGGGACGTTAGTCTCTTGATGACATGGTTTTACATATTCAAATTTGTAATATTGTTTTATCAGCTTACATTTTGTTTTTCAGTGCTTCTGTTTTGTTTTTAATCCGTAAAAATCATTCCTATTTGATTTTACATTCCTAGTTCATTACCGTTCGGCTTCACTGAGCAGCTCACAATAATAGTGAAAGAAAGAGACTTTCATTCTATAACTCATTTACATAAACTGATAAAGACCTGTGAAATTATTGGCTACTTTATATTACTGAAAATACTAGAGTAATAGCAAGTTGTTGTGAACTGGACACAAACCTGGAACTAATCTACTAATATCAAGATTTAAAACTGCTCATTTTTGAAATTTTGTGAGGAGCTATTTTGGACATTTGCTCTATTGGGGGAAAGGTTTTCAGCAGTGACTGCCTGAGGAAACTCCACAGGTTTAGATGCCTGCCTTGTTTGTGGCTTAAGAAGAAGTATTAACTTTCCAAAGTTTTGTGCTATGAGATTTACAGTAAATTTTTGTCAGAATCTTGACTTTGTTGATTGATATAATCAAACTAAAACAAACCATTTTCCTTCCTTGCTGCCAAGATAGTCATTTGAATGTAAGATATAGAATACATATACTGATGGTTGGATAGTTTTCTAATAATTAAATCTAAATTGCAAAAAATCATCTTAGAACTAATTTGACTTTTGTGATGATTAAAATATATTTTTCTCAAGATGCTTAACTCTTTTTAAATTGAGAGCTTTATCTGAAGGTAGTGGTGAGGAAGAAAGCTGACCTTCTACCTTCTATATATAGATACACAAAATAGTTGAAAGCAATTTTTTTTTCCATTCTGATTCCTATCATAATCAGGTTATTCCACCTGAATTAACATAGCTATACATTTGGAGCCCCATTTAACTAAAAAGGAAGTCGGAAACTTACTATTGTTAGTAAATGGCAATTTTAATCCAATAAACATTAAGCAAAATCATATAACTATATAAAAGTAAAATATACGGGGTTGAAAGTTTATTTCAAACGTCCCATTAAATATTTCAGTGTTAAAATGTAAGTTATCTTAAATAGTATTTTCAGATGATCTTTGCTAAGTATGTTGTTCTTCCTTATAAACTGATACCTCTATACCAGGTAATACATCCAATTTAGATTGCCAAGCCAAGATTATTCATCAAACCCTATGTTTTGTTTGCTTTTTATTTCTTTTTTTCTTTTTTAAGATCTGAACTGGGATAAGAAACAGTGGAAGAAACTTTAGATCTCTTCTCACTTTTTATTTAAGAAATATTGTTAACTGTTGTAACTTCCATTTTAGAATTAACTACTAGAATCAACAGTCGTTATCTTTTCTTTCTTATTATCTCAATAATAATTGGTTAAAAAATTATGTCATATTTGAGATTTACCTGACGTTTCTTCTTAATCTATTACAACCAGTAGTCCCATGATGTTGTGAGCTCACGCACCTCAAGTATTAATTAATATAACAACAATGTAATCAGACCACTGGTCATACTCAAATCCTTAACAGCTGCACTGAGATTGCAACTAGGGCCAAAGAGATATATGTACTTTAGTAATTATCTATGGGTCAAATCCTCACCGCTTTCCTCCTGCCTTCCTTTTCCCTTTCTTCCCTCCTTCCCACCCTTCCTTCCTCTTTTCCTTATATATGCATATGATGCCCAATATGTATGTGGAATTTGCTCTCAGTGCTGCTCACACTTGCCTTAATTATATGAATGAGTAAAGAAAACATTTAAATGAGAACACAAAGTTTGGGGGAAAGACACTTCAAAAATTATCAAAATCTTGGGGTGCCTGGGTGGCTCAGTGGGTTAAAGCCTCTGCCTTCGGCTCAGGTCATGATCTCAGGGTCCTGGGATCAAGCCCCGCATCGGGCTCTCTGCTCAGTGGGGAGCCTGCTTCCCCCTCTCTCTCTGCCTGCCTCTGTGCCTACTTGTGATCTCTCTCCTCTCTGTCAAATAAATAAATAAAATCTTTAAAAAAAATTATCAAAATCTTATTTTCAATTGACTCTAATTATTTTTAGGAAATTCTTCTTAGAATAAAACTATCTTTATTCTGCACAAAATTTTACCTCCAGAAAAAAGGGCATGTTATCACTTTAATTTTATTAAAATAAAAAATAGAAAAAAGAAATAATAGTATTTGAGTCAATATATTATGATATATTTACATAAATACATTACTAAAATATAGAATAATATCTGATTATATGGGAAATGTTCACATTTATTGGTAAATGCAAAATAAAGAAAAAAAATAAAGAAAAAAAAAAACAAGTCCAGATGCACTCATGCATGCGCACACATTGTGTTCAACCAAACTTCTCCACTGGTATGTTAAATGCATTAAATTCTTATAATATAAATCATACACAGTAGAGATTTTTAAATTTATAGTCTAAATTCCAATAGCATGAGCTGCAATCAGCTTGAGTGTCAAATAGTCTAGTATTTGCACAGTAGCCTTCTCCTTCATTACGCTCTGTAGCAGTGCCTGAAAAATTAGGGAAAGATTCTCATATTTTCACTTATTATCAGAACTGCTTTTACAGTGGTGTAGAATTTCTATGTTCATTACTCTTCATGTCCTTCCTTGCTTATGCTCATCCTGACACATATGGGTTTCATCCTTGCAAGCACCAACCACTTTTTTGTAACTGTACCCACTACAATGACCTGTGGTCACTGTCAGTGCCATTATCATTTACTACTAAATACTTGGACTTAACTGCTCTTCTCCCTCTTGATGCGTTATTTCTCGGTTTCCCATATCTTATCCCCTAGTACAAAACACATTTGCTTTACAAATAATGGGTTATAAGACATTAATATGTGTGGAATAAATGTTGTGGATCATCATTAGAAAACTTTAATTGAATGGGCGCCTGGGTGGCTCAGTTGGTTAAGCGACTGCCTTCCGCTCAGGTCATGATCCCGGAGTCCCGGGATCGAGTCCCATATCGGACTCCTGGCTCTGCGGGAAGTCTGCTTCTCCCTCTGACCTTCTCTCCACTCAGTCTCAGTCTCTCTCTCTAATAAATAAATAAAAAATCTTTAAAAAAAAAAAAAGAAAACTTTAATTGAAATAAAAAGGTATCAAATTGAAAATAACACAGTACATCAGAGTGAACAAGAGTAAGATTATTTTGTGCAGCTTTTCGATGTTAAGCTATTTTTTTCCTCTAAAAAAATCAAATCATGGAATAAAAATATAATAATAATTCATATTTACAGACCATTTTATATTGATGTTTTTGTGTAATCATGATAATAAAGTGTTAGGACTTTATTAGGCCCATTTTGCCTTCTGAAGAAACAGAAATTAAGACATTTTAAATAATTTATCCCAGATCACAGTTGTAGTTGGTGACAGATCTGGGACTCAAGTTAGTCCCAAACCAATGTTCCTGGGCATTGTAGACAAACAGCCTCATTGCCCCCAAATTCTATGTGACAGTAAAAAATTTTGACAGGTGTCCAGTGACAGAGAACCAGTCTGTCCTAAGTACGTGGAAGACTGTAGCCACTTTCTACAAGTCATCCTAGTTGAGGTCCATTTATGATCTGGATAAGTTGTATTACACAAATACACATGGATAATGAGTTGAATTGTGATACGTTAACAATGTCTCTAAACTGTGGAATTTTCTTTTTCTTTTAAGTTTTACATAATTTTTAACTTCCCTAAAATTAAAATTTGTGAGCAATTAAAACATAAATGAAGGAATTGCAGTGTTCAGAGGTGTAGTGTTTTTTACTAATCAGAATATGACCGCGACAAAGGGACTTAATATTTATTCTATTATAGCAAGGGAAAACTGGCTGAAATCTGCAGAGTGGCAATTATTTTGCTTAGCAAGATCTTTTCCAGCCATGCTAGACTAGTTTCCATCACATTATGAAAAAAAAAAATACTTACCTGAAGTACTTCTGTATAAATTTCAGATCTAGACAGATCCCATAATGATGCTGATTGACATCAGAGTATCAGATAGCTTTGTCATTTCAAGTCATCGTCATGTCAGAAACAGTCTACCACTAGAATGACTGTGCTGACAAATGACAAAACCTCCTCCTTAGATTGTGACATGGAAAATATGTAGTTAATAATTTGAGAAACATTTATTAGGACCTCCTGTCTGTCAGGTACTGCTTTAAATGCAGAAGAGTTTTGCCTAATTTACCACTCTAAATGGTCAATGGACAAGTTTGTTGTTGTTCAAGATGAAACCATATTTTGGGGTTCCTGGGTGGCTCATGGTTAAAGGCCTTTGCCTTTGGATCAGGTCATGGTCTCGGGGTCCTGGGATTGAGCCCCGCATCGGGCTCTCTGCTCAGTGGGGAGCCTGCTTCCTCCTCTCTCTCTGCCTGCCTCTCTGCCTATTTGTGATCTCTGTCAAATAAATAAGGAAAATCTTTTTTTTAAAAAAATGATGAGACCATATTTTAAATAATTAAAAAATCTATAAAAATAGCTGAATAATATTTTTCCAATAAACATCATACTAAAATTAGTCTAAAATACTACAAGTATAAATAACAAGGAAAAAGAGAAAAAAAATAAGAACATCAAAATAGTAAAAATAACCAATAAAAGTGAGAAATATAAGATATCAATGACTATATTATGAAGAAAATAGAATAAAGTACTGAGAGTAAGGAGAGTAAAAAAAGTATGCCGGTTGCATTCTACTCTTACTTATTCATTCTCTATCCCTTATTTTATCTAAATGTGTGACAACTGCCATTACTACTCTATGCCCTTAATTCTTTATCATATGTTAATATATAGAGGTATAGACACTTCTGCTATTAATAATAATACTATATATTTATCTAGTTCTTTTTAGGAACTGGTATAGCCACTTCATAAGCAGTAGTATTTTTCTACTCAATAATAGTCCTGAGACTATTTTTTTGAAGTTCAGGGTAAATGTGAGTGTGTGCCAGCATGTGTGTATGTGTGTTATAAATGTATATTATATTTAAAGCCAAAAATATGCTTATATAAGATCAATAACCAAGATATAGAAACAACCTTTATCAACATAAGAATGGATAAAGAAATTGTGATTTATATAAAACAAGACTTTTTTAAGGGTGAATAATATTCCATTGGATATTGCAACAAAATGGGTAACATTGGAGGCTATTATGCCGAGTGAAATAAACCAGACACAGAGAGACAAATACTGAATGATTTCACTTGTAAGTGCATTCTAAAAGGATCTATTTCTTAGAAGCAGAGAATAGAATGATTGTTACCAGAGGCTGGGGGTGGGAGAAATGAAAAATGTTGATCAAAGGGGTACAAAGTTTCAGATACGCACAATAAAGAAGTTTGAGATATCTAGTATATAGCATGGGGACTATAGTTAATATGCTGTATTGTACACTTGAAATTTGCTTAGTTGTAGGTCTTAGTTGTTCTCATTTTAAAAAAGGCAACTATGTGAAGTAATGGATATTTTAATTAACTTAATTGTGGTAAACACTTCACAATATATATGTATATAAAAACATCATATCATACATCTTAAGTATATACAATTTTTATCAATTATGTCTCAATAAAGTTGAAGGAAAACCAATCTCATTAAAGAAAGTAAATTTGTAATTATGACATTTCAACAAATAAAACATTAGACCCAAGTGGTTTCCTGGGAAAATTCTATCAAATATTTAAGAAAGAAAAAACAACAAAAGCAATACTACACCTTTCTGAAAAAGAAGAGGAGGGTGCACCTCCCTATTCATTATATAAGTCCACCATTATTTGAATATCCAAATGAGTAAAGACATTACAAGAGAGGTAAACTATAGACCATTAATTCTGATGAGTATGAACACAAAATCATTAGCCAAATATTAGCAAAATATATTCAGTAGTACACAGAAATGAAACTGTATTGTGACCAGTGGGGTTTTTCCCAGGATTGTATGACTGGTTTAATAATTAAAAAGCAATCAGTACAATCTATCATATCAACAACCTAAAAAAAACCAAACACATGATCATCTCAACAAATGCAGAAAAAGCATTTGAAAACTCAACATTCATTCATGCTGTATCTATAAATTTGATAAACATTCACTAAATGTGTGTTGGATGAATAAATGAAATTACTCATTAAAACCATAACAATGAGAGGAAAAGCACACAAACTTTTTCATAAGATAGTTATACAAAAAGATATCATACAATCTGCCATGATATTGATTGGAGAGTTTTGATAAAGTATAAAACAAAGCTACAGAAGCCAAAGGAGAGAATTTTTTTTGAAGAAAGGCGACTAAGAGTAATGAGTTGCTAATATTTTTAATTATGAGAACTGAGGAAAATATAGTTGAGAATTAGGAAACCCATGGTGATCTTCATAATATAATTTCAATAGAATCTAAAACACAAAGTACTGAATCAATATTAAGAAGCAAGTTATGAAACACTAATTAAAGAGACTGACATAAAAAATGAAAACAAATAATACAGTAAGTAACCTTAGAGTTAATTATTTAATTTTATTGTTTTCATTTTATTCATTCCAAAATAAAGGTGTCTATGCATACTTAAAGAAAGTACAACAGCTATTATGAATATTGGCAGTAACTGAAGACTCTTGAAGAATATGGGAGAACATGAGTGTTCGTAAAGTAAGAATAAGACGTTTGGATAAGGAAGAGTGTTACCTTATCTTCTGAGAGAGGAAAGAAATATGATTATATATATATATATGAGGGGGAAAGGATTAATGCCCTGATAGCTTTTATTAAACCTGTGGAAGCAAACCTACTGAGAGGCAATAGGCAAATAAATAAACTTTGAAATAATATTAAAAATATTTTATAATTTCCAACTATTATGTTAGGAAAAAATCATATGATGATTGAAATGATTTTCAAAAGCAGTGAGGTTTCATTTGAAATGATCATGAGTTTGTTTTGGAGTAGACCACCTCAGGAAGTTCTATAAAATTTTACTACAAGGTTCATAGAGCTCAAAAAATAATACAGAAAAGACAGAACATTTGATTCAAAGTGTTTGTTTTAGTAAAGAAAGAATTAAAAAAATAGATATTTTTATATCTATTTATCTGTCTATTTTATATCTATCTATAGTAACTTGTGTTCTATAAAAAGGAATTTAGAAATTTTTTTCTAAAATTTTTTTCTAAATTTCTAAAAACAAGTCCTTCAAAAAAGAAAAATGATTAACTGTATAAACATTAGTTTTAATACTGAAACAAAGCAGTATGTGTTTTGAATGATACATTTGTTGGTGACAGAGAAATTTCATTAGCTAATCCATTATCCCTCTTGTCTGAATAGCCATTCATTAATGAATTAAGTAAAATTGATGTTATAGTGAATTAATTTTTGTAGTACAGATGTTTGTAGTAAAATTTATGTGTATAGTGAATTAAATGGAATCAAGGCTCTATTCTAGAAAACAACAGTATATTTACTAATCTTAAAGTAAACTCAGTTCTTTTGCAATAAAGGTATGCAAAGAAAAAATTATATAAACTCTGCCTCAGAAAACAACATTCATGAAATGAATATATAAATGGACCATTCATATGTGTTATAATATTCAGAAAGCATTTTGTTTTTATTCAACTTAAAATGGAAAAGAAAGCTCTTGTCTTACCTACTCTTTTGAAACTTATCCTTTGCCTGATTATAGTGGTGATAGATTATTTAATGCCAGACTCACAACTCTGGCACAGTCTAGCCTTAGCTTAGCAACATTCGTAATGAGGGATAATTAAGATAATATTGGACTGTGCCTCCAACACGACAACCCACAGCTTTAAGTTATCGTACTTAATCAATTCACCAGCAAGGGAACAGAGGCTGTATAATGTCACCTAACTAATTCAGAAATTTTCATGCAGTTGTGATAAATCATCCTTCTCTTTCTAAAACACTACCTTGTTAGCGAGCAGCTAAAATGGTCCCAAAGTTAATGTCTTATGCTCAATTCTATAGCCTTTCTTGGGGAATTCGTTTCATTGACTTCAGTTATGTTTGAGCAAAGGACTATTGATTCAGACCCTAAAGGCTTAAGGTAATAACTTTACACAGACCTTATAACTAATTTCATTGTCCTAATTCATTACAATTCACTCAACCTTTCTAATAAAGACTAATTTATAGAATACAATACAATGGACATTGATTTTATGCTGACCAGTATTCAAAGCTATAGATCTAGACCAATGTGGTTTTGTGTTTCTCTTTGAGGTCTCTATATTGGTGTAAAATCTGTGTCAAATCAATAGCACACATTTACTTTTGGCAAGCCATCTCAACCATGGCCAGTCCATATCTGAGATCAGTAAGACAGATATTTCAGTCTGTTTTATATAGAACAGCTATATACTGATTAAATAACCTGAAACAGAAATGTTTAGATATAAATCTAGAAACGATGTAAAACTCAAAAAAGTCTGAAGAAATTTATTCAAGGCCTTTTAGATAAAACAAAATAAAATGCAAATAACAACAAGATATAAGTTTACCCCAAATTTTCCTCATTTTGATTAAGCCTCAGTCCCATTGACTAACTTAATGTTTGGAAAATGTCCCATTTCAGCAATAAGAATGTTGCTGGGAAAAGAAATCCCAATTTTACTATTAATATCAGCATCCAATAACTTTTTAAAAACTTTCTTATTATGCTAAAATAGTAAATAAATCCCAAACTTCCGTGGATTAACAAAACACAAGCATGTTTCTTGCTTTTGCTTCCTGCCCCCTGAGGCCTACCTAGTAGCCTACCTCTAATTTTGTTTCCCTAAGAAAACAATACAATTAGATTACTTAAAATAATTTGAAACACTTGTACATGAGACTTCTTTTTCCATTTCCCAATAAACTTCCATCATCTTAAAAACTTATCCCTTGTTTTCTTCTTCAAGGCTATAACCGTTTCCTTAGAATACATGCAGGTTGTGAATAAAATGAAATGGACCTATTTACCACTCATCTGCCATTAATTTCCTGCCACTGGAGAGTGGTCATTTATAAAGCTACAATTTTCTAAATAATCAGCACTATTCTTCCTGGAGTTGCCAAAAGCAGCCTTTGAATTCAAAGACCATCTAGCAAAATCTTGCTTAGCTGTGAAAATAAGCCTGAGGATGCTCCACCAAGCATATAGCCAACTAGCTAAATCATTTACTATAATCCACAACAAAGAAGCTTTTAAATAGAAAAGCAACTGAGTTGGAAACTTTTCCTTATGAGCAATAGTAGCAGCAAGGCAAGGGCAAATAAATGAAAGAAGTATGCACACTAGTTCCTAGAACCAAAGCAGTGAGGACATTGTGATGTGTTACAATGTACCAGTAGTGCTCAATTTTAATGGATGCATATTGGAATATTGCCTGAAAATACTATTATTATCCAAAAACTACTTGTGTGTTACTTCACTAGCAATAAAAATTATTGATATCATTGAAAATGACAGCACAAATGGTAACTTATGCACTGAAATGCCTAAGCATGAAGCTTTCTCACTTGAGCAAGCTTGCCATAAAATTGATACAAAACTGATTTTTCAGTTACAAGATTATTTTAAAGAAAGAAAAGTACATTTCCATTTTCAATAAATTTCAATAAATTTTGCATATAAAAATCATGATATACCGAGGAAGTACAAGTAATAACGATCATGTGGTTGATAAAATAAACCCTATTGTAATACATTCATATTTACACACATACATATGTAAGTTTTTATATATGTATAAATATACATTTATATTTGCTACCTTGATAGCATTATTTGTGAGTAAAAAGCAGAAAGTATGACAAGCAAAAGAACAAAAGATCATTAAAAGTGATACATTCATTTTTGGAGTGGCAATATAAAACAGTGACTAAAATTTGGAATCAGAAAGGTTTTGCTTGAAATCACAGGTTTTCCACTAACTAGGGAGCTATTTCATGTAAATTATCCCACCTTTTCAAGCCTCAGAGGTTTCATCTGATAATGGGATATTACTATCTTGTCAATTATGTGTGATTATTTAGTAAAATACTACAAATTTAAAGACAGTACATGAAAAGTCGTTGATATTTATAATAGGAGAGTATAGCAGAATGGCTACTCAACTGGAAGTCAATAAACATCGGTTTATCACAACTAGAACATTAACTCAATGTCTTGGGTTTTTCACTTATTTCCAAATCTTCCATTTTGCTTACATATAAATTATGAGAAAAGAGAGATAATGGATATGAATATTCATTCATTCATTCATTCATTCACTCATTCTTTCATTCTTTTATTCATTCAGACTCTTTTACTGAGCACTTCTTACAAGCTAAGCAGGGGGCACAATGGATACAAAGGTAAATATGGCAAAGTCTCCCTCTCCAGACACTGATTATCTAATGGGGAGTCAGAGAGCAAACAGAACAAGTGTCATACAGCAGGGTAACTTTCTTCACAGAATGTAGCTGATACATAGAGAAGAGATGAACTAAACCCATCAGGAAACCAGAGCTTGCTTGATCCATGTGTACTGATCAAGCCAGAGCTTGCTTGATCCATGTGTACTGATCATGAGAATAATTTTTTAATATAGTTTCAGAAGATAAAAAATGAAATACTTTTGAGAAGAAAGGATAAATACAAAGCCAGAGTGAGTGAATGACTCTGTTGAATTAACAGGGCAATAATGAGCTCAGTGCTACAACTGCTGATGTGAGCAAGTCCAATCTAGTTGAAAGTTTTATCTAAGAAGGCAATGTGAGAAGTTTTATTACAATTTCTCGATATGAGCTTCAGGCTGAAGTTTGGATAACTGAATAAAATGGTTGAATGCATAATGAAATCACAGCTAAAGCTTAGGGGAGCAAAGAGGAGATGATTATAGTGAATGGCAGTATTCTCTACCCCGTCAATCTTTTGGAAGGATTCTGGTGTTTTTATCAAATACTAAGTCAAAAAGACAAAATGGTCATTTGTTAAATGTTTGAAAGAGAAACTATTCAAAAAATAAGCACAAAGCAAGGAGGCTAAATTTACCTACCGTACCTTCCACTGAGCAGATGAACAGCATTATGCTTCTAGGTCATAGTGCATACCTGGAAAAGGGGAAATAAGAAAGACAGGTGCATCCTATAAGTGCTGACATGGCTATTGATAACTGAGGCAAGACTGTGAACATTAAGGAAAATTATAAAGTCACAGCTCTGTTTTTTGAATTTCTTAACTCTAGAATTTCTTGTAGACCATCAGCAACTTTATCTCTTCCTCAAACAATCATGAACCAAAATAATTTACTTTATCTCAAAAATAATACATTTAAGATAAGAGGTGGACAAAGTATTTGTATTATTAAGCTTCCCATCGTGTTAGGAATTTATAAGGTGTGACTTTATAAATCTCTTCTGAATAAGCTCTTGTTTAAAGTCCAGTTTGTCACTTTTTCTTTATTCACTTTATCAGCTACAAATCAAAATCAAGGCATAGATTCTCCCCATAGTCTGAGATCCCAATTACCACACATTCTCTCATCCAAAGTGAACATGATTATGATGCTTAGCAATCTTAGTAATTATCATGCAAGAGGGAAGGTGAATTATTCTGAGACGATCCTTAGAAAGGATGAAAATTTGTAACACATTTGTCTTATGACATTCTGAGAATTTTAAAATATCAGAACTATTTTTTTCAAACCTTAGAGAAAGGAAGGTTTTGATTTTGAAGCACAAGAAATCATCTCTTCTTTAAAGCATGTGAAAGTGCAGCATCATGGTGATTAAGCAAATCATTGGAAAACTATAAAATCCCACATTTTAAATACCACATATCATAGGAGAGAATAGGCAGTTATTTCTCTGACATTGGCTGTGGCAACATTTTTCTAGGTAAGTCTCCTGAGGTAAGGGAAATAAAAGTAAAAATAAACTATTGGGACTACACCAAAATAAAAAGCTTCTGCACAGCAAAGGAAACAATCAACAAAACTAAAAGGCAACATACTAAATGAAGGAAGCTATCTGCAAATGACATATCTCATAAAGGATTAACATCTAAAATTTATAACGAACTCAACCCCAACCCCCCCCAAAAAACCCAATTAAAAGTAGGCAGAAGACGTGAACAGACATTTTGCCAAAAAAGACATACAGATGGCCAACACACACATGAAAAGATTCTCAACCTTAGTAATCATCAGGGACATGTAAATCTAACCCTCAATGAGATACCACCTCACACATGTCAGAATGGCTAAAATAAAAAACATAGGAAGCAAGTGTTGGTGAGGATGTGCAGAAAAAGGGACCTTCAGGCATTGTTGATGGAATGTAAACTTGTGTAGCCTCCCTAAAAAATAGTATTGAAGTTCCTCAAAAAATTAAAAATGGAATTACCATATGATCCAGTAATTCCACTACAGGGAATTTTCCTAAAGAATATGAAACTGCTAATTCAAAAAGATATATGCACCTATATGTTTTACTGTAGCATTATTGAAATAGCTAAGATATGGAAGCAATCCATGTGTCCATTGATAGATGAATAGATAAAGAAATGATATATGTATGTGTGTGTATATATATATATTCTATATTCCATTTTATATATGGATGACATGGATGGAGCTAGAGACCATTACACTAAGTAAAATAAGAATAAGTCTTCAGAAAAAGATAAATACCATATGATTTCACTCATATGTGGAATTTAAGAAGGAAAACAAAGAAATATAGAAAAGAGAGAAAGAGAAAGAAACCAAGAAACAGACTCTTAATGATAAAGAACAAAGTAATGGTTATCAGAGGGCAGTTAGGTGGGCAAATGGGTGAAATAGGTGATGGGGATTAAGAGTGTACTTGTGATGAGCACCTGGTGATGTATGAATTGTTGAATCATTATATTGTGCACCTGAAACTAATATAACACTTTATGTTAACTATACTGGAATAAAATAAAATAAAATAAAATAAAATAAAATAAAATAAAATAAAATAAAATAAAATAAAACAGCTTTAAAAACAAATATTTCAAATCCCCGCCTATGAAGTCAATAGGAACAGGTGGAGAACATATCTTTTTGGGAGGCAGAAATGTTATTTTCAAGGCATAGAAATTTTAATCTAGATTAGGAATTTTCAAGGCATAGAAATTTTAATTTAGATTAGGAGTTAGGGATTTAGATTAGGAATTAATCTCCAGGTGCAGGAAAAAGATGGAATGAAATCAAGAGGGACTATAAAAATAAATTTTCAAAAAGGAAACTACAAAGATCAGTTACCATAGTCCAGTATACATATTTTTATAACTTTCAGATGGAGGCAATTATATATTCCTAATTTTCAATTATGTAACAAGACATTATGGAGTTTTTATTTAAATGTGGGTAGATAATGTGTGTGTGATGATGGAGTCTGAATTGGGGTGATGAAGACATAGGTTTTTAACCACAGCTCTGTATTACCCATGGCTTCCCCTCTAACGTTTTATTCTATCTCATTCAACAACTTGGGAACATCAAACTCTCCTATCTTTAACATATGACAATTAAAATGATATAGGTAAATTATCTGTTGGCAAAACAAAGATTTTAGGCTTCTATTAAAAAAGATAGTACTAGAGAATATATGAAAATTGGTTTTCCAGTGATAGAAAAGAAATTTTGAATGTTGGTTCTAAATTCACTTCAGGATTAGAAGCAGAAAGCTCAGAAAGATTGTAGCTGTTGCCACATATCTGAGACTGAATAACATTAAAGGACTTTTCTATTCTCCAAAACAATGACCTATTTCCTTAGTTCCTTATGTCTCTATACATACTGCATGACTTACTTCACAGAAAAAGCTTTTCTTTTCTTTTCCTTTCTTTTCTCTTTTCTTTTCTTTTCCTTTTCCTTTTCCATTTTCCTTTCTGGATTTAACCAGAGTTGTGGCTTTTTATTTTTCATTTCTAGGACATAGTTAACTAGGTCCAGATACCCAGACTGGCCTAGCAAATTTCCCAAGGGAGAAATTCAGAAGTAGCAGCAACCTGAGAGAGTGTCAAGTCCCACTGCTCATTTACGTGAGCAAACTTCTGGCGGCGGCACACAACAAATGTAAAGCAAATGAGTAAATATATATAGAAATGAAATAGCCACACCAAGCAAAGCATAGCCTCTTGCCCCCAATTTCATGGGAAAAAGCTCCCCCTGATTTCATTTGGTAGCTTGAATGTAATGCTGTGGGGCTGCTGCACATGGCTAGCTACTGCTTGTAAATTGCTCTCTGCCTCCTGACTGTGGATGCCACAGAAAGATGGTGCACGCTAGCTGATATTTGCTGTTTTAGGTTTTTGCTCAACTGTGTATCCCTGTAACAGAGCACTTTTTTATGGGGGAAAAATATATTTTCGGTGTGTTCTTTGTGTTTTTTAACTGAATTCCCAGCACATGCTAAACTATATAATATACAGAGATACCATGTATTCTAAAAGAAATGCATTGCTACCCTAATATTCAGAATTTTTTAAAATGCACATTTCAATATTATCCATCAGTTAAAGTCATTTGGAAACAGGAATCAATCTGGTTTGCTGGTCAAGGGGAAGTGGCAAGTTTTCTGGGTGAATTAGTGATAAAGTCTGAGGAACTTTAAGGGTATGGTTGTAAAATGGTATTGAAAGGGTTTGAGATAGATTTTTCCTTAACTCGTCAGACCGCCACTGAAATTACCAATGATTTGCAAAATAAGGAATTATCACTACAATATAGGCAAGAATAATGCTCAAAAATCAGAAACTGATTACTTCCTTAGGGAAAAGTGTGTATAACCGAGTGTCAAAGTAAGAGCCCATTGACAATTTCTCTGTATTGGAAAAGCAACAGCAAGCCGATGAGAAGGCGGCCTTTAGACAGATTTTAGTAAGATTTCTTACCTCGGCACAAAAGAAAAGAAAGAACGTGTTGTATGAAATGGGTCAGCTAACGTGCAACTAAATGTTATTTTCCCTTCACAGTATCTACAGTCACCAGACTTAGAAAATAAAAATACAGGATGTCCAATTAATTTGAATTTCAGATAAGTAGCCATTAAAGTTTTTAGTATGTACTAAATATATGTGGGACATACTAATACTAAAAATGTCTGCTGTTTATCTGAATTCAGGTTGAAGCGGAAGTTTTATATTTCAAATGGCAACACTAAATTATGTGAAAGCCTGTCCTGGGAGTTTTCCTTTAAGTTAACTGTTGGCTCAATATTTCTTAGAAAACCATGACTGGGGTTATTAGTTAGAAAATTCCTAGATTTCATCTCAGCATACTATTTCCTCCTCTCTGAGGTGATATCCAGTGCTGGGATTGCCTCTGGACCCTTCTCCTTGGGATGCTAGATCTCTGAGACATTCATGGAAATACATAGGGAATAAAAAATTTCCCTTTGAATTTTATCCAGAATCAAAAGATTCAGGCAAGGACACAAAAGAGTCTCTGAATCCTGAGCTAGCCTAGGCATCAATTTCTAAGGATGAATTCAGAGAAAATACTAGACATTAAGAGAAACTGCAGTTCAAAGGAATAGACTGCATTTAATTACTGCCAAAATGACATCCTATAAAATAGATTTTCTTAAAAAATAGATCATAGATTCCAAAAGGGCTAAAATGTCTTTCCAGTGAGATTTAAATTGATGTTAAATTTATAACATAGAATAAGGTAATCATGAGTAGATTCTAGATCTAAAAAAGAAGGCATGAAGACAACAAAATACTTTTAAAGCAATAAAAGCAGTAAATAGTAGAGTAGATGTTGCAGAAAAGAAAATTAATGGGATAAAATTAACCTAAAACACTTTCACATTATTCAGAGGAAAAAGTAAAGAATTAAAAATGAAGAATGGAGATAGAGAAATAGAAAATACACTGAGACAATTTAATCAATTATTAATGGGAATTCTACAGGGAGAAAACAAAACAGACAAAACACATGTAGATCACATGTAGATAACAAGGAGAGGCACAAATATATCTCTAGGTAAAATGATATTGCTGCAAAACTAAAAAACCCAAGTGAATCAACAAATTAAAATACATAATATTTCTGTGCACAATTTTATTATTCTTTATAAATGTGGAAAAATAATGAATAAATATTTATATTTTAGTTTAAAATATTTGACATTGTAACATATATGTGACTACACAATGATGAGTTTATATTTATAATGATTTAATATTTATTTAAATATCTGAGAACTCAAAATGCAGTAAAAATCAGCTCATCTTTTTTTTTTTAGCCCTAAGCATCACTTATTTTTTTTTCTCAAGTTTTAATTTAAACTCCAGTTAGTTAACATACAGTGTAACGTTAGGCTCAGATGTAGAGTCTAGTGATTTATTACTTACATACAACTACAAGGGCTCAACTTTGCACTCAATATAAAAATATGAAAAAAGAACATTAAATAATTATTAAGAGAATAAATATAAGTGACCATTTAATCAAGTGTAACTAGGCTCAGTTCACTCATATTTACTCATTCTTTATACATTTATTTCATTTATTTTTTACTCACTTTTCATACATTTACTTATCTCAACAACCTTATGGTTAGTTAATATTATTTACTTTTAACAGTTGAGGAAACTGATCAAACTAAGATATACAGAAGTTAACAGACTCACAGAACTAATTTGTGGAGGAACTGAGTTTCAATTCCTATTGGTTGGGCCTCAGTGTCCTTTCTTTTACTAGTGTGTACATTTACTTTCACTATTAACTAACTGAACAATATTTTTTTCTGTTTTTTACATAAATAAAGGGTCCATAATGTATTGGGTAGAACCTGGAATATACCAGAAACAACAAAAACTAAAAAGTTTTTTTTTCACTGTAGGGAGTGATTTAGTAATACATATCATGATTTTTTTTCGTATCATGATCTTTTAATGCTTGTACTTTTTGATCAAGTAATTTCCTTTCTACAGTTTATACTAAAGTAATAGTAATAGTAGACTCCTAAGATATTTACACAGTTTATAATTACACTTATTAATGATATCAAAATTTGGGATAGTTAATAAATGTTCAATATAAGACAATGCTTAAGTAAATGATGATGTATTAGTAGAATAGTCAAGTACCCCAATATTATTGTGGTAGGCAGAATTATGAAACCTCCTCCAAGATTTCCTGCCCTAAGCCCTAGGACTGTGAATAAGATGAGATAGCACACCCATGATTTTGTTAGGTTACTTGGTAAAAGGAGTGTTGCACCTATTATTAAGACCATAAATCATATGATCTCTAGTTAATTAAATGGGAGATTGTGTAGGCTTGATGTAATCACGGGAGTCCCATAAAGCAAAAAAAAATTTTTAGCTGGTTGTCCAGGGGAAATTAGAGAGATACAAAGCAAGAGAATAGTTTGTGGTGCCATTGCTAGCTTTGAATGTGGAGAAGGGCAAGAGCAAAGCCAGAAGAATGCTCTCTAAAAGCTGAGAACAAACCCAGACAGACAGTCAGCAAGAAAACAGGTACTTTAGTCCTGCGTCTGTGAGGAGTGAATTCTGTGCAACACTGGAACGACTTGGTAAGTGGATTCTTACACAAGGCCCCACATCAGAGCCTCGCCTGACAGACACTTTGATTTCAGTCCTGTGAAACCCTCAACGGACAACGCAGTTGCATCTGCTCAGACTTCTAATCTATAAAACCATGAGCTAATAAATGGGTGCTGTTTTAAGCTGTTAAATTTGTGGTAATTTGTCATGCAGTGACAGAAAACTATTACAATTAATAATTATGATTTCAAAGAAACTTAATATAATAGTTTGATATGTCATATATCATGAAATAATAAAAATGCAAAAACAAATACGTAACTCAAACTAGCCCAAACATTAATAGGAAACATTAATGTTGCTTAACTATGAGAAATAGAACTTAGCAGTTAATTAATTTAAATATACATTTCATTTTAATTGTATTCATTGTGCCTGTTTTCAATAATGCATATGGATATACTCATAATTAGGAAAAATAACTCACACAGGAACAGGATAACTAATCTTACATATTATTCACAATAAGCAATTAATCCAGGCATATATACACATACAAAAGACTATAAGGACATATTTTGAAATATTCACATGGATAATAACTGGTTCTTAAGATTAAGAATACATCTGTTTCATCACTGTAAGTACATGTAGCTCCCTCTTTTCCACAAAGGACATTACCCTCTAGTAATACCAGAAATTATAGACACTTTATTTGTTCCTAAGGATAACATAGTTACATAATCTCCAAAAAATTGAGAATGCTCTTTCCTTTTTTTCAGCAAGTCACTTCCTTCCTTCTTCCCTCCCTCTCTTCCTTCCTCCTTCATTACATTAAACTGGAGATTTCAGTTTGTTGAGGTAGAAAGATCAAACTATTTCTGTCTTTCTGCTTTATGATTTGCAATTTAATATATCAGCTGCTTTATGCTCTCTGCATATAGGTGGGTTCCTTCAACTATCTGAACAATCTCAGAGTCTTATAGTTCACTTATTTGTGGCAGCAAAAGACAGGAGGGTTTTATCAGGTTATAGCTAAGCATGAACAGGTCACCCTTCCAGAGAAGACATGTTCCCAAAATTTTATTACCCAAAAAAGATTGACAGAGACTGACATCCAATAAAAACATTTCTTTGCACTATTTGTATGTTGATAGATGTGTTTTTACATTTTAACTCAAATTATGCAGAAAACTACTTAACAAACAAGCAAGCAGTCATAATTTGTGAAGAGAGGTTTGTGCAGATGCTACAATGTGTCCTTGTATAATGCAGACACACAGCCCTCACTTAAAAGGGCATACACTGTGATAGGTCAGTATTTAAGAGTGTAGGTTCTGGAACTAAAATGACTGTTTTCAAATCCTGGCTCTGCCACTTAGTGGGCTAGTAGCTACATTCTTTCTCAGTTTTTTCATCTTGAAAATGGGAATAATGGTAGTATCTACCTCATAAGGTTGGTTTCAGGTGTAAATGAAATAATCTATGTATGATATTAAAGACAGTCTCTGCCAAATTGCAAGTACTCAATAAACATTAGAAATATGATAATTGCTTACTAATATTGGTCAGGTAGTTTAATGTCATCAGTTACCACAAGAAGGAAAATATTGCATTGGGGTTCTCCATCCTCAGATGTGAATTATTCACATAAGAAATTATTATTGTTATACTCCTGTTAATTATCTTACATGTAGTATTTTATTAAATTTTAAAAGAAAAATTAAAAAGTTATCACTCTTTATTTTGTCATTTATCTTCAAGTTATCTTATCTGGTTTAAGTTATTTTATTAGGAAAAAAGCAAAATATTAATTTGGATAACTCCACACTCTTCTGGTGCAGAAGCTCCCTTTTCCCAGTCATTATTTTCCATTGATATAGCAAACAAACAGTAGAATATTTTCACTCTGTAGAAAACATCCTGGTAAAATACTTATGACTAGGACATATTTTAGATTAGGATGTCAAGGAACTTTTCTCTTAGAAAGTGATTTTTGAGCTCAAGGACAAATGAATGTTATTGATGAAAAGAATGAGAAGGTAGAGATGGGTAAAGGAAGGGATTTTCATTTCATTTCTTTTCATTAGTTATTTAAAAATTTTGGTGTGTGGATATCTCAAAGTTATTTTATTTCTTTTCAAACTCATTTATGGACAGCAATAATTGCTGTTTGTCATCTAATGAAGAATTCCATCTAAATCAGATTATAAAAGGTGGTGTCGCATCAAATTCTCTTTGTGATAATGTGTTATCTGTCTTTATTTCCTATCACATTGCTGCTGATTTACAGGAATTATTTTAGCCCCTGATCTCTTGCATATCATCAGTTGCTATAATCTAAGCAGGGTTGTTATTTATTTGCCCAATTAATGATGCAGAAGACAGTTCCTTAACACTTTGTCTATTTCAGGAGAGAGATGAACTATTTACACTTTGCTATGTAGTTCTTATTATTTTGAGGGGGGATAATTACTTTTTTAATTAGTATATTACATAAAAACCAATTTTAAATGTCAATTGCTATAAATCAAAAAGTTTTTTCTATTTTTATAACTATTATTAGTATATCAAGTACAGTTTGTTGAATATTGCCTTTATTCATAATCCATGGAAATGTGTATTGCTGAGGTATGTAGGAATATACCACCCAAAATTTTTTTTAAAAATGTGTCCCTTTACTTACTTTATACCATATTCATGCTAATAATACTACTGCCAGAGAATTTTGACATATATTAAACATTTTAATTTTATATATGTGATTGCTGTATATTTGTCTGAAACATGTTTACCAACATTTGTAATCATGTTCAAATATTTGGAAGAGTTTTATAATTAAACATGGTTATGTATTTAGAGGAAGAATATCACTAGTACAGACTTCAGTCCTGATTTCCAGGTGTTTAAATCCAACTGTCCACCTGGCATTTTTACCTGGATGTCCCATAACTCAGACTCAACCTATCCAAACATAAGACCTTAATTCCCTGTGCCAAATCTACTTCTCATTTAATATTAACACTATGATGATTTACATGAACTACCTCCAAGTCACCCAACTAGAAACCCCCTTTCTCCTTACATCATATTTAACAGTGACCCAGTTCCCTTATCTCTTATTCAGTCTCACTTAGTTCCAGCATCCACTGTTTTTTGAAGGAATATTACACTAGCTTTCTAACTAACTTCTAAAGATTTCTATCTAGGGACGCCTGGGTGGCTCAGTTGGTTGAGCAACTGCCTTTGGCTCAGGTCATGATCCCAGTGTCTTGGGATTGAGTCCCGCATCGGGCTCCTTGCTCCGCGGGGAGCCTGCTCCTCTCTCTGCCTCTGCCTGCCTCTCTGCCTGCTTGTGTTCTCTCTCTGTTAAATGAATAAATAAAATCTTTAAAAAAAAAAAAAGATTTCTATCTAATTCATTATTTTCCACAGGATTGCAAGTGACCTTTCTGCAATATATCTTCTCAGGTTTTTTTCTGTGAAGGACTTCAGTATCCCCCCATTTAAAGTATAGGCTATAAAATTACCCTTCTTTAACATTTATTCAGTCTTCTAAGGTCTAGAACTTGACTACTCCTCAAAGTTTCTTTTACCTCATTTCTTTTGTGACCCTATGAATGTAGCCATATTGAACAAAACTCTCTGAAAATATCCCAGATCCCTGCCTTCTGCTTGTTTACATAAATGTCCTCCAAATCTCCTTTTCATTTTTCCTAAAAATACCTTTTCATCTCTAAGGCTTTGCTTAAAAAAGTTTTCTTGCTTACTCCTAACTTTCTATTAGCTACCAGAAAGAAAGGTACTCTTTTCTCTTTTGTTCTAGAATGCACACTGGTCATTCTGTAAGCTTGAGTACTTTAGTGAATTCATTCTGGGTGGTGAAGACATAAACCATTCCAGCCCTGTAGAGATTGTTCCTTCTGCTCCTTTCATGGAGTTCCCTCCCTAGCCTCGGTCCTTTCTTCACATAGATGTGCTAATCAGCACTGAGCTGGAAACAGGAAAGGACTCTTTGCAAGCATCTCTAACTTTTTCCTTGTTCAGCTTTCTCCCTTCTGTCACTCTGCCTTGATAATTTTGTCCCCTTTAATATCCCCGAAATAATGAAATAATGAATCTCTTCTGTTCTGGTAGTTCACAGTCTTTTGTAGTTCCTCAGTCCTGCCAACCTCCCACATACTCCCTGACCCAGTGTGCAGCTTGAAAACTCTGCAGGTAGGAAGTTAAGACAGTTGTGAGGCTCACTTCATTTACTGCCCTTCTTTCAGGGATCATCGTTCTGTTCTGCCTGTTGTCCAATGAAAACAATTTTTCATTTACCTATTTTGCTGTTGTTTGAATGGGGAACCTAAATTTGACCCCTGTTACTAGATCTCCCTGGAAGAAGATGTCCACTCGGTGTTTGTTCCCTTTAAGCACTTTTTGAATTCTTAAACTGCCCAGGGGAAGAGTCTAAGAAGTTAAATAGAATAAGTTTTGTAAAGCAAAACAATGTTCAGCCATCTTGGGGCTCTGAGAAGGCACAAAACAAAACAAAATAGTAGTTCAGTATTCACTTGTGAAAAACGGTCCTGGTAAATGATTCATGCTCCAAATTGGACGTCCCTCAAGGGCTATATGCCAGGAGTGAGGCAACCAACCCAGATATAGAAAAGGTTTTATTAAAAATGCAGCCCAGGAGTGGGTCAGCTCATCTAATTGGTTATTTTGATTTGTCCCACTATATCTACTTTCCTGAGCAAAGAGTGAATCTTCTCTAGGAGAAGATATCATCATCCAGAGACTCTGCAATGTTTCTTACACAATGTACAGAATCCAATAAAATATTACCAAGTGTACAAAGAAAGAGGACCAAGAAAGTATTATAAAAAAAAAAAGATACAGACAAGCACAAGGAAATGAGATGGGGTTACTTGAATTTTCAGGCACGGCTTCTAAAGTAGTTATGATTGATATATTCAAAGAAATAGATAAGAAGTTACAGAATTTAACCAGAGAATTGAAATAAACATCAAATGGAAATTATAGAAGTACCAATTCAAAAATTAAAATTAAAAACTCAATAGATTAATTCAACCACATATGGAACAGAAAAGAAAGAGCACTAGTAAGGTGGAAAATGTTCAAGTTGGTAACACTGAGAGCTAAAAAAATATAAAGTATAAAATAGAGAATAAGAGACACCGAGATAGTAAAAATGTCTAATGAACAAGTAACTAAAGTCTTAGAGATGAAGAGAGTATACGGCACAAACAACCAAAGGGGTTATATATTTGGCTACCTAACCATCTGTATTTTTATTTACTTAAATATATCTAGTATATGCACTTTTTCGTCACATGTTCATATGTTGTCCATTAAAAATTAGTTATTGAAGTGAAAAATTTAAGAATAAAGATGTGAGTCCTTAGATAAGCAGTATATTCTTTTTTTTTTTTTGATAAGCAGTATATTCTGAAGACTGAGCTGGATAAAGAAAAATAAGTTCATATCCAGAATATTCTAGTTGTGTGGGATAGAGTTATTTTGCGGTTGGATTAGGAATGCTCTACCTTTATCCCTGGGGACCTCCGGATTTCTGACTTAGACTCTTGGCCAAGATAAGAGCAGTGGGGTTTATGACATGCTGTTTAAAGTCTGAAACTCCCCTGGCAACCTCCAGGGCCAGTTTGTTTACTGATGATTTTCACCCAGCATAATCGGTTAGACAGCCTGGCTTGACCAGAGAGGCATAAAAGACTCCACTGGGAACTTCTGCCCTGAGCTTTCCTGAAGCCAAGATTCACTGAACAGATTTTGGTGATTCAAACTGGAGAAGTGTGTCCATGTATGAATAAGCACCCTATTAAGCTTGCATCTGGATGTTTCTAAGACCTATGATGACAGGCTGCACTCTCTCTTGCTGCGTCTTACTGTTTGTCTTTAATCAAAGACCTTAGGTTTGTACTCTCTATGGATTCTCTTGAGTACTTTCAAATACCTGAACCTGTGAAATTTTTGTAATAAAGTATAAAGCACTAAAAAGAAAAAGAAAAAAATCATCAGAAATACCAGTGAAAACAGAAGGACCAAATTTGACTGACAGCTAATCCCAGAAACAGTAGAAATTAGAAGTTGAATATTGTTTTTAATATGATAAATTTTTTTCAGAGAGTTTTATAGAAACAAATTGTTTTTTAGGTATCAAATAAAATGAAGACTTTTTTTTTAATTTTTTATTAACATATAATGTATTATTTACCCCAGGGTACAGGTCTGTGAATCATCAGGCTTACACATTTCACAGCATTTGCCAAAACACATACCCTCTCCAATGTCCATATCCCTATCCCTCCCCGACCCCACCTCCCAGCAACCCTTAGTTTGTTTCGTGAGTTTAGGAGTCTCTTATGGTTTGTCTCTGAAGACTTTTTTAAATGCAGAGAAAAAGTAATTTTCTCCACATTTAGTCTAATAAATATTGTAGACTTTTCAGAGAAAATAAATCCAGGAAAACACATCAATTAGAGGAAAAAATGGTAAATACACTATATTGCATATATCAACACACCCAACTATCAACTGTAAAAATGAATATTTTTTTTTTTAAATTTATTTGACAGAGAGAGAGAGAACAAGTAGGCAGGGAGGCAGGCAGAGAGAGAAGGGGAACAGGCTCCCCGCTGAGCAGAGAGCCCGATGTGGGACTCGATCCCAGGACCCTGAGATCATGACCTGAGCTGAAGGCAGAGGCCTTAACCCACTGAGCCACCCAGGTGCCCCAAAAACGATTATTTTTACTTTGGAATTTGAAACAATGTCATGATGAAAGCAAAGTTATACACAATACTAAAGTTCACTATTAGAAAGCAGTTAAAAAAAACCTTTAAAAATTCTTTAAAAAATTAATATGTAAACATATTTGTTAAAAATGTAATGTAATTGGGGTGTCTGGTCTGGGTGGTTCAGCCAATTAAGTGGCTGCCTTCAGCTCAGGTCATGATCCCAGGACCCTGGGATGGAGCTCTGTATCGGGCTCCCTGCTCTGTGGAGAGCCTGCTCCTCCCTCTCCCTCTGCCTGCTGCTCCCCTTACTTGTGCTTTCTCTTCCTATCTCTCTTAAATAAATAAATAAAATCTTTTTTTTTTAAAATGTAATGTCATTAATAATAAAGGTATTATTAATCTAATTTGTAAAATGTTTTGGGGTTTTTTTTTATAAAACGTACAAAATAGACAAATGATGACTAGATGAACTGATCCAAGTATAGTAAAAAGTTAGTATAATATAGTTTACCTATTCATTCGTATACATATGCAATATTTTTGTTTCATTTGTGTTTGCCTGCTATCTTTATTTCTTTATATTTCAATCTTTCTTCTTATAATCTAAGCATGTCTTTAGTAAGCAATATATGTTTAATTCTGTTTCTTTTCCAGCATGATAATATTTTATTTTAATTGGAATATTTAGTCCATTTACAGTTACTGCTACTGTTTATATGTTTATGCTTAAATCTGTCAAGTTACCTTTAGTATTTACCCCTCCTTTTCTCTCTATTTCTATATATTCTCAGTTTTATGAATTGAATAAAAATTATTTTATTATCTTTTTCAATAGGTTATATACTCTTTCCCTTCTATTATTAGTTACCCTACAGATTATAACATGATTTTGATTTCTCAGAGTCAGTATCAACTAGTAGTTTTACCACTTCCTTGCAAATAACTTAAAATCTTTTATCATCTATGAACCCATATGTTACTGTTGTATATTATAATTAGAGATACATTGCAGATTTCCTGAACACTTTATTATAGTTTGTTTTTACTCAGTATTCATTTAATCCAGATATTTATGTTTTCTCTTGTTCATCATTTTCTCCTGCATATTCATGCTTCCACCTTGGATTATTTTTTGTCTATAGAGATAACATTTTTAATTATTTTCTTTAGCTTTTTTTTTTCTCTAGACAAATACTTCCAGGCTTTTTGTTTTAATCTTTTGTTTTCTAAAAATGCATTAATTTTACCTCTGACATATTTTATTGGTTTAAGGTGTAAAATTCTAGACTGAAAACACTTTCAACCTATCATCCATTCTATTCTGGCTTTATGATGAGATAGTTGAAGATAATATATCTTTCTGTTTGTTGCTAAGGTTTTTGTTTTCCTCAGATATGTCTAGCAGTGGTATTCTTTGTACTTACATAGTTGATAAATCTTGATAAATTTTTCAAAAATCTTAAAAATTCTGTCATTATTTCTTCTAATACTGTTTCTACCTCATTTTGTTTTTCTCTCTGAAACTACGAAAATAAACATATGTTTTTCATTATTTACCAGTCTCTCCTTTCCCCTTTGTTTTCTTTCTTCTTTTCTCTACTCTTTAGAACTGTATAAATATACTATTTCTACCTCTATTCCAATTCACATCAATCCATTTCTGCTTGAGCAATCTGTTCCTACACTCAATTTTTGAGTTCTACATTTTAGTCATTGTATTACTCATTTCTATAATTTTAAAATACATTTTCAAATTTTCTACCAAAAATCACCATTTCCTAAGTTTCTTGGTCTTCCTTTTTACACTTCAAAAAAGTGTGCCTAATGACAACATGAAACATTAAATTAAAAAATATTACATGTCCCCCCAAAAGTATTACATGTCAAAAGGCACTACTGACAAGATAAAAAGGTAAGTCAAAGGTAGTAAAATGATTTTTGTTGCAATTAATACCAAAATACATATCCGAAATGAGAAAAGTAAATTGTAAAAAAAAAAAAAAAATTCTAAGTGAATAGATATGAAAGCCACAGTAAAAAAGGATAAGTCTTGTGAGTACTTGCAAAAATTTAAATTACATTTTATTTATTAATTAAATTAAATTTAAATTAAAACTCCAGGACGCTAGTTTCTGTATAGATAGGCAAATGTCAGATATTAAATAGAGGTAAATTTTTGAGAAAGAATTCCCTTACATTGACCATTGAGTATAAGTTGATACAAAACTTTAGAGGCAATTTGATATTTTGTAGAAAATTCATAGATGTTCATACCAAATAATCCAGAAATTTCTTTTTAAGAATAACTTCCTAGCGAAATGTTAACATATAAGCACAAGAAAAAAGTATGGAATATATTTATTTTGGCTTTGCTTCGTTAGTAAAAAATGTAAATAATGTTAATGACCATCAAATCAGAAGGAATAAATAGATTATGATATATTTTGGAGTACCACTGTTCTTTTGGTAACAACTTTCAACCACAGGAGAACTGAATTAGGATCCCACTAATCTTATTTGTAATACACCAAAACTTCTTCCAAAACTTTTTGCCATACTTATACACAAATTTTGTAGGACACCAGTCTAAAGCGTGTGGCTGCAATTGGAAATGACTATTTCTCTTTCCCTATGTGCCCACTCTAAACCAGAAAAACGCAGTGTAGGTCATGCTTTTCACTTAAGTGCGTATCTTCCATATTGCTCTGAACATCCCTTAACCCACTAAAGGTAGTCTTGCACACCCATATTTTCCTGTTAGTAAGGCTGAGTCCACCTTCTTATTTTATTTTTAAAAAATTAACTAGACAAGACAAATGAGCGTTATGAAACCAGAGAGACAGAATGAGTACTGCTCATATTTTAAGTCTGTGGTGTGTAGAAGGAGGGGTTAGAGAAATACAGAATATAATGGAGTTTACTCTCTGTCGATCTGTTTTCCCTTTCCTACAAAATCCTCATGGATGATTATATTCTCTTTCCCTTTTCCATCTTTGGGTTCATTTTACTGGTGTCTAGGGTGTGAAGACAGCTGAAACTAAAGATCAAGGATGAGAAGTAACATGAGAAAATTGGCTCTTTTCCTCTATTTTTACTTTGTAATCCTTCTTTTGATAATACAGAAGCAGACACCAAAGCTGGAGATAAAGAAAAAAAAAAAAAGATAGGGAAGGGAACGGAGGTGAGTGTGCACAGTAAACAGTTGTATTTTGACACAGAGAAGGAACATTACATGGAAAAAAAGTAGGAATTTACAATTGCAGGGGAAGATATAGAATTCTGATTGCCTTTGCTTCCTCTGAACCCAGGTTTTTTGTTTGTTTGTTTGTTTCTCTTCAGAGTCATTTTTATACTCACCACTTGCTAATTTGTGATGAATTTTTGCCATGTTCAATCTTTTCTGAATCACCTTTTGGTAATAGAGGTCCTTCTTTTCCACTAACATATATTATAAAATATCGTCCATAGAAATATTTCCCAACAGAGAGAAAAAGAATCTGAAATGATTTAGTTTGGAAGAAGATTGTGGTGAAAATAGGGTGATGTGACTTCTGGTCCTATTTCATTTTATGAATTAAGTACTTTACCACTGATGTGCTTGTAAGGCATAGAAAGTCTGCAGAACAGTCTTCTTGCTCATCTGGGTCACTTCCTGATACTGAATGCCATCTCTAAACTCTAAAGCAAGAGAAAATGCAGACAGGTCTGGACCACAGATCAGTTATATCGATTTGACAACAGTTGTTATTTTTAGATATAATTCTCCATTTTTCACTTTTCCTGGGGGCTTATAGTGTAGAGTATTTTTTTTTTATTAGAAGTGATGCTGAAAATACTTCCAAGTTCTGGTTCTGTTATTGGTGGTTTAGATCCAGCTGCGTTACTTAAGACAAGTTATTTAATCTTTTTATACTTTAGTATCATTAATTCTAAAATGGAAAGTTTGGACTTAACTATTATAAAGTTACTTCAAAACCACTCTGCCTTTTCTTGTTTCATCTAACATGGTTTCACGCTCGAACCCACTTTCATTTTAGATATTTCAGGTTATATTATAGCAATTCCCTATGTTTTAATTCGATATTTAAGTTTAAAAAATAATTGATTGCATGAATGCATTATTTAAATAGTAAAATAATTTTCAACTCATAAATATTTATTTTTATAGAAGTACAGGTCTGAAAAGATTCCATTATTTTCTTCACTGTATTCCATGAGTGTCAAGCATTCAAGAAGTGAAAATACTAATTTGTCTTAAAAGATCAGAACACAGGCAGAGAAGCATTCTTAAAATCAAATTTTGTAACTCTAATGTGTTGTACTACCAGTTTGATCATCTATTAAGCAGTTTATTTGGAATTAAACACAGGAACTTCTAGTAGTAAGATGAATAAAATGTGATATTCAAGAAACAGAAGAGAAGTTTTCATCATCTAAATGATTTGGACACAATTTCTAGTTTAATAGCTTTGGATTTCTTTCATTGCAAAATTATATTGCATCTCTGTAATTTTCTTTTTTGGCACAGAGGACAGGTGTTCTACAGATGGAGAAACAGTTGTGGTTTTATGGGACCTCCTCTCCTAAGCACATTAGTATTTGTCACTCACAGGGGTCCCTTTTCTAAGAATGACAAATGCCCTCATGCACACTACTGTTAAAAAAGACCTTTGCTTCTAGGAAGGAGAGAAGACTTGTTTACCTTTATTAAATGTGGGATAAGGAGTGAAGGGAGTTTCCCGGCACAGTCTAGATATCGATTATATAATAAAGTGGTTTCTTGATCGCATACACTTAAAGGAAAGAGGCTATGGTTGCAACATATAATAGTTTTGAGTCAGGCAAAAGCCACTCCCATTCCTACGCACTCTACCTCAATACATACAAACAAAAGGAGAGAATTATGCCACATCAACAGATGAGAGGTTTCTGGTGATAATAATAAAAGTAATAAGATGTTTTTGGAAATGATGAGAAATATTGAAATGAAATATACAGTTCCATTTATCTGTCCACAAGACCACTTTGCAGAATAAGTTTTGTTATATTTCAATGAACTAGGTCAATAACACACTGTATAAAACCGTGGGTGGTAGTAGGTGTAGAATAATTACTACAAAACACTCTTCAGTGGTACAGTTGCTCGAGTACCATAGATGAATGGAAGGATTTGATTAGTGCCTTTTGTGTCCATCACCCCTAACCCTCTCTGGGTCATTGAAACTTTTAGTAAACCCATTTAGTAAACCCATAGGTAAAGCCTATGCTATCAATAGTAGGATTATCAGAATGATAACATCTTGCTAACAAAGTTTTAATTTGGATCTCATATATGGCATTATATTCTGTATACAACAATTTTGCTTTCAAGTGGGAGATTTAAAATATTAGATAGTAATAGCATTTTTTAAATTATGATGTGCTAACTGGTACTTTAAAACTCTGTTTATTCCACAGGAAAATCATGCTGAAGCAAAACCTGCCTCTTAGAAAATGTTTTTCTTAGCCAGAGCAAACACTAATACTTTTGATTAAACATTTTAAAATGCACCTTTGTTTTCGTGGTAATATCTTCCATCTTAAAAACAAAACAAAACAGTGAATTTAAGTTTTTGTAGAAGAAATTTAGAAAAAATTTGTGCTCATATTAGTTATGAAAATAAAGAACTAGTACCAGATCTAAATATTCATTAGAAAAATCAAACAAATATATAAAAAGATGAGAAAAAAATTAAAACAATCTTCCTAATCGTATTCCACAATACACTTAAGTCTATTCCTGCTGAATAGTAAATAGCTGTTAAGAATTTTTCCTGGTCACTAGAAAGGGATCTGGAGGCAAGAGCATAATTACAATCCAATTTAAAAAAAAAAATAAAACCTGGCTAATAAGAAAAACATTAATTAATATAACCAATAGTCTCTAAAATATAACCAATATAGTTATATTGTCTCTAAAATATAACCAATATAAAAATTAGGTACCATGAGATTACTAAAGAAAAACAATAGTGAAAGAAATAATCATCGTTAAATTCAATTAATTCTTTTCTTACAGTTTTTAATTCATAGGTAACATATATGATTGTAAATTGCAATTTAGAGAATTTTAAGTTAAAAATGCAAATTAAATGCTTCTATGTAAAGCATAAAATATCTAAGTAAATTAATTATCTGAATCAAGCAATACATAACCTTTTGTTGAAGATCTATTTTATATGATGGGGAACACAGGTAGAAAAGCTGCAGTCTGTAATGTAATGTAAGCATTCATTATGAGGATAAATACAAATGTAGTTCTCAAAATATGCTACATTTTAAATAAATAATTTGCATTATAATCATATTAATAATCAAATATAGTACAATTAATTTTTATTTTAATGGAATTTTCCATGTTCCTATGTCTGGTCCTCTTCTCAATTGTTCAATATCTAATATTAAGAAATAATCTTTGACTCCATCTCCAGGTTTCCCTTATAGTTTCAGTGATAGGAAGTAACTTGTTAGTATGATACTGTGTATCTAATTAAAGACAGTGTACCTAATCAGAATTAACATGGAAAAGGCATGGTTTTACAAATCTTCAGGTTAATCTTCCTGAATACTAATTAGCGTGTGAAATACTGAACACCAGTCCTAATTCTGAATAGATGCTCCATAAGCTTTACATTATTGAAATGTCTTTGTGGTCTGAAATTTTATTTATAGGAAATGATATCAAAGGTCACACAATTTTGAAAACTAGTCAATATACACTTAATAAAACAACTAAAGTTTAATTACTAATCCTTTAAACGTTAAAAAAAGTATATGACAGCTATGATTGATGTTTAAGTAACAGCAAGTATTTATTATTTGAGTATTACTAGGTAGTCAGTGTGATCAACCTGATCTAAAATTATATACTAAAAATTGTGTTATAAGGAGCAAATTAATTAAAAAGGTTAAATTTGCTATGAATACTAAATAGCAAAGAGAAAATATTGTTTCTGAAACCTAACTCTAATGTTTTTAAAAATGTTTGGTAATGTCCAAAATAAATGTAAAGCACAGCACATTATTTTGAAGTTTTAAAAGTAGTTGAAATGATTCTTTATTCAGTAAAAACTATTTTGGAAATGGAAACCAAAAAATATGCTAAAAAATCTTCACAATTATGCACAACAACATACACACAAATGAATTGTGGCTTTGACTCACTCTGCCCAAAACCTAAGGAAACTTTACCTCGGTCAGAGCTATTTTTAACATTAGAAAAATGAGTGTTTTTTATTTTTCTGAATAAAGAAATAAGATTATTGTTTTAAAAATATGGTACAAGGCAGCTCTAAACATCCAATGAGGAAAGGATGCTTGTAATGTACTGCAAAACTCCAATGGGGATTCTCTCACCCAAAAGACACCCTTTTTGCTTCATTCTTTAATTGCAGGGTGAAATTTCCTACACATCATGCCTGGTAAGTTAAAGTAGTTGTAATTGGATGTATTATCATCGTGGCACAATATTTCTGCCCATGAGAAATGTATTAAAAATATTTTTAAAACATCAACCCTTATAACTATAGAGCTACTGTAGCATTGAGAAAGTTAGGTTTCAGAACTATTCGTTCATACCCTTGAAATGAAATGTACCTCATCAGCAGAGAAATAGGTAAGAGCTGTAATGTTTTTCAAAATGTCATGGATAGAGAAAACTGTGATGAATAGGATTTCTTGACAGGCATCTGTGACTTGGTATCCTCAAACTTTCATTAGCTAGAAACTACATAAGACAGAGAAGAAAGCCACTCTCTTTTTGTCAAGATTCTAAAACTACCACAGCAAAACTCCCTTTAATTCAATTGTTCTAGAAAGAAGCTTACAAATAATTTATTTAAAGCCTGTGTATATGTAGAATAGGATCTTGGGTTCTAATAAAGAAGTTGCTTCTGTAAAGTAAACTTTCAGGCCAATTCCTAGGTTTCTTTCTTTTTTTTTTTTTTTCTCTTTCTTTTTCATTGGATCATTTTACATTTGCATCAATTTCTTTGCCATTTAAATTTTTTCATACATGCCATGGTGTCTAATATCTTTACAACCACCTGTTATGTGAGAAAAACATTATTTGTACCTCTACTAGGTCAACACGGAAACTAAATCTCAGAAAGGTGCAGTATATTTTTCGCTCTAAAGTAATTTAGGGTTTATTTTCAGATATCTCCAAATGTAGTTAACACTTCATAAAGTTTTCCCAAATGGCCAATTCACCTAGACAATACGACTCAGACTCTAAACTGAATTCTGAGAAAAACTTAAGCTTTTTATTTGTAAAAGCTTTAACCTTGCCAATAACAGTACAAGAAATGTCATTTTTCATCTGGCTACAACCAGCTTCTTATGGATCTCCACAGAACTGCTCCAATTCTCTTTGTCATGGAACTGAGAAAATTGAAGCTATTCATCAATCCCAAAGAGTAGCACACTAGGGTGTGAGACTTCAATGACTTTGTTTTGACCTTGTTTTCTCTGGTGATTCAACATAGGTGAAATAGACCTAGCTGGTAAAGATTTCAAGGTCACTCTCAGATTTTTTTTTTAATGGTGTGAACTAATATTGATTATATTTACTTAAATTTTAATAACTATAGATCTAATGATAAATTAATGTTCTTTACTAGCACAAACTATTGTAGAGAAACAATGTGGGAAAAATGATAATTTTTATTTATTTAGCTACTTCTAATTACTGATCCTTTTATATATTTAGTCAACTATAATGTACTCTGCCAAAGGAATTTGTGAGTATAAATATCTTTAATTGAATCCATTAATACTACTGGAAACTAACCTTCTGAAAATAGGTGAATAAAGTCACCTTTGTTTATGAAATCAACATATCATTATCTTTTGGCATAGTGGTATTTCTGAACTCTACATCTTAAATTCTGAGAACCCTAGAACCAAACTTTCTATGAACTAATGGGATATGCTTAGGCAACAAATAAAATAACATCTGGAGGCACCTGGGTGGCTCAGTGGGTAAAAGTCTCTGCCTTCAGCTCAGGTCATGATCCCAAGACCCTGAGATCTAGCCCTGCATCTATCTAGCCCTGCATCAGGCTCTCTGCTCAGCAGGGAGCCTGCTTCCCCCTCTCTCTCTGCTTGCCTCTCTGCCTAGTTGTGATCTCTCTCTTTCTCTCTCTCTCTGTCAAATAAATAAATAAAATCTTTAAAATAAAAAAAATTAAAAAAATAACATCTGATTTTTTTTTATCAACCAGTAACATTATCTAAAATAATAAGCATATCAAAATAGTGACTTAAATATCTGTTACATTGAAATGTTGACCTGGAAGGAGATTTTACTTTCTTTTGTTGAGAGAATACTGACCAATTATTGACATGATTATAGAGAAAAACTGCCCAACACTATCACCTCCCATAAATATTCTTTAACCTTGGAATAAGTTTCTTAGACAAAATGATGAAAGTATTTTAATAGCTGATTAATGCCATTTCTCCACTTGTGTTTGAAGGTATTTTCCTTGTTGTTTCTTTCTTTATGTTTGAATTTTGCAAAAAATCATTCACTATGTGTGATACAAAAAGCACTTAGCATTTTAAAGTGTTATGGTTATACATTTGTTGAATATTCAGGGTCATATTTCTCCTTCATAAAAATTTTAAACAAGAGAACATGACCCTTAGACATAATAGAGCTAAGAGAATACAAAAGAAGTACATCGTTTTCAAGTCAGAAATTGTAAATCACTTTTCAAGAAATATAACCACTGAAGATGCATTTTGAAAGGTGAATTTTGAGTCTTGTATGTTCTAAACAGGATTTGTTTTATTTTCCATGGTAAAACAGATATAATAAACATATATGGATAGATGGTTGGATGGAATTATGGATAGATAGGTAGGTAGATAAATGATAGGTTTTCTTATTTTATTTGAGTAGCTCCTTATTCTTTTTTTTTTTTTAAAGATTTTGTTTATTTGAGAGAGAGAGCGTGCACACAGAGGGAGAGTGAAAGGGAGAAGCAGACTCCCCGCTGAGCAGAGAGACCAATGCTGATGCAGGGCTCCATCCTAGGACCCTGAGAGCATGATCTGAACCAAAGGCAGATGCTTAACCAACTGAACCACCCAGGCACCCTTCAAAGTAATTACTGATACCTGTTTCACTGCACCTTTCACAAATTGTTGCCAATCTGAAGGTGAGAAATTGAAACTCATGGTGTTTTACCGTGTCTCACATATACTGTCCATTTTGTAATTCTTTTTTTTTTTTTAAGATTTTATTTATTTATCTCAGAGAAAGAGAGAGCACAAGCAGGGGTGGGGGGATGGCAGGCAGAGGAAGAAGCAGGCCCCATTCCTATTCTCTTTCTAATCTACATAAAACTATACCTAAGGGGAAGCAATAACTAATATTATCACTTAGATTTTATTTGAATAAGTGAGGTAATTAATTCTTTTAATTGATTTTTTTGTACAGATGCAAAATAGTTTTAAAACAAATTATTTTCAAATGTTTACACACTGGCCTTTTTATAGATAAAAATGAATCTTTTCATTACAAATCAAAATTTCCAAATTAATACAGTTTACTTTTTACATCCTCTAAGATGACAGGTTAAAAATGTAAATACAAAAAAATGACTGAAGTAAAACGTTCAGTAAGATGTAACGAACCATTCCTTATGGAATGTTACCACCACAATATTCAAGGGATTTCTACAAAACACAAATCTTTGCTTTGAATTTCAGTGACTCAGATCAATAAGCTTCATGAATTTGTCAGCACATATTTTGCATTTTTCCCTTTAAAACAAACATTCCTAGTGTTTAAAGATTTTATCTATATCCTCTGACTATGAATCAAAAATGACAATTTTTCAGGCTTACAATAAAAACTTCAGTATGTGAAAGTAACTTCAGTATTTTTTTTATTTGACATAAGGGAATAATAGAAAAATAATTTGCATTCTCCAAATGCACCCAAATAATAATGTTATTTTTACTTCAATGAAAAATCACTTCACTATATTATTCACAAATTAAGTTTTATTTATGTAACAAATACTATTTACCCTACATATATGTATATGAATCTTTGTAGACATTTGCAAATACATGTCTATAACTGCTCAAAATAAAGTCACTGATTGTACAAGCTATCACATTTGCTAAAATACAAAAGAGCACATCCACATGATAAAAAAAGAACTTTTAATGATTTTATTTTTAAAAAAACAATCTTTACACCTAAGGTGGGGCTTGAACTTCTAACCCCAAAAGTTGCATGCTCCATCCACTGAGCCAGCCAGGCACCCCGGAAAAAAGAACTTTTAAAAATTAAAATTAGTAACCATACAGAAGACAATGTGAACAAAATCTATAATCATGTCTAAAGTTCACTTATCAAAATGGATAACAAGAATGTTCAAGTTGCTTAGGACTTGAATATAGTCTTCAAAATTACAAAATTTACAGGTCTATGAAATACGGTATTTTGCCATCTAGAACAGGTACCAGATTTTCTTATTAGGAAGGTCTTAATGTCATTATTCTACTTCTGTGGCCCTTAACATCTTTTTAATTATTATACCTTGAAGAAAAACCTTTAAATTCGATTAATAGTTACATGAAAATACAAAATCTGAATGAGAAAATGGGGGAGTTCTCAGGTTAGTGAAAATGAACTCAGTTTGAAAGAGCACTATATTTTGTATGCCTGTGTTCCAGTATTCTACAGTATATCTGCTCTGTTTCAGGTAAATTGGTTACTGAGTCCAAATGCTATTCCTAAGCAAAGTCCTTTCAGAATTAGAGAAAGATTTTAAAAGAAGCAAGAGAAGAACAAAAATAGCAAGAATGAGGTTTGGAACCAGAAAAGTGCCTGTCTTGTTTTGGGGAGCAGCATGTGATTCTAGTGCAGTTAGACCATATGGTATATTGTAGAGATGGTGGGCTAGGCTGTGAAAGGTACCAAAAGGCAGGATAAGGAGGTTGGTGTTTATTTTGGCGGCAATGAGAAAGGAGACAACAGAGATTTTTAAGCAAGAGAACAAATGACAAGAACAAATCTGAGTTGTAAAAAAAACATGATGACAGTATGGTAGACAGTATATTAGTGGAAAGGAGATTGAAAGCAGGGAGGTCAGTGAGAACACTGCACTGGTTCAGAGATGGGGTGAAAGTATCTGCAATCTGGAGTAGCATTACAGGAGCTTGAGAGAAATGGATGGATTTCACACAATGTGATATAAAGAGCTGAGTTAAGAATGTGGAAAAGTCAAATCACCAAAATTGCTTATATATTATAATATTCATTTTAAAAAGATACACAAGTATTTAACACTTGTTATTACATTTTTTTGTAGTTGATTAAATTTTTACTTTCTGGTATAGGAGTAGTAAAAGTAGCTATAGAAGATTCCCTAAAATTATAACTTTGATTTAAATGTTATACATATATGTTTATACATATTATAGATGTGCATGCATAACACATGCACACACACACACGTATATACATACACACACACTCATGCTTATGCATACATTATGGGTAGAGTATCAAAACTGCAGATACTTAAGAGAACAAAGTCATCTCCTAATTTTTAAAAATTTCTTTTTATGTTTAACTGATTTGATTTTCTTAATTAGGAAATACCACATATAACTTTTTTTTCCATATGGAAGACTTTCTTTCATATATATACAGGTTTTTATCTCTTTTAAGAGATGCCATCAGGTTTACTTGGAGCTACTAAAGAGAGAATGCTGAAAATGAATATTTGAAATAGGGATGTTTGCAAAAAGGTATAATGGGAAGTAACAGAGATAACTGAATAAATAAACATACATGTAAACTATGTACAGAATTTCAAAAGCTGTATCTTTTTCTTAAAAATTAATGTTAAGGGAAACTCATACCACATAGATACAAACAACAAAGTAGATACTATTAAGTGTTACTGGTTGCTTTTATTTTATTTCCCTAGATTAAGCTATATTGATTGATATTAATAGAAGTAGGTAATAGCAAGGAATTAAAGAATCAAATAAATCATGATCATTTGTATTTCTTTATGTTTCATCTAAAGTATTAGGTTATAACAATATCTAATGAAGGTTCACTTTTAATTTGCTCAAGGATAAAAAGCAAGAGTAAACTGGAACATTAAGTATGTGTGCAGTAGTCCTTCCTTATCCGTGGGGGTTAAGTTCCAAGACCCCGATGGATGACTGAAACTGCAGATAGTACTGAACACTATATATACTAAGTTTTTTCCCTATACTGTACACACATACCTATGGTAACTCTAATTTATAAATTAGGCACAGTAAGTGATTAACAATAGTAACTAATAAAATAGAAGAGTTATAACAAAATATCATACTGAAATTTATGTGAATGTGAACAAAATACCTTATTGTATGTACTAACCCTTCTTGTTGGGATTATTTAAGATGATAAATGCCTACATGATGAGATGAAACGAGGTGAATGTAGGCATTGGGACATAACATTTGGCACTACTGACCCTCTAATGACACCTCAGCAGGAGGATCATCTGTTTCTGGATCATGGTTGATCACGGGTAACAGAAAATGTGGAAAGTGAAACTACAGATGGGGGGGGCTACTATACGTGTATTTTGCGTTCAATAAATGGTAAATATTATGCTGACTAAAGAGTATAAAACAATTGATGGAATTCAGTTCATCCTTTCAATGATCTTGTATTCTAGTTATTGAGATCTTTGTATTCAAGTGACTGAATATAGTATTCTGTAGTTTTTCCGTTGCAATCTTGGGAGCCTCCCAGGTCAAACTAAAACCAGCCCGTGTACTCATGGAGGACAGGGAGAGACCAAAGAAAGAGGCATACCATTCCATATTGGGAGGTGGCATGCTTAATAAACAAGGGAACTTAGCTGTGAGACTTGACTTAGGCAGCCACAAAATAAGTAGATCTCTCTCTGCACATATCCACCAGAATCTTTAAAGTTCGTATAGAGGCCTTAACTAAGTTCAATGTACATGGTTGAGGCAGTATCGTCACCAGGCTTCTATCTCAAGGTTTTATCCTTGGGGCAGCTTCTGGAGTAGGACAGGCAAGCAGAACACACATTTCAAGGATGGGAAGGGGCTGAGGAGCCTTTCAGTACCCACATCTAGATCATGGGTCAAACCTGTGGTCAGGTCTTATTGGTAACCTCCTCTAACATCATGGCTAGTTAACAAAATATTGAGGTAATTCCTTGGCAATTTTGATAAACAGCCACTTCCTCAAGTCCTCAGAGACCTGTTACTACTTTCCCTCCACTATCTACTTTCTGGAAAGGACCTTAGTGAGAAGGATATAAAATATGGACTCTGGTTGAGTTGGCTCAGCCATTCAATTTCCCCACATCTTGAAAGAATCATTCCTAAAAAGTAAATGAATACCAAGCAAATAAGGTCTGATTTGGAACAAATTTACCAGGTATGAAGAAGAGCAAGGCCACTGTCAATGAAGTAGACTGATCAAGACAAAGAATGACAAGGGGATCAGAGAGGAAACTGCTGGTCCAGCTCATTTAGGACTCTTAGGACACAGTAAAGTGTTTTGATTTTATCATGTGTTCAATAAAACTGGCACAAGAATGTATAAACAAGAAAAAGAAGAAGATCAGTCTTACATTTTAAAAATATTACATAATGGGGTGCCTGGGTGGCTAAGTTGGTTAATCTTCCTACTCTTGATTTTGGTTTAGGTCATGATCTCAGGGTCCTGCGATCCAGCCCCTGTTTGGGCTCTGTGCTCAGTGTGGAGTCTGCGTGAGATTCATCTCTCCCTCTGCCCTCCTTCCCTGCACATCTGTGCTCCCTCTCTCTCTATAAAATAAACAAATAAAATAAAAACATCAAATCACTTCTATATAGAGAATGGACCAGAAATTTCTCATTACAAATTCTTTTCTAAATTAAGGTTTGAACTATTTAATAAGATCAATTGTATGATTAACTTTCATGTAAAACTAAGTTCCCCAAATAATCAACAGTCACTCAATAATGAGGTACACATATCATTTTTAGGTCCAGTTTTGATAGAAAATGCTATTAGATTGGGAAGTTATATTTAAAAGGATTGTGTTTACTCATAATAAAATAATATGGTACCATGCCTCAATAAAATTCTGTCCACTGATCATCCTTAGTGATTTCTTATGGAGAGTAAATGGGTTGCCTCTCACTTTTTTTCCTTGACTGTGCAAACGATTTCAAACCCAGATGGCTACACAGATGCAGTAAGTTATATCAAAGAGTGAAGTATGTTCAGTGTAATATAATGAGAAGTGACTGGGGCAAATTGCCTATTTATGACCATGAAAAAAAATCCAAGTATATTTTTAATACATGATAGGAGAAAAGAAAATAAGTTTGTGTGCAGCTTCAGTTCGTAACAATATAGTCACAAAAAATGAAGACTGGAATGTTCATCCACTTGATTTCTTAAATGAAACTGGACAATGCTTTAGGAAAGCTCTGCAAAGGAAGGTTTCAGCTCCAGAGAATAGGCAAGTGATGACTCCTGCAAAAATCATCTAGTACCCGTGAAGAAACCATATAGTCACAACCTCATAGAATTTTTCGGCAGCATGGAACTGTTAAGATAATTGAGTTCAAACCCTTTAGTTTTTCAGGCAAAGTGACTGAAGATTTATGCCTCAATATTCTATATAATACACAATTTTGATTTGCTTTTCATAGGAACCAGAACATCTGAAAAAGCAGAGGATACTTGCATTAACTTCTTCTAGTAAATATAAATGGAAGAAGTGGGTTTTCAAATAACATAAGAAATGATATTTAAAAGTTAAATTCATGGGATGAAATCTATTTAGTAGCCTGGGTAAAATTCACAAGACATAATGTATGGGTAACTAAATATATAACTGAAAGAAAATGTCAAAAACCTTAAAATTTATTCACTAAATAATCTAAAATTCTTTAGTTCTTTATTTAGTTTAGTTCTTTATTATTTATTGAGCATGAAAATCTGTAATCTTGTATTAAAGAGTATTGTGCATTTGCAACATATAAAGCAAGGTCAAAAGTCCCTTACCAGTTAACAATGCCAATTAAAAAAACATCCTTGCATTCATTCCAGAATACCTACTTCATAGGATTGTTATGAGGACTCAGTAGGTTAAAATGCATTCAGAATTTAAAATGAGGTCAGGCGTATAGCCACATTTGAGAAACTCTTTATTCCCAATAATATCAGCAAATGATATGTTGAAATAGCTATCATAGATGTAATTTTGTGATATGACTATATATTTATATTTTAAAGTGATTTAGGCATACAAGAAAAATCAATTCTTAGATTATCCAAGTCAGATATAAATGGTAATCTAAAGTCACTTCATTCATTTTAATCATTATTTACCTTTATAAACTCTTTTAATGTATTCAGAAGTCATTTCATGACAGTATCTCATTAAGTTGTAGGACCCTTTCCGGGTAAATAGAAAATCTATTAGTATTTTCACTTTTTAGGTGAGGAAACTAGAATTCAAGTAACTCAAGTAGGTGAAGTCCATAACAACCCTGGAATCAGAACTCTGCTTCTGCCTTCAGTAGTCTGTGCTGCAACTGAAGATGAACATACTCACAAGGCTTCACATGAAACTTTGGTATATGGTCCATTTATCGTATCTATCAAGATTTTTGTACTTTGTGGTTAACTTATCAAAATTCACATTATTTTGATTTGTTAGGAATAAAGATGGTAGGAAAATGATTTCCTTAGGCATTTTTCAGCATTTGGGAGGTCACTCAAGAGGTCTTATGTTGAATAGGTCCAGTTTTTGAACTGTATTCACTATTATGAAAATGGAATATCTTCAGAGAATGTCTAGGAATAATTTTGCTCGCCTATGAATGGCATATCCTCCCGTTCAATTCTTTAATTGACCTAAAACATGGTGTGCAGCCTTTGGTCATAATGACCTTATCCTAGAACAGACATTTTCTAAAAAGAAAGGAAAAACTCAAATTATATCTGTACACAGAATAAAAATGTGATATCTTGAAAAAGGAGAAGTCTTTTGTTTTCTGTTGTTTGTGTTATATATTATTCCGCTTAGAAGCAGTAGAGCTAATGTTCATATTTTTATTTGCTTTTTAAAATTAATTTATTTTTTATTATGTTGTGTTAGTCACCATACAGTACATCATTAGTTTTTGATGTAATGTTCCATGATTCATTGTTTGCTTGTAACACCCAGTGTTCCATGCAATCCATGATCTCCTTAATACCCATCACCAGGTCAACCCATCCCCCCGCCCTTCTAAAACTCTCCGTTTGTTTCCCTGAGTCAATAGTCTCTCATGGTTCGTCTCCCACTCCAATTTCTCCCCCTTCATTTTTCCCAATGGTATATTACTTAGCCGTCATATTTTTATTTTAGAGTTTTAGAAGAATTGCAGGGAAATCTAAATTCATAAAAAGTGGAATTTTTGTTAGCTAATTTCCCATTTGATTCAGTTTCTCCCACCGGATGGGTCTATTTGTTATATAGATAGAAGTTAGGGGTGTAGGCAAAGAGCAAGTTCCAGTTATTTTTATTCATAGGCAGCTCAAACCTCAGTTTGCATCAGAATGATATTTTAGATCCTCTTAGATAGCCCTGTAAGAGTGAATCAGGCTTTTACCAGGGTCAACTTTCAAAGACTTTAAACTATGAGACACAATTTCGTACTTAAACAGCTGATACGGTAAAGAAATTTTAGAAAAGAAACACCAAACAAAATCATACTCTGAGACAAGCCAGTATATCAATGAACAATGAACAAAGCACATGGCCTGTCACTCATGATTCTCCTATCAAAAGGTCAGGTTCAGCGAGGTAGCTTCAGGGTCTTCTGTCAAAGTTGAAATATTTTTTCACAGATGTCTTGAACAGTATTCATTATATAACTTACTGGATCTATACTAGAGTTTGATATCGAAAGCACAAGAAAAAAATATCTTCTAGTTAGAAAGATAAAGAACAACAGGAGAGCTAAAATGTTGAATGTGTCTTCTTATTAATAGGAGAAAATATAACAAAATAAAGATCCTTTTTATAATAAGTTGCAAAAAAAATACATTGTGTATAATACAGTTTTTAAAAATACTGTCTTGACCTAGTTTTGAGGCCTTGTATAGTGGCTGGTTAGTTCCCTTTCTTGAGTGGCCAATTAAACCTATACCCAACCTGTCTCTGATCATGCTTTTAATCTATACAGACCTTAATCAGCCTAAACCAGGTACCAGACTCTTAGGGATAGCCAACCTATGTCCAGAGACTGGGACATAATTATTCGAGTAGCCAACCCACACCCTGCTTGCAATCCCTACACTGCTGCCTACAGCTCCAGCTTGCTGTTACCTTGCCCCCTGGTACAATCCCCTCTATGACCTTGCCTGGCAGGTTTCTCTCTTTTGGGGCTGTAAATAACAAAAAATTCTGCCTTTCAACTATCTTAAGTGTCACTGCATTGCACCCTATCATCAAACAAATCTTTACATCTTATAAAACATTGTGATACAGTTTAATGAATACTGGACCAGACCACAGATACATAAATTCTAATGAAAGCTCTGTCACTCATTAGCTAGTTGATGCATTGCAGATATAACACACAGATTTAAATTATCCTCACTGAGGCCACATTCTGTGAGGGAGAGGTATTTATTATTAATTGTTTAATAATTAATAATTGAACAATTATTAAACAATTAATTAAACAAGTAATAATTGTTTATTATTGCTTTGACTACAACTATTTGGTGGAAATAATTTGCCTGAATAAACAGAGTGAAGTTTCTTAAATTAGTCTATTTAAACATATATGCACACATGCATACATTCAGTACAAAGAACATATATATTTTAATATATTATTAAATAAGTTCATAGCTTCTGAAAACTAAGTATCACTGAAGTGGAAGAATCTTTATCCAGAGATTTTATGAAGTCAAGAATACAAGAATGATTGAATCAAAACTATTGAAGAAAATCTAAATATACTTTACAGTTAATTTCTGTATAATAGTAAATGTAAACATATTATTAATTTCTAATTTTTCCCTACAAAGAACTTTATAAAAACTGTTAGTAAAGTGTGGCCCATAGACCATATTTACCCTGATTCCATTAGTCTTGAATTTTTCCATGTATTTCCCAGGTTCTGATGATGCTTAAGTCTTTCATATCACTGATGACTCATTTGGTGATGCTTTTCTGATTTTGAGGCATTAACATTCTTTTTAAAATGCTCAGTTGATTCTACACAATTTATTTTAAAACACAAAAGACCTATGAAGGATTTTATTTAGTTTTCAATCCCTCTACTACAAGCAAAAAAAAAAAAATGGCTTGCAGTAAATCTGTTACTCTGAGGTAATTACTTCCTTATTTCTTCATAGAGATAGATGCCATTGTTTTCTAATTCCTAGTAATTAAAGTATTCTATGCACAGGCCTATTGCCTTTGTGTTCTGCTTGTGTAAAGGCTGCTTTATTACTCTCCACTTGCCAAAAAAATAATAATTTTCACATTTAATATAAACTGAGAAAATAATTGTTAAAATAAATATTAAGACAATGACACTCCTTTTATAAATATATATTCTTGTGCCTTTATAAATGCTACCCCCAACAATCCTTATAGTTCACTGTGTCTCTTTTCAGCAATAACAACACATGGTTTATTTTGCTCAAACTCTAAGTGCTCTCAACTCTTAGAGCCTTGCTTTAGTCATCCATAAAACTGATTTTGCCTTGAAGGTGTTTCCCAAGTCATGTGAATGGTAGCCTCTGATTTTCATGATCTCACAGCGCCCAAGGCCTACCTAAGTAATTTAGTTTAATAAGAAATTAACTACTTTAAGCAGATTCCTCCATATAGATACATCATCAGTGCAATGGGAACTAGAAATAAATACTTCATATGTTCCAAGAAACATTGAGCTGATGATTTTGTTAAAAATGATCCCAGACCTTTAGTGTCTTGAAGGGTCTGACAGAAGCAAACACAGATTTTCTCAAGCCTCTGTAGATATTATCTGTATAAAGCTCAAGGAAAAATGAGTAACTCTCTCTCTCTCTCATACATACACAGACATACCTCAAACACATTACAATATATATACAAATACAAATTACAAAATACACAAAAACAAACAGTAGACTAAGACCTGATAAAGAATTCAGATAAAGGAATTATTAGATAGATAAATAAAATAGCTCAGAAATAATAGGAGCTTGAACATAAAATTAAGCAATTGTATAATGAACCAAAGAGTTCCATAAATTAAATAAAATGAGATAAAAATAAAATGAAACAAAATAAAATTACTGAAATGTAAAATCTAGTGCTTGAGGGGTGCCTGGGTGATACAGTCGGTTAAGCGTCTGACTCTTGGTTTTGGCTCAGGTCATGATCTCTGGGTTGTGAGATTGAGCCCGCCCTGTGTCAGGCTCTGTGCTCAGTGGAGAGCCTGCTTGAGGGTCTCTCCCTCTCCCTCTACTCTCCCTCTTCCCCTCTCTCCTCAAATAAATAAATATAAAACAAAAAAAACAAAAAAAAATCCAGTGTATGAGTTAAATCACAAATTGATATTTCAGAAGAGAATAGTAAACCAGAAGATAAATATATAGAAATTATGCAGAATGCATCAGAGAGATAAAAAAACTGAAAAACATGAACAAAGTCTTAAGAGACATGGATGGCAGAAATTATGGAAAGACAAAAAAAAGTTATTAAGTCACAGATATCACTGGAGAATAAACAAGCCAAGAGTTTTCCACAAGTGATGGAGTAAAATAACATATATTCACAAGCCCAGTGAATCAAGGTAATATTAATAAAAAAAGAATCTAGACCTAGACACATCAAGGTAATGATTCAGAACATTAAAGATTAATAAAAGGCCTTACAAATAGCAAAAATCAATGGCAGATTAACTTCAGATGTGCAAAAATAAAACTGATACACAATTTTAAGAGTAACATTGATGTTAGTGGAGTAATATAATGAAATTGTGGAAAAGTAAGAATATGCTGTTTATCTAGAATGTTACACCTAATGATAACCTTTAAGAATTAAGGATAATAAAAATATAGTTTCAAAATCAAAGCAGGGTTGGCCTCCAACAAACCTTCAATAATGGAAATTCAAAATGTTGTATTAGAAGAAAAAGGAGAAAGTGATACTAGATGGCAGTTCTGTGATAGAAAAATAAGGGAACCAACAAATTAATAAAAATATATTTAAATTTAAAATAACGTTGCTTTTATTAAAAAAAGTGTGATGAAATCAATGATGTAAAATAGGTCCAAAATACAGTATTGAAGTAATATTTAAATGGAATGGATGATAGATCTTCAAGTATTTTAAGAACTTTGTAGAGTTCAGTGAGCAGTAAAAATGTTAAATAATATCAGAATGAGTTCAGAATGGGTATTAACATTTATATCATACATATAATAATTATAATGAGTATTTTAAGTTCCCAAATAGTAGAGGAAATTTGTAGAATAAGAAAACAAGTCCAAAAAAACTAGAAAAAGAAAAATGTACACACACACAAAAAGAAGAATAAAATAAGATAGTGGAAATAAATATAAATAGCTGTGATTACAATAAACCCAAATGGAGCAAATATTCTTATGAAGATAAGTATATTCGTGTTGGACAAAGAAAGAGTGCAATTATACATAGTTTAAAGTAGACCCATCAAAATACTAAGAATTTAAAGTTCTAAGGCAATGGCTATCAAAAATTATAACAGATCATTACTAACCATATTTCCAACTTCGGTTTAAAAGTATAAAAGATGCTTCTTTAAAAAAAAGATGCTTCTTTTATAAGATGGGCTTAAAAATTCTAATGGCATTTTTTTCAGTCTAACTCTGTGCTGTTTCGTATATTGTACATTGTCATTTTCTTGAATATTTTGTGTTTCATATTTCCCTTGGAACTCTACAGTTGGTGATTAATATTTTAAGACATAGAATGAAGGTGTGTTATTCCAGAGAGTAATCTGAATTTTCTTCTATTAAGCTCCTACAGACATATTTTTACCTAAATTATTAACTGTTGATTATTTGGACCACCTAAATATGTAATTTTTGTCTGCAAACCTATGTAAGGCATCTTCTACAGTAACAAAATTAATTTGTTTTCCCTCTTCAATGACCTCTGAAGTTCCAAACATGCATTTTTTAGTGTGAATGCAGATACCTAAGGTGAATGTGGTGGTACAGATTTATTTCTAGTTTTACCCTTATATTGAACACACAGATCTTTGGGATTTCAGCCAAGTGGGATTATAAGGACTCCCTATTTCGGCACACGCTAGGCTTAATCTTCTTTCCCCCAAGTACAGGGAAACCACTTCAGCAAATGTTCTCAACTCAAATAGTGTACTGTCTTCTCAATAATTTCACTTCTAAGAGTTGAATTAAATTAAAAGTACAAAAATATAAATAACTATATATTTACTAAATGTCATAATTAAATCCAAAATAAGAAATAATTTAATTATAAAACTTGGGTAATTAATTATAGATCACTCTCATCAATAATACCACACATTCACAATAGTCTAAATAGAGTCAATTATGTTTAAAAGTTTGTATACTTATTAAAAAGAATTTATACGATTTTGACATTTAAAATAAATTTTTGTATGTAAAGTAGTTCCTAAAAAAGAAAAAATAAATTGGAATTGGAATAACCTAAGAGGACACTCAATGAACTAGCTGTTCATTTTCTTTTCTTCTATGGTGCTGTTCATAGACACAAGATAAAGGGTAAAGGCCTTAACTTTACCTTTTAAGGAGTAACTGACCCTCAGAGCTTAAATCAAGAGAAATATCTATTACTTCACCCTCTAGGAAAATTAGATTTTACTTTGAAAACAGTCAAACATATATGGGATGATTATTGCCTCTTTTTGTCACAGAAGTCCAATATAGACTGAAGTCTCTGTATGATTGCTTATCTTTCCTTGAAATGTGGTTTTACTGTTAAGGATCTCTCTATAATCTAGGTATATTTTTATCTATATCTCTACAACTGGCACTCGTTTTTTATTTAAAATGTTTCACCCTTCTCCCTTGCTGATTATTAGGAGTAATGTAATTGATATCTGCCTATTCCAATATTAGGTTAGGGAAACATGTTCTTAATATAATTTTTAAAAAATCAACTTTTATTACAATGCATTCTTTGAAACTGGGTGCAAGATGCAAATCTTCTTGCAACCATGAAGCCAGTAGTCTTCTTAGATCTAGTAGTTTCTAAGATTCTATAATCTAGAATACTCTCTCTCTCATTGTAACATTGAAAATTTAAGGAAACCATCACACTACTGGTAGATTGAGGGGAAAATGCCTGATTTAACAATCATATCACTTTGGTGGTAGGGTTAGGGTAATTTTTTCACTTTGTGTTTCTAAATTTTTAAACAATTGTCAAGGGTTGTTTTTTCCAGAAGAACAAGTTACGATAATTTAAAAAATAATTACAGTAAAGAAACATCTATAATTTTAGATTTTAAGAGTACTGAATGAAAATGAAAACTTCCTATTTTTCTTAATTGATCTAATAGATAAATTGTTCAATTTAATAGTAATAATGTATTGGGTAATTTTAGTTTATAGATAAGTGAAATAAATGAGAGCACTTATAAAGGATGTCGGGGGGAATTGAGATATGCTGTCTGAGGTACTGTGAAGCTGTTGAGTGTTACTGGAAAAATGGATGTAGGTTAGTTGTAAATATATGCCACAAAATCTAGGACAATCACTAAAAAAAAATTACAGTTAATAAAAAAAGAGTGAAAATAGGATCATAAAGTACTCAGTTAAAACCAGAGACTACAGAAAAGGAGGGAAAGATAAAGAAAAAAAATGAATACAATGAATAGCAAACAGTTACAAAAAAAGTAAATATAAATCCAGCTGTATCAATAATCACTTTCAGTGGAAAGGTCTAAGTAAGAAACAGACTGACATAGTAGGCTAAAAACAAACAAACAAAAACCCCAACAACTCGACAATATGTTGTCTATAATAAACCCATTTTAAATATAAAGACACAGATGGATTTAAAGTAAAGGGATAGAGAAATACATAGCATGCCAATGATAATCAAAAGAAAGCTGGAGTATCAATACTAATTTCAGACAAAGCTGACTTCAGAGCAAGGAAAAGTTTTAGGTTTAAAGAGGGGCATTACATATTCATAAATGTCAATCCTCAAGAAGACATAACAATTCTTAATGTGAATATATCTAATGATGTAGTGTCTAAATACATTAGGTAAGAACTGGTAAAACTGCAAGAAGAAATATATAAATCTACCATTAGAGGTAGATATTTCAACACCCTTCTATCAGAAATTGATGGATACAGCAGGCAGAAAACTATAAGGATATAGTAGAATCAAATAGCTTTCTATTTGTCAAGGTTCTCCAGGGAAATAGAAACAGTAGAACATAGAGACACATATATGGAAGAGAAGATTTATTATATAAATTGGTTCATGCAATTATGGAGGCTGAGAAATCCCAAAGTCTGCTATCTGCAAACTGAGGAACCAAAAAAGCCAGTGGTTTGATTCACTCTCACTACAAAGGCTGGAAAAGGGGCAGGGAGAAAAGGTGCAAGTCTTGGTTCAAGTCCAAAGGCTGGAGAACAAGGAGCACTAATGTCTAAGAACAGGAAAAAGTGATGTCCTAGCTAAAGAGAGAAAATTCACTCTACTGCTCTTTCGTTCATTTGACAAAATACATCATATTTGTCTTTTGCCAAAAAAAGCCTTAAAAGCTATCAATAGAAACATGCTTCATTGAAAAAACAAATTTTAAACAACATTGACATTTCAAGCTGAATGCTCAAGATCTTATATTTATATGATACATAACTTTTCCAAATTTTAGAATTACTTGATACAAATTTGGTATGAGAGCCCATGGCCCTTAATTTTTTATCTTACCTCATGAAAAAAATCTGCTCTATCAACTCTTTAAGACTACTGATTCTCTTTCTCATCTGTTATATTTATGTACTTATTCTAAGAATTTTAATGCTTTTGCTCCAAAAGAACAATATATTTAATGATCAAGAAAAAAGCTTGGGCATATTAATAAGTGATAATCCAACTAAGCTTTTTGTAAATACAGAAATAAGAAGGTTTAGATCAAATGAGATTATGCGTATTAACGTTTGAGGACAATATTATCAGCGTTCTGTCTGTTTTGTTCAATAGTGTATCCTCAGTTTCCAGATTAGTGTCTGGTATATTGTATATACACAATTAACTTATGTTGAGTGAGTTGATTATTTATCAATGTCTGGCAATATTAACCATTTTAATATTGATATATGTACTACATGATAATGTACACATTGTAATGTCCAATATATTGGTTAAATCATATGAAATTGTGAAAATGTTATCTCTTTTGACATTTGGAAAATATGTTATCAATAGGTTGGGTTATGTATTAAAATAATGATAAGCAGTAATTATAAAATTATGTTAAAGTGACTATTCTGGGTTCCTTACAGAAAATTGCAAAATCAAATTATGGATTTTCCCTTCTTTGTTGTGTGCCAGACATTTATAAGATTATAGCTCTAGTTCTACATTTCTGAGTCTTATCTCTAAATTTTTCAGTGATCTGCCATTTTAAAAGCTTCCACAATCAAGTTTGGAAAATAGACCATGAGAGAGAGCGTGATGTTTGCTGGCCATTCAGAACATAGGTCTCCAAGAATTGGGGGCTAATTAAAGCCCAGTAAACTACACAAGTATCATGTTAAGTGTGATTGGTGACCATGCTTTCTTCATGTTGATCTAAGAAAAGATGAATTCACTTAACAAAGACAGTGACTGAATCATAAAAAAGATAAGCCTAGAAAAGGCAAAGAGAAGGGATGAAGTGCATCTGGTTTCTTGATTCTAGTTCTTGCTGATGTCATATTTTGTTCCCTCTCTTTTAATGAGATTCTTCCATATCCTCATAATAAGTTATGCCTTTCTCCTTAGGCTGAAGTTAGTTTTCTTTATTTGAAATCAAAACAGTTCTAAGTTTTTGTCATATCAAATAAAAAATAAAGCATAATGGAGCCTGAAGGATATTAATTAATTATACTTCCCTGTATCTACTTTGTTCTTTATCTGACAGCTACCTAAAATAGTGTTTTAAATATTCATTGATTAGTTCTTTGTTATAAAATATACCACTAAGAAAAAAATTCCATATAAAAGTGGAATTTTTTAGCTCTAAATTTTCTAGCTCTAAATAAATCACTGCAGCTGGTGTTTTAAAAAGTAGATTTGTTTATCTTAGTTCATACTAAAATTCAGTATTAAAATTTTTTCTCACAGAGCTTGAATGACATGCATGTGTATGCAAAAGTGAGTATTAAGACATATCACTAAAATTGCAGTAACAATTTTATTTGTTATGATAGATCATAACTTCTGCTTTCTAAAAGATAGCCAGTCAGTCAATGGCCAAAGAATCAGGAAATTCACAAGTCAAAGAAGAGACTTTTAGTTTTATTATTTCTGAATGATTAATAAGAGAAGTAAGTTCAGGGAAAAATAACTAAATCTTGGTAATTACAGAGAAAAGCATATAAGGTAGACATATTTTTTAAAGATCTGTACAAAAACAACACAACAACAACAAAACAAACATAGTATATAGGGATAAACCTAGTGTTTGTGGGATAAGGTTTGAAACTACACCCACCCAATTTTTTTTTATTAACATATAATGTATTATTTGCCCCGGGGGTACCGGTCTGTGAATGATCAGTCTCACACATTTCACAGCACTCACTATAGCACATACCCTTCCCAATGTCCATAACCTAGTCACCCTATCCCTACCCTCCATAACCCCCCAGCAACCCTCACTTTGTTTCCTGAGATTAATAGTCTCTTATGGTTGTCTCCCTCCCCAGTTCCATCTTGTTTCATTTTTCCCCCCCTATCTCCCACAACTTCCCCCCGCCTCTCAAATTCCTCATATCAGAGAGATCATATGATAATTGTCTTTCTCTGATTGACTTATTTTGCATAGCATACTCTCTAGTCCCATCCACTTCATTGCTAATGGCAAGAAAGTAAAACTTAAGGATTTGTTTTTCTTCCTAATGGATTATCCCCAGATGAAGAATTATACAGCCAGTATAGCTAGGTAAAGATATGAAACATAAAATTTTATTCAAGTCACTCCCAATAGGTAATAACCAAATATGAGTGAAAAGTTAGCATTTATTTGATTATCAAATGGAATTGGAGACAACTTCTATCTTTAATTTTTGCATTCCAGTTTTTTAATATTGTTTTGCAATTATATATATATATTTTTTAATGAAGAAAGAGTACCAGAAGAATAAAAAATATGGAATATCAGTGTTGTTTGGCTTGTTGTTTTGCTATGTTTTGTTTTTAACTCTATCTACCACTTTTTGTTGTATCCTTTCTTAGAAGTACAGAACAGAGACCAAGAGGTTTGTTTGCTTGTTTGTTTTCCTAGAGTACAAATGAATAAAGAGCAAAACCAGGTGGAAAAACACATTTATAATTTCAAAGTCCATGATGTTTAAACTGCAAATCTCAATACTTTGGAAAGTGAACTTATCCAAATTTGGACATTTTAATAAGAATTTATGATGGAATCAGAATAAAGTGAAAAAAAATCCAAAAAAATATAAGATAAAGTGGGGCGGCGGGACCTTCACTATATTTCTGATTGAGATCAGGGAAATAAGCCTTGAAATATGTTGTAGTCTTACATATTATTTCCTACAATCATTTTACAAATTGACAGGATTTTTTGTCTAGGCTGAGGTTTTATTTTTCTTTTAATTCTTTTTTTTTTTTTTAACAAATCTATGGCATTCTGGTTTATTCAAATTCCATGTGTTTGCTATCAAGATCTTTACATCACTCCAAATACCAAAGCAAAAAAAAAAAAAAAAAAGCCAGAGAAAATCAGCCACAAAGTAGAATCTGCGAATTCCTTCAGAATATTTGAATATGATTATATTTACTATAAAGATAGATATTAGTTTCAGCTGCCATATTTACGGTTAAAAATCAGGAACCATTATTGTCTACTTGGCAATAGTAAAAAACAAAAGCATATCTAAACAAATAAAACATTTCATTAAGTTATATAAAAAAACTTTTTATCAGCTTTATAATTTAATTGCAATTATGTACCTACCTAGTGCTATATTATTATTGAAACATGCCTTTTCTATCACGTAGTTTTTCTTTGAATTTCATTGGACAGAAGCTACTTTACATGTGATTGGAAGCTATATTGTGTTTAACAACAGACACTAATTGAATTCACTTTGGCTTCTAGCTGTGTCCATAACGTTTTTAGTTTAATTTAGTTTTGTTGGTTTGGTTTTGTCTCCTTTTTTTGTCTGTTTATTTATAAAAAGGGAATAAGGCTATTTGCACAATAATAGCTTACATCCAAGTTTTCAGGGGACAACAAAATGAGTTACTTCCTAAGGCATTTTAGTGTGTCTACTGCACATACATTCTTTTCCTTTTGCTCTTCAGTGTTTACCACAAAATTTATCATAACTTTCTATTTTTACCTTCTTTTTAAAAGAATTTCTATAGACCCATAAACTTAGAAACACTAATGCTAAACTCTCATTTGTGATGTCTTTATAGCTGATACCGTTTTACCATTTAATATTACCTATAGCATACTGAGAAAACTCTTACAGGATAAGGCTGCTACAGCAAATCTGAGTTTCATGCATCTAGGGGTGAATGGCACAATCCTTCTTCAGCTTTGTCTGGTGTTTAATTTAACATGGATGTCAGACTGTTGGCCATCCAAAGGACATGTTGAGATTTGCAAAGGATTTACATATCCTTTGCAAAAATCACCGCTCTGATTTTTGCTTGTTAATAAATTATTTGACAACATCCTAGGTAGAAAAATTCAGTAACAATATTCAGATAGGTGTTGCCAAAAGTGATTTTTGAGTGCATGTAGTTTTCATTTGTTGTAATTTAGTACATGACCTTTGTTTTCTTAAGGATATTAACCCATAGCGCTAGACTGACTGTTAAAAATGACTCATGATATTATCTATTTCTTCTTGGTATGATTCTGTGGAAAAGGCTTGTAGATTATAGCAGTATTTATAAAGATAATGCTTAAGTCTTATAATGAAGTGTTGAGGAGGCAGTATTTCCAGGAGATAAGAAGTATATCAAACGACAAATACTGAATCTTTACTTAAATTTGCCTTATATCATAGAAAAAACACAGAAAAATTTAACCCTTTGCTGCTGAGTGACCAATGGACTAGGGAGAACATCATTATCATCATCATTATTCCCAATCCTCACCAAAAACAATATGCCTTTAATGATTCACAGTAGGTTGAATTATTTGTTTTGTTTGCTTTTTAGATTTTTTTTCTTCCAGCTTTATTGAGATATAATTCACAAAATTGCTGTGTATATTTAGGTGTACAACATTAAGGAGATCATTACTAATTATTTTTCCACCTGCTTTTATATTTTTTTAATATTAATTCTCAGTATAAAGTACAGTACTATTAGTTTTACATGTACAATATAGAGATTTAACAATTCTATACATTACACAATACTCATCAAAATAATTGTATTTATGAAACTCTTCACCTGTTACCTATCCCTTTACCCACCTCCCCTCTGGTAACCACCAATTTGTTCTCCACAGTTAAGAGTCTGTTCTTTGGTTTATGTCTTTTTTTTCTTTACTTCTTTTGTTTCTTAGATTCCACATATGAGTGAAATAATAAGGTATTTGTCTTTCCCTGAATTATTTTCCTTAGCATAATACTCTCTACATTGATTTGTTGTGTTTTTTTTAAGATTTCATTTATTTATTTGTCAGAGAGAGAGAGAGAGAGAGAGAGAGAGCACAAGCAGGGGGAATGGCAGGGAGAAGGAGAAGTAGTCTCCCTGCCTAGCAAGGAGCCTGATTTGGGACTCGATCCCAGGACACTGGGATCATGACCTTAGCCAAAGGCAGAATGAGCCACCCAGACGTCCCTGGATCCATTTATTACAAATGGCAAGCTTTCATTCTTTTTAATGGTTGAGTAATATATTATAGCATTATTTATTGTGGCCAAGATATGAAAACATGTCTTTTATATAGCTGAGTAATACGCCTTTATATAAATATAAAATATAATATATCTCTCTATATATTCTATATATTATAGCATTATTTATAATAGCCAAGATATGGAAACAAATATCTTGGGTATTGCAAATAATGCTGCAATAAATAGGACTGTGTTTATCTTTTCAAGTTAGTGTTTATATATCCTTTGCATAAATACCAAGTAGTGAAATCACTTGATCATATGATAGTTCTATTTTTAATTTTCTGAGGAATGGCCATACTCTTTTCCATAGTAGCTGCACCAGTTTGCATTCCCACCAACAATGCATGAAAATTCATTTTTCTCCACATCCTCAACGACACTTGCTATTTCTTATCTTTTTGATTCTAATCCTTCTGACAGGTGTGAGGTTGGAAGTTTTCCTTCCTCTTTTATTTTCTGAACTAGTTTGAGAAGAATAGGCATTAACTCTAAATGCTTGGTACAATTTACCTGTGAAGCCATCTGGTCCTAGACTTTTGTTTGTTGGTAATAGTTTTTAAAGGTTTTATTTATTTATTTGAGAGAGAGACAGAGCACACACACAAGTGGGGGAGGGACTTAGGGAGAGGTACAAGCAGACACCCTACTGAGGAGCCTGACTCAGAGCTCGATCCCAGACCCTGAGGTCATGACTGGAGCTGAAGTCAGACGCTAACTGACTGAGCCACCTAGGTGAACCTGTTGGAAGTTTTTTGATTACTAATTCATTTTCCTTTCTGAAATTTTCTGAAATTGGCTTGTTCGAATTTTCTATTTCTTTCTGACTTAGTTTTGGGAGGTTACATGTTTTAGGTATTTATCTGAATCTTCTAGGTGCATAATTTGTTGGCATATAATTTTTTCATAATATTTTCTTAGAGTCTTTTATTTTTCTGTGGTGTTGGTTGTTATTTATCCTTCTTTCATTTCTGATTTTTTTTTTTGAGTCCTATTTCTCTCTTCAATAAGTCTGGCTAAAAGTTTATCAATTTTATTGATCTTTTCAAAGAACCACCTCGTGGTTTCATTAATCTGTTTTTATTTATTATTTATTTTAGTTTATATTTCATTTATTTCTGCTGTAATCTTTATTATTTATTTCTATATATTAATTTGAGCTTTTGTTTGTTCTTCTTTCTCCAGTCCCTTTAGGTATAAAGTTAGGTTGTTTATTTGAGCTGTTTCTTGCTTCTTGAGGTAAGCCTGTATTTCCTAAACTTTCCTCTTAGAACAATTATTGCATCCCAAAGACTTGAGACCTTTGTGTTTTCATTTTCATTATTCTCCATGTGTTTTTTCTTTTTTTTAATTTCGTGGTTGATCCATTCATTATTTAGAAGCATGCTATTTAACTTCCATGTATTTACTTCCATTAACTTCTTTCCAGATTTTTTCTGGTGGTTGGTTTCATACTGTTGTGGTCAGAAAAGATGCATGGTATAACTTCAATCTTTTTGGATTTTTTGAAACTGGCTTTGTGGCATAATGTGATCTATATTAGAAAATGTTTTATGCACACTTAAAAAGAATTTGTGTTCTGCTAATTTAGGATGGAATGTTATGAATATTATCTATTAGATCCATCTGGTCCAATGTATCATTTAAAGCTACTGTTTCCTTGTGATTTTCTGTTTGGATAATCTGTCCATTGATGTAAGTGGGATAGTAAAGTCCCTTACTTTTATTGTATGAGTACTGATTATTTATGTTTGTTAATAGCTGCTTTATGTATTTGGGTGCTCCCATGTTAGGTGCATAAAATTTACAATTATTTTATCTTCTTGTTGGAGTGTTCCTTTTATGATTATATAGTGTCTTTGTCTCTTGTTACAGTCTTCATTTTAAAGTCTATTTTGTCTGATATAAATATTGCTACCCTTTCTTTTCTTTTCCATTTGCATGATAATTTTTTCCCCCATTTCTTCACTTTCAATATACATGTGTTTTTAGGTCTGAAATGAGTCTTTTGTAAGCAGTGTATGGATGGGTCTTGCTTTTTATCCATTCTGTCACCCTATGTCTTTTGTGGGTTTGTTGGGGTTTGGTGTTTTTTTTTTTTTTTTTGCTTTTTTTTAATTTAAGATTTTACTTATTTATTTAAGAGAGAGAGTAGAAGCAGGGTGAGGGGCAGAGACAGAAGCAGACTATCCACAGAGCAAAGAGCCTGACACCAGGCTTGATCCCGGGACTCCAGGATCATGACCTGAACCAAAGCATATTTTAACTGACAGAGCGCCCCAGGCAACACAACCCTATGTCTTTTGATTGGAGAATTTAGTCCATTTGTATTCAAAATAATTATTGATAGGCATATACTTATTTTTTATTTTGTTACTTGTTTTATGGTTATTTTTGTAGTTCTCCTCTGTTCCTTTCTTCTCTTGCTCTCTTCTCTCATGGTTTATTGGCCTTCTTCAGTTATATACTTGGATTTTTTTGCACATCTATTTTTTGTGTATTTTATGTATTAATTGGTTTTTGATTTGTGGTTACCAGTAGGTTTGTATATAACATCTTCTGCAGACAGTAGTTTATTTCAAGTTGATGATCACTTATTTTTGAACCCAGTCTTACTCTACTGCCCCTTCATTTTAGGTACATGGTGTCATAATTTATATCCTTCTATTTTATAAATGCCTTGACTGACTTTTACAGATAAACTTAATTGTTAACTGCTTTTGTGCTTCCTAATTTTCTTATTTATACTTACGGCCTTTCCTTTCCACTCTAAGAGTCCCCTATAACATTTCTTATGGAGCTGGTTTAGTGGTTATGAATTCCTTTAAATTTTGTTTGTCTGAGAAACACTTTGTCTCTCCTTCTATTCTGAATGATAGCCTTGCTGGATAGAGTATTTTTGGTGGCAGGCTTTTTCCTTTCAGCAGCTTAAATATATCATGCCACACTCTTCTGGGTTGCAAAATTTCTGTTAAAAAATAAGCTTCTAGTCTCAAGGGATTTCCCTTTTATGTAACTGTGTGTTTTTTTGCATGTGTATGGTTTGTATTTTTTATTTTTATTTATTTATTTATTTTTGCTGCTTTAAAATTCTCTCTTCATCACTACTTTTTGCCATTTTAATTACTATGTGTCTTGGTGTAGACCACCTTGAGTTGATTTTATTGGGGGCTCTCTGTGCCTCTTGGATCTGGATTTCTGTTTCCTTCTCCAGATTTTCCACTATTATCTTATAAGACATCCTCTGCCCGCTTTTCTCTCTCTACTCCTACTGATTACTATAATGTGAATGTTTCACACTTGATGGTGTCACTGAGTTCCCAAAACCTATTTTTGTTATTATTTTTTTCTCTCTCTCTTGTTCAGCTTGATTGCTTTCCATTACTCTGTTCTCCAGCTCATTGATCCATTCTTTTGCTTCCTCTAGTCTACCATTTATTCCATCTAGTGTATTTTTATATTCAGTTATTGAGTTCTTCATCTCTAATAGGTTCTTTTTTATGTTTTCTATCTCCTTGTTAAGGGACTCACTGAGGTCTTCCACTCTTTTCACAGTCCACTGCGTATCTTTATGACCATTACTTTAAAGTCTCCACTAGGCATATTACTTATTTCCATTTTGGTTAGCTCTCTTGCTATGATATTATCTTATTCTTTCATTGGACATATTCATTTACCTCTTCATTCTGTCTAACTCTTGCTTCTATTTCTATGTCTTAGGAAAGTCAGCTACATCGCTTGTTCTCAAAGTACTGGTCTTATGGAGAAGAGATTCTATAGTGTCCCACAGTGCAATGTTCCTTGTTCATAAGAACCTGGTGCTTTATGGGTGATTTCTATGTGTTTTGGGTGTGCCCTGCTGTTATAGCTGAGCTGCTTTTGCCTTCAGTTGTCATCTGCAATGGATTTCTTTACCTCTTTACCTCTTGGGTTTGATCAATGAGTTAGTGGGCCAATCTGGGGCCACCTTGGGTTTGAATTGTCAGACCAGGCATTTGCCAGGGATGCAGTAACACTGCATTCCAGGGTGCCTTTCTGGTGTTGTCCCTAGGAAGCTTTTGTTAGTGGGCACAGTGTGTAGTCAGACAAGATGTCTGCTCCTAGGATGGGGCCACTGTCAGACTGGTATATGTAGTTACTTCCCCTCTCCCTGAGGCATGAGTAACTTTTGTGGCACTGGACCCTGTTAGGGCTGATTGCACACTGCCAGGTTTGTGGCACCACTTCAATTGGGCTCTGGCCAAAAGTGCATTGGAGAAGGCAGGAATGCAGGAGAACCCCCAAGGTGGGATAACCTGTGTTATCATGGTCTGCAAGGAACTGCTGTGGGAGGGGACCTGGAGCTGAGGCCTGGCTGGAGTGGGCACATCCACAGGAGAATGTGGGGGTGGAGCACGTTAATCAAGTTAAGTAGCCAGTGTTGGCACTATCCCACAGGTGTCCATGTGTCTAAGCTAGGGGGTCGGGAAAGGAAATGGCCCTGCCAGCTACTTTGTTCTTCGAGAAGTCTTCCAATGATCCCTGCCCCTTGAGCATGTGCTCTGAGACTAGTAAACAAATCTCTCTTTTGTATATCTTAGGCAAATTTCCAAATTGCTGCTACTATGTCTTATCTCCACAGGGCTGTCTCTTTGTCTTCTTGTTGTGCTATATCTTTAAATATGAGGACTCAGTTTCTTTTTGTCCTCCTAACTGTCCAAGAGACTGAGGTTGCTGATTTTTAAATTTCCAGATGTTAAACTCCACTGCCTGTAAGAACTCACAAAATTTGGCCCTTCCAGTTTTCAAAGCCAAATGATATGGGGATTCATCTTCCTTGTGTGGGCTATTTAATGTGACATTCTCTTCTTCTCCCCTTTCCACCATACAGTATCCCTCCCTCCCTCAGATAGACCCCAGGGTTCATTTAGCTCCTGTGTCTCAGACCTTCCTACCCTCTTTGATGTGAACTCTTCTTTACATTTAGCTTTAGAGAGATTGTTCTGCCAGTGTTCAAGTCATTGTCTGGATTATTTACACTCATGTGGGTGTTATGCAGTTGTATCTGTGGGATGAAGTGAGCTAACAGTCTTCCTAATCTGTCATTTTCCCTGGAAGAACCCATTTGCTTTTATTTTTATTTCTAAGGAAGAAACGTTATGGAAATTTTGGGGACAGGAAAATGGAAAGAATGAACCATTGTATTTCAAAGAATAATTATTTTCTTAGCCTGGGGATTTAATGATGGAAAATGCTGTGTAAAAAGCCCCCCCCCCCACACACACACACATATGCATGCATGAACACACACAGAAAAAACAAAGCAAGGTGGGATGGTGTAAAGTGAGAGGACGGAGGGTGAGTTAAGATTGAGTGAGAAATTTTCAAGTGCCAGGAAGTGTGTTCTAAGCTCTTTCTATGAATCCTTTTATAAATATTTATAATAACCTATGAGTTAAGTATTATTACTATCACCATTTAACCATTCATTGAGAAACAGGGAGATTAAGTGACTGTTGAAGCTCATCTGGTAAATAAGGAGTAACACTAGTATTTGAGCATAGGCAATGTGCTCCAGAGCATGGACATAAATGGCCAAATGATGCTGCTTCTATCAGAGAAGTTCTAACATAACTCTGGATTGAGTTTCTTAAAACCAGAAATGAAATCTTTTACTAATGATGTTGGCCAACATGTCAAGTAAGAAATTATGGTTATGAACTATGGCTTATGAAATTATTGTTACAGTCTTTGTATTGGTTTGTAGGTGTGAGCAGAATGAAATCCCACATATTGGGTGGCTAAGATCAAGATGGTGGCAGGTTTGATTTGTCATGAAACCACTTTCCTTGGCTTGCAGATGGCTGTCTTCTCATAATGTCTTCATGTTTTTTTTCTCCAAGCATACATATCCTTAGGATTTCTTCCTTTTCTTAAAAGGATATCAATTGGATTGGATTTGGGCCTACTCATATGATCTCATTTAACCTTAATTACCAAAAGTCCTTATCTCTGAATACAGTCATGTTGGAGGTTAAAACTCCAACATATGAATTTTGAAGTAGCACAATCCAGAACATAGCATTTGGTATATAAATATATTTATGTAGATATAAATATTATGTATATGTTATATATATATACACACATGGTATACAGTATATGGTATATCTACATATATATGACATATACATATGTCAAGGGAGATTATAAATACATATTCTTATTTACTTTTTATTTTACACATTTTTCATTGAAATAGATGTTCTCATTCATATGAAATAATTTAGTGATTATTCTGATTAGAAAATCTCAAAAGCCTTTATAGATTTATCACATAAAGAGTATTTCCCTTTTATACGTCCCACTGATTTTCAATTCACTACACAATCACCAATATCCAAGTAACTTAATATTTTTTAAAATATACCCAAAAATATCTTGTTAAACAGATTAAAAGCAATTTTCAGAATTTCACCTTGAAAACATGTGCAGCTAGAAATTCAAAATAATTCCAATAAGAATATTCTGAGAAAAAGAGACTGCCAAAAAAAACCCCAAATCTGGAGTTAGCTAAGGAGAGATTTTATTCAAAAGAATGATCTTAGGGAGAGAAAATAGGAAGAATGCTCTGACCGTAAGATATACAGGAATCTCAAAGGACAGGCAGAAAGGAATTTTTTTTCAATAGGGAGGTATAAATGAGGCCAAAAAAAAAAAAAAATACAGGTATGGGGGAGTAGGATGAGACAGTAGCATGACTGGACAGTTGAGCAGGAAATTTCTTTCCCTGAGCTCAGCCTATTTTCAAGAGTGCCCTTAAGGAGAGTTTGTTCCATATTCCAATCTGACCCAGACTGAGGCTTGGCCAATCTTCAAGAGCCTGTGACAAGGGAAAGAATCTTAACTAGACTTTACTTAAGTCAAATTTGCATGTATTTTGTTGAGGATGGTCAGTGAGTATGAGTTAAACAAAAATACTTATGAGGCAAAGAATCTGGGTGTTCTGTGTCTGGTCTTGTCTTAGGTGAACATGTGTTTATCTAAATCTTCTGGAACTCACATTTGAGGTGGGCCTTTCTTTTTTTTTTTTTTTTTAAAGATTTTATTTATTAGGAAAGAGAGAGAGTGAGAGAGAGCATGAGAAGGGAGAAGGTCAGAGTGAGAAGCGGACTCCCCATGGAGCTGGGAGCCCGATGTGGGACTCGACCCGGGGACTCCGGGATCATGACCTGAGCTGAAGGCAGTCGCTCAAGCAACTGCGCCACCCAGGGGCCCGAGGTGGGCCTTTCTTAAAACACAAAAGGGTAGGACATTTTCTGAACCTTTGTTGTTTTTCAGGAGCACAGACCTTTGACAGTTTAGTATTGTCACCATCAATATACAGGGCTAGATGTCCTCATGAGTTATTTTTCTTTTAACATTCAGATATACATTTTGGTATATGCAACCTCATGCTAGCCTGACAAGGTGCTTTATAAATATTAGTAATCATAACATATTTACCATTATGATTAGCTGAAATTTTACTGAGAAGGAAGACAGAAGTCAATTCTTAGCCCCATTAATGACATCATGAAACAAATTCTATTACCGTAGTGGAATCGAAGATGACTAAATATTTTGTGGATTCATCTCAGTTTGGACATTGGATAGAAAGATACTGGTTGCTTTCTCTTCACAAGAAGGTACAGGCTAAAAAGTTCAGCAGAAGTGGTGAACATCTGTGTCTGTCACTTATATTGGACATATACTTTGAGTCATAGGGATTAAAATATCACTTCAACTTCTGGAGTAGGTCAATGGAATTGTTGATGGCAGATTTTGTCTTCCTTCTCTAATGCCAATTCTCTTGCAACAGATGATGTTGTCTCCTTTTTATTTTTTTATACTTCCAAGAGATATAAAATCTTGATACTGTCACAGTCTTTTAAAATCAATACTAACAAGGGATTGCATTGACATTTCCTTATGAAAATTGTTTATCTTTGCTCCCTGTGCATATTTTCCATGCAAGAGTATAAAATACCAGCACGACTAAGGCCAAGCCTCCTTCTGCTATTATGCAATCATCAGAAATGCTCAATTATATTTTTTACAAATAATGTAGGTTTTGTGTGTTTATACAACAAATTAAAATACACCTATTGGCTTGAGAAGTATCTGTTTCATAAATACACCTGTAAGGAGTACATCCATCTTAATGGACCTGAAATATTTCATCTGCAGGTCCTTTCCCTACCTAGGAAAAATACTTATAATGCTTCCATTTATAAAAAAAGGGAATTTATAGCTTGAAATAATGTTCATTTTTTCTAGTCTACATAAAATCTTATTTTTCTTGGTCAAAGTCCATACCCTCAAAAATAAATTGTAAATCTCCACAACTGAGTAAAGAACTCTTTTAACTAAACATTTGGAACATCACTAAATTCCCCAAATTAAGACTTGAGTATGTTATTCCAAATTGCACAAAATATTAATATATTATTTAGTTTAATATGGTTAAATTTGATTAATATGATTACATTTATAGTTTTATGGGTGTTTTATACATATGGAATTGAAATTTCATAAATATATAACATTTCATGATACACATATGCCACAAAATAAAAATGTATTAAAGTCCTTGAATGTAACAAACTCAAATGCTTAAGGCAAATCCCTGACCATGTGAACTTAATTTAATACCACTCCCCCCCCACACACATACCCACTACTAAAACTATAGAAATAAATTAACTCATTTGAGGCACCTGTTGTACACACTCAAATTCCATAATTTTAAGAGACCATTATTAAGTTATAAGCAAATAAATTTGGACTTTGAGTAAACATACTAATATGAAGTGCTATAAAAATGGTAAATGTCTTAATCTCTTTATTTCATTAAAAACATAACATTTTGTAATGAACATAGGAGTGCAGATATCTCTTTGAGACACTGATTTCAAATCTTTGGAATAGGTACCCAGAATTGGGATCACAGGATCATGTTTAGTTCCATTTTTATTTTTTTGAGGAGCCTCCATACTTCTCTCTATAGCTTTTGCACCATTTTACATTTCCACCAACAATGTACTAAGATTCTAATTTCTCTACATCTTCATTAACACTTATCTTTTGTTTTTTGATAGTAACCATAATAACAGATGTGAAGTGGTATCTCATTATGATTTTGATTTGCATTTCCCTGATGATTACTGATATTGAGTAGTTATCACACACCTCTTGGCCATAGTGAAAAATATGGAAATAACCTAGATATTTATTAACAGATGAATGTATAAAGAAAATGTGGTGAATACATATAATAGAATATTATTTAATCTTAAGAAAGAAAAAAATCCTGCCATATGCAACATGGATGAACCTGGAGGACATAATGCTAAATGAAATCAGTCACAGAAGAACAAATATTGCATGATTCCACCTACATGAGATAATGTAAAACAGTCAAACTCAGAGAAGCTGAGAGTAAAATGGTGATTTCCAGAGGCTGAGGTAGGGGGAAATGGAGAATTATTCTATGGGTATAAAGTTTCAGTTATGTAAGATGAATATGTTCTAGAGATCTTTTATACAACATAATGCCTATAGTTAAAAATACTATATTGTACACTTAAAAATTTAAGAGAATAGGGAGGCCTGGGTGGCTCAGTCAGTAGAGCATCTAATTCTTGATTTCAGCTCAGGTCATGATCTCAGAGTGGTGAGAAAGAGCCTCTTATCAGTCTCCATGCTCAGGCCCAAATCTACTTGAGATTTTCTCTCTCCCCTGGCCCCTCTCACCCTAGCCCTGCTGATTGCACACTCTATCTCTCTTTCTCTCAAATAAATACTCTTTTTTTTTTAAGATTTTATTTATTTATTTGACACAGAGAGAGAGCACACAAGTAGGCAGCGCAGCAGGCAGAGGAAGAAGCAGAAGCAGGCTCCCCGCCGAGCAGAGAACCTGATGCGGGGCTCTATCCCAGGACCCTGGGATCATAATCTAGCCAAAGGCAGACTCTTAATAGACTGTGCCACCCAGGCGTCCCAATAAATAAAATCTTTAAAAATTTTTTTAAGATCTCATGTTCTTACCACAGGAAAAAAAAAAGGAAGGAAGGAAGGAAGGAAGGAAGGAAGGAAGGAAGGAAGGAAAGAAGGAAAGAAGGAAAGAAGGAAAGAAGGAAAGAAGGAAGGAAAGAAGGAAGGAAGGAAGGAAGGAAGAAAGGAAGGAAAAGTGAAGAACAAGAGGTTATTTGGGGTTGGTAGCAGAGTCAGCCTTTTCAGCTTTAGAAATGTGAAATATAGCCACAAATTAATATATTTTGCTTTAACACATGAACATTTGTAAATTTATCCACAGTATCACAGATACCTTTCTACTAACTTTTTTCATGAATTATTACTCCATTATACCACAGGCTTATGTAACATTATAAAGGGAAAAGTGACAGCAGTAACTTATTTTCTTTTTCTTAAGTAAATGCACCAAATTAATAGAGTAGTCCTAGCAATATGTACATAGAGGTAAGAATATGGGGAATTCAATAACAATGCCACGAAAACAAATAGAAGTAATTTGGATCATATCTATGTATTATTGTGTGGGAATGTAAGTCATATTACCAGTGGTTTTTCCTTATCCTCTATTTCTTCACTTAATGAAACAATGTTCTAGATATATGCCTGTCAAACTTTTCTGGAATGGTTCAGATTTTCCTTTGACACTCATTCCTTTCACTCCAATTCATAGCAATTCCTATAAAGAACTAGTAATTCCCCAAACAATACCACATCCCAGCATGCCTGAGAGAGGAGTGCTCTTCCTCAGTTTGGCAAATGCTTACATGGAACACACCTGTTATCTGGCAGTTTGATTTATAAAGAAACTACATATAGTGTTTTATGCTAACCATAGCTGCAAATAAATAAAAGCAGTAACGTTATTGTTAACAGTAAACATGATCAGAGCTGAGAAACACACTGGAGCAAGCAACATCTCTTTAAAAAAGGCTGACCTCAGGGGGACCTGGGTGGCTCAATGGTGGCTCTGCCTTTGGCTCAGGTCATGATCTCAGGGTCCTGGGATCAAGCCCTGCACTGGGCTCTCTGCTCAGTAGGAACCCTGCTTCCCCCCTTCTCTGCGTACTTGTGATCTCTCTCTTTGTCAAATAAATAAAACCTCAAAAAAAAAAAAAGGCTGATCTCAATCTTTTTTTTCTTTTCTAAAGAGAAATCATTAATTATTCCTGCTTTGTTCCTTAGCATTTTCTGAATAAAATATATTCTTTGAATTAGTATATCATAAATGAGTAGATTAAAAATTAAAATATCAATATAATTAAGTTAATGAACAACTAAGTACCTGAATTTTTAAAAAAATGCATTGCTTTTGTTGGTCCATGGTTTAACACAGTGATAGTGATCCAGGTAATAGAACTTAGGAGACTATTCTAAGAACTCCCTTAGCACAGTCATTACAGATTGGCCTGCTGCTTCATGTAATTTCTGTGATAAGCTACTGAAAATTTAATTGGGTTTAGCTTCAAAATATTTCTTCATAACGTAAGTACAACAGATGAATAAACCTTTTTGATTCATTTATTTATAGCAACTTAAGGAAGTTCATTAATACATTTCCTTTGCAGATATGTGCATTAAATAGAAATGCTCAATGAAATATTGCAAGGATCTTTAAGAACTTGTATTCCCCACCACTGGATCATGCTGGTGTATGAAAAATTTAATTAAGTGAATTAAATATGCACTTAATTTGCTGCCAGAAAGGGCAAGTACTATTTTTGGCTTTTATCGAGATGTAATAGAAGTTGTTACAGAAATTTTTATTTTTCTTGAATACTGTTTTCCCTAAAATCTTATAAATGCTACCTACTTACTATTTCTTATATTGAAAACTTCCTTATACTACATTTAAGAATTCAAGTGTTGTATTATAATTTACTGTTTCCCTTTACTGTGAGCTTTCTTGCTCATCTTAATTGGTTCTTTTACACAAATCATGATTTGTAAGCAAGTGAAACAAAGCTCCAGTGAGAAATAGCCACAAACTTTCCGTGTAAGTCAAACACAGATCTCATTCAATCAATAGGTCATATTAAATATAATTTTTACTATGACTTTAAGTATGGGCATATCAAATACCCTCTATCAGCATATCCATGAGTCATTTTGATGTCTTTACTCTTGAATCTGTTCCTTAACCTAGATCCCACATTAGCCTCATGCTCTCATTCTCTGTGATTTCTATCTCTTGATTTTCCTTCTATTTAGATGTGAAGCCATATACATGTTTCTTCAGTGATGATCCTTGTTTTTAAACAAATTTCTGGCATATTTTTCCATAGTTTCTATCACTGCCTCTAAATATTTGGTAGGATGAAACAGAATTTATACATATAGACATGCATTGGAGATGTTGCAGGCTTGGTTCAAGACCACCTCAAAAAAATGAGTCAATTTTTTTTGACTCAATGAACTTTCTGGTTTCTCTGTACATTTTAAAGTTATATTTATACCATATAAGTGTTGTAGAAATGTTATGTTTACACTATACTATAGTCTACTAAATATGTAATGGCACTATGTTTAAAAAAACAATGCACCTACCTTAATTTAAAAAATACTGCTAAAAATTGCTAACCATCATTTGAGTGAAATTTCTACCAGTCATAATCTCTTTGCTGGTGGAGGGTCTTGCCTCATTGTTGATGGCTTCTGACCAATCAGGGTTTATGGCTGCTGAAGGCTGAAGTGGCTGTGGCAATTTCTTAAAATAAAACAATTAAGTTTGTTGCATCTATCAGCTCTTCTCTTCATAAATGATTCTCTGTAACATGCGATGCTTCTGACGACAATTTACCCACAGAAGAATTTCTTTCAAAGTTGGAGTCAATCTTCTCAAACACTGCTGCTGCTTTATCAGTGAAATTTGTATTATATTCTAAATCCTTTGCTGTCATTTCAACAATCTTCAGAGCATCTTCACTAGGAGTAGATATCATCTCAAGAAACCACATTCTCAGCTCATCTAAAGAAGCAACTCTTCATCTGTTTAAGTTTTATCATGAGATTGCAGAAATGCGGTCACAATTTCAGGCTTCACTTCTAATTCTAGTTCTCTTATTATTTCCACCACATCTTCAGTTACTATTTCCACTGAAGTCCTGAACCCCTAAAAGTTAGCTATAAGAGAGGTCATCAATTTTTCCCAAATTCCTGTTAATGTAGATATTTAAGCGCTTCCCATGAGTTACCTATGCTCTTAAAGTCATCAAGAATGGTGAATCCTTTCCAGAAGGTTTTCAAATTATTTTGCCCTGAACCTCCAGAGAATCATTACCTATGGAAACTAATACAAAATGTACTTTTTTTCCTTAAGATTTTATTTCTTCATTTAACAGAGAGAGAGAGAGAGAGCCCAAGCAGGGGGAGCAGCAGGAAGAGCAAGAGGGAGAAGCAGGCTCCCTCCTGAGCAAGGAGCTGGATTCCCGGGTTGATCCCAGGACCCTGGGATTATGACCTGAGCTGAAGGCAGATGCTTAACTGACTGAGCCGCCCAGAAGCCCCAAAATGTATTTCTTAAGTAATATGATATGAAGGTCAAAATTACTTCTTGATCAATGGGCTGCAAAATGGATGCTGTGTTAGCAGGAATGAAAACATGAATCTTGTCGTAAAACTCCATCAGAGTTCTTAGGTGACCAGGTGCATTGTCAACGAGCAGTAATATTTTGAAAGAAATTTTTTTTTCCTGAGTACTCAGTCTCAACAGTAGGTTTAAAACATTCAGTAGATTGAGGTGCCTGGGTGACTCAGTCAATTAAGTGTCTGACTCTTAGGTTCGGCTCAGGTATTGATTTCAGCGTAGTGAGATTGAGACCACATTGGGCTCCATGCTCAGCGGGAGTCTGCTTGAGGTTCTCTCCCTCACCCCTTCCCTTTACCCCTCCACCACACTCTCTCTTTCAAATAAATAAATAAATCTTTAAAATACTCAGATCACGTTGTGACTGATGTGCTATCATCCAGGCTTTGTTGTCCCCCTTACAAAGCACAAAGTCAATTTAACATAATTCTTACTATCTTTTTTTTTTTAAGATTTTTATTCATCCGACGAAGAGAGGCAGGCAGAGGGAGAGGGGGAAGCAGGCTCCCCGCCGAGCAGAGAGCCCGACGCGGGTCTCGATCCCAGGACCCTGAGATCACGACCCGAGCCGAAGGCAGAGGCCCAACCCACTGAGCCACCCAGGTGCCCCCAATTTAACATAATTCTTAAGAGTCTAGGACTTTTATAATGGTAAATAAGCATTGGTTTCATCTTAAGTCACTCACTGCATTAGCTCCTAACAAGAGAATCAACTCATCTTTTGAAACTATGAAGCCAGGCATTGACTTCCCCTCTCTATCTATGGAAGTCCTAGATAGATAGCAACTTCTAATGGAAGATTGCTTCAACTACACTGAAAATCCATTGTTTAGTGTAGTCACTTTCATTAAAGATTTTAGCTAGATCTTCTGGATAACTTGCTACAGCTTCTACACCAGAAGTGTTAAAATAGAAAACTGCTTTCCTTTGCATTTCATGTTATGGACATGGTTTCTTTCCCATAATCACTCTCTGCTAACTTCATACTTTTTTTCTGCAGCTTCCTCACCTCTCTTAGCCTTCACAGAATTGAAGTGAATTAGAATTTTGCTATTGATTGGACTGTGGCTTTAGGGAATGTTGTGGCTGCTTTGATCTTCTATCCAGGCCACTAAAACTTTCTCTATCTCAGCAATAAGGTTGTTTCACTTAGTTATTATTTGTGTGTTCTTCTTAGCAGTTCTAATTTCCTTCAAGAACTTTTCCTTTGCATTTACACCTTGACTAACTTTTGGCATAAGAGGCCTAGCTTTTGATCTATCTCAAATTCTGACATGTCTACCTCACTAAGCTTAATCATTTCTAGCTTTTGATTTAAAGTGAGAGATGTGTGACTCTTCCTTTCACTTAAACACTTAGAGGCCATTGCCAAGTTATTAATTGGTCTAATTTCAATATTGTCATGTCTCAGGGAATATGGAGACCCAAGGAGATGGGGAGAGACCGGGCAATGGCCGGTCAGTGGAGTAGTCTGTACACACACAATATTTATCCATTAAGTTACCATCTTATGTAGTTTGTAGTGCCCCAAAACAATTACAATAGTAAATCAAAGATCATTGCTCATGGTTCACCACAACAAACATAATAATGAAAATGTTTGAAATACTGTTAGAATTACTAAAATGTGATAGAGACGTGAAGTGAGCAAATGCTGTTGAAAAAATGGTGTCTATAGACTTGCTTGATGCAGGGTTGCCACAAATCTTCAATTTGTTAAAAAAAATGTAATATCTGCAAAGTATAATAAAGAGAAGTGCAAATAAATGAGGTATGACTGTACATCTATCTTACACACTGAGGATAAATAAGTGCATCTATAGTATGACATATATATAGTATTATATGTATTTTTTTCTGTGCATATATATATATATATATATCAGTACATCTTACGTATATAAGTAAGAGCCAAATTATTGTATTAAAGGATACCAATCTCTTCACTTTACTGGGTATTTCTAAATTTGTCTTAAGGTGATTCTAGAAATTGATCCAAACAACCAGTGAATAAAAGTTTTAATTGTTTTATGTCTTACTCTTTTCTGATTTAAAAATATTTTACTCTGAAAGTAATGAATAGTTTTCTTCCAATGATGTTTGAATAATTTGGAATAGCTTTTCACATGCTTATTTAGTCTTCTACTATCTGATTTGTAGAAATTCTCTATATTCTAAAGGTAATTATTTATTAAGGTTTACAATATTGCACATATCTCCTCCAAATCTATCACTTGTGGAACATGACAGATCTTGTGTTGTATTATTAAGTTATGTAATTATACATATAAACATAAATATACACATATATTTACACACATATATGCCACATCAGAGTTTGTAAATATATAATCTATATACACACATTATATGATATGTACATTTATATATCTGTTTACATATATAATAGTATTTTTTTCTTTTTTAACACACAGACACCCAACACATACATGCGCACATACACCAGCGAGAAATATCTGAAAATATGCTGTTGGAAAATGTGATTATGATTCTGATGACAATATATTTATAGGCAAGGCAATTATGAATATATTTCATATTTAATTAATGTATTTATTTCTTCAGTAGTAAAATTATTTATTATGTAAAAGTATACTGTACAGAAGAAAAATTAGGTGGTTATCTATTATATATTAATTAATAAATGTTCATGCCTAAAATTCAAATCTTCCTTTATAATAATCAACAGAACATATATGGTATTCTTATCTTTCCTTCTGAAAACCATAGGCCTGATTACCCTAAAATAGTCAATTTGGTACAAGATCATCTTAAAATTACCTCTTCATATCTTTGAGGTGAAGATCTATTTTTGTTTTAAAATCTACATTTTTTAAATAACTTAAATTATTTAAGTTATTTAAATTAGATCAATCCTACATCAAATAAACAATAAAAATCAAAATGTCATATATTTTATAAAATTTAGTTGACATCTTTTCAAACTTTATTATAGTTATTCTGAAGTATAAGATGTCAAGATCTGAGGGCCCCAAATACTAATTTATAAATTCAAGTTAAGAAGTAAAGTCATGGTTTTATAAATTGTTTTTTTTTCCTACTGCCTTAGGCAAGAAAGAGTTAGTATCAGAGTTTTTTGGTTTTTTTAATAACAAAAATTCTGGATTAGTGTAATCTTCTTTCCAAATCTTTCTGTTAATATTTGAAAAAAAATGCTGGAGTGACATAGAGTGACCTTGGAAGGTTCTAAGAACAATGTTTTAGTAGTAGCACAAAATGAAATTTCCTTCAGGTTTTTTTTCCAGTTAAGTTAACGAAGCAAAAATTTTATTCTAAACCTTTAATAAGTAAACATCATGTATAGCTTTCCGTTTCTCATGAGACAGAACATTCCTTCTCCCTAAATTTTCTTTTTCCTCACTGTTTCCCAATTCCCAATCTTATACTCTCAACATAATATTCTATTTATTCTAGGTCTGGAAATCCAGCTTAGTGTCACAATGAATATGAAGATGGTGAGGTTTGCTAACTCTTCTTGCACACTCCAACCACAGGATGGTGAGCCTATTCTTACACTGTCCTTAGTAAAACTGTACTAAACTGTATTCCTTTCATCCAGCAAAGTATTATTTATGCAAATGAATATAAGATGGTAATATCTAAATTGTTGATGGTTAGTCTAAAATTTTGAGCAATATCTTACTATTTGTATTCAGGTTTCTTTTATATTCATTATGATTGCTTCAAGTTCGAACAAAAAGTTTCATAGGCTATATCTTATTGATTCTGGCCCCTGTTCATATCTGAGTGAACTATATAAAAATAAGTAATAAGAGGAGCCTATATCATCTACACAATGGGTTATTCCCCCTCTGTACCCTTTGAAGTTCTTCTGATTATACAGTTATATATAAATATAATCTAAAATTTCATTTATTTAATTATTCAGGCCAAGATTTATCTTTGCTCGTTATTTTGGGTAAAATGTTGCTAAGATAAAATTCACTGTAATATACAGTACTGCATGAACTTTAAATATCAGATATATTTTTCTCAATACTTATGTTAGCATCATTTCTCAGATATGTATCTTGAATGACCTAAGAATTTATATTAACCTTCTGCATAAAGGGTTTTAAAATGTTTTATATAACTTAAAAAAAAAAAAAAAGCACATTGAAGCTATATCATTAACCTAGTCAGTGACAAGAGATTTGCTTTAAGTTTAGAATTTACCCAAGGAAAGAATGTCAATAAGCAGTGATGAGTTCCACAAAGCAGGTGCATAACAGCAAATAGAACAATCACTCAAAATGACACATTTCAATCCTAAAGAAATGAGAGATCTGTGTAAACTGACTTCAACTAACAATCTGTAGAAAATGGACTTGAAAACTCCTTAAAGTAACTTTGTCTACAGGTATGGCATTTTAACACAATACTAGAATGTCATAGGTAATGAAAATTTGAGCCTTTGATGTAGCGACATCAAAGACTTCATGAGAGGTAGTAATCAGTTGTATTATCGATTATTAGAGATAAATGTTATAACTCAAATAACCCATAATTGATAACAGGCAAAAAACGTATCTGAAGGGTAAAATGTTTTTATTCCAAAAGAAATATAATCCCTAAAAAAGATGCCATCATATTTTACATGAATAGGCAATGTCAATCAAAGTGCCCCACATTTTAATAATAGCTTGGATTTAAAATATTTATTAAACAAAATCTGGATACTATAAATTATACAATAAATTATACACCATAAACATCAAATGACAGATAATGTCTAAGGGATTGTGATTGAAAAAAAAAAATGCAAGTTGTCAGTTCCAGACATATTTTATACTAGTAGGAATATAAGTGATTCCGGTGAGAGTACAGGAAGTAATAATGGGAACAATATGCATTTTTATTTAGAGGTCATTTACAGGAGGTTTACACAATTTACAATTTCTTATTTGTATTACAAAAATCATGGCAATTAACAATGTGATGGTATGCTAAATATTAGAAAGGAGCGCTCTATATTTCTAGGAAAGGAGACTAATTTTTTTAAAGTATAATTGACATACAATGTTATATTAGTTTCAGGTGTACAACATACTGATTTCACAATTTTATACATTACTCAATACTCACCATGATAAGTGTAGTCACCATCTGTCACGATACAACATTATTACAGTATGACTGAATATATTCCCTATGCTGTACTTTATCTCCTTACTTTTTTTTTTTAAGATTTCATTTATTTATTTGACAGAGAGAGCCACAGCGAGAGAGGGAATACAAGCAGGGGGAGTGGGAGAGGGAGAAGCAGGCTTCCCGCCGAGCAGGCAGCCCCATGCGGGGCTCGATCCCAGGACCCTGGGATCATGATCTGAGCTGAAGGTAGCTGCTTAATGAATGGGCCACCCGGCCGCCCCTGACTTACTTATTTTATAACTGGATGTCTGTACCTCTTAACCACCTTTATCTATTTTGCCAAATCCCCCCCTACACTTCTCCTCTGACAACCACCAATTTGTTCTCTATATTTAAGAGTCTCCGTGTATGTTTGTTCTTTTTGCTTTTTAGGTTCCACATAAATGAAATTATATGATATCTGTCTGACTTATTTCACTTAGCATAATACCTGCTATGTCCATCTATGTTGTTACAAATGGCAAGACTTCATTCTTTTTTATGGTTGAATAATAGTCCATCATATGTGTATTATCTTCTTTATCCATTCACATATGGATGGATACTTGGGTTGCTTTCATATCTTGGCTACTGTAAATAATGCTTCAGTAAACATCAGGGTGCATGTATCTTTTCCAATCAGTGTTTTTGTTTTCTGTGGCCAAATACCCAATAGTGGAATATTAGGATATTTCCTTCCTGGATATTAGGATATTTCTCTTTTTAATTTTTTAAGGAACTCCTGTACTATTTTTCACAGTGGCTGCATCAATTTACATTCCCACCAACAATGCATGAGGGTTCCTTTTTCTTCTCATCCTCGCCAACACTTGCTATTTTTTGTCTTTTTGATATTAGCCATCCTAACTGGTCAATGAGACTAATGTTTAATAAAGCAAACTGTGTCTCATTGTTTTATGAAAATAAAATCTCTTTTATTTTTCCATTCTCCATAGGTTCCTATTTCCTGTAATATGTCTGTTAAATTAGTGAATGCTAAGTAACAAATCTGAGAACTAAAAACACAAAAACACAAGATGCTATCTCCATCTTTTTCTTTTTACCTTATTTACTTTTTCATAACAATTTGGCCTCTAGTGCATCCACTTCAGAACTCATTCTAAATGAGGTAAGTGGCAATTTTATGCTCAATAATGTTGCATTTTATGCAGTAAATTCATAAAGCTTAGATCTAATAGAAAAAGTGAGCATAATTTTAGTTGTGAATTAAATTAGCTGCTAAGTCAGGAAGAAATTTTTGTCTTCCTACAAAAAGTATTTTTTTTAATTTGAGACTTTATGTTTTATAACGGTTTTAGATTTTCAGCAAAATTGAAAGTTAGAGAAATTTTCAATATACTCATCTCTCTCCACGCACTTATAACCAACCTCATTATCAACATTCCTCACCAAAATGGTACACTTTGCTTTTACCAAGAATGAATTTACTGACACATTATCATCACCCAAAATCCATAGTTTACATCAGGGTTCCTTCTTGGTATTTTATATTCTATGAGTTTAGGGAAATCATCATTATAATCATAAAAAATATTTTCACTGCATTAAAAATCTTCAGTGCTCTGCCTATTCATCTCCTCTTACTGTGACCACTGATCTTTTTAGTTTCTCCATAGTTTTTGCCTTTTCACAGAATGTTTTATGGTTGGAATCATAGCAGTATATAGCCTTCTCAGATTGGATTCTTCCACTTAGTAATAGGCATTTAAGTTTCCTCCATGTCTTTTCATACCTTGATAACTCTTTTCTTTTGAATTTTAAATAATATTCTCTTGTCTGAATGTACCACAGTTTATCCATTATTGAAGGTCATCTTGGTTGTCTTCAAGTTTTGGCAATTATGAATAAACGTATTATGAACATCTGTGTGCAGATTTTTGTGTGGACATGAGTTTTCAACTCTTCCGGGAAAATAACAAAGAACACAATTGCTGGATTATACAGTAAGAGAGTACATTCAGTTTTGTTAATAACCACCAAACTGTTTTCCAAAGTGGCTGTACCATTTTGCATTCCCGTCAGCAACGTATGACGGTTCCTGTTGCTCCATGTCCTCACCAGCATTTGATAATCTCCATGTTCTGAATTTTGGCTATTTTAATACTTGTGTAGTAGGATCTTATTGTTTTAATTTGCATTTCCTTAATTACATATAACGTGGAGCATCTTTTCATATGCTTATTTGCCATGTGTGCATTTTCTTATTTCTCCTTTAATTACTTAAGATCATTCTCCTTTAAGTAATTACTTAAGATCACTAATTACTTAAAATCAAAAGATACAAAAATACTGATTCAAAGGGGCACACGCACCTTGATGTTTATAACAGCATTATCAACAATAATCAAATTACAGAAAGATCCCACCTGTCCATTAACTGATGAATGGATAGAGTATATGATATATATTTACTATATATATAATATATATCATATTTCACACACATATATAATTTAATTCCATGTTATATATATTATTGCATTATTATAATTTTATATTACTTATATTATTATATATAATACATTATACTATATTACTATAATATGTATTTATATATAATACATTTATAATGGAATATTACTCAGCTATCAAAAAGAATGAAATCTTGCCATTCACAAAGCCATGGATAGAGCTAGAGAGTGTATTATGCTAAGTGAAATAAGTCGGAGAAAGACAAATAGCATATGATTTCTCTCATCTGTGGAATTTAATAAATGAAACAGATGAACATAGGGGAAGGGGGAAAAAGAGAGGGAAACAAATCTTAAGAGACTCTTAAATATAGAGAAGAAACTGTGGATTGATGGAGGGAAGGTGGGCAGGGATGGGCTAAATAGGTGATGGGTATCAAGGAGGACACTTGTATGGGTGTTAATTGTAAGTGATGAATTACTAAATTCTACTTATGAAACTAAAAGAAGAAGAAGGAGAAGGAGAAGAAGAACAACAACTAGACAAAGAAGGAGGAGGAGGAGAGGAAAAATAAACTATCACTTGTTAACATTTGGTGTAGTATCAAAGAAGAAGAGCCACAGTAATCTAAAATGGTTATTAAAATACTTTTGCAATTACAAAAAGAAAAAAGTGGATACACAAGAGCATAATTACTAGCTTCAGGGACTCTCTTAGCAATATTAAAGAACAAAAATTAGAACAAAAATTGAAGTTCACATCCAACATAAGTTCTTTTTAAAATCCAGCCCTGTTACTAAATTATACACCTGATACTAATATTATGCTGTATGTTAACTAACTGGAATTTTAAAAAAAATTTAGAGATTTTTAAAAAGATCATTAATAGATGATTATTAAATATTAATGATCATTAATAGATCATTAATTTAAAAATAAGATTTTTAAAAAGATCATTATTTACACATAAATTAGTATTTCAAATAGTTACTCATTAAGGCTGAAAATTTATTTAAGAAGATGGAGTAAACACACAAATTTTGCCTTAGATGCAGATGACACATTTTTCTTCTAATTAAAAAGTGATGAAACAGAGACAAATAGATTACAGACAACAAAGAGCAATCCACAAGTTCATCAATCATAAAGTATCAAATGTAATGCAATATTCTTAATTTCTACAGAAGAGTAACTATCTTGCATAACATGTTTGCTCGTAAGGAGTAGAACATGATCCTTATTTAAAGTACATTTGGTTCCAATTTTCTAAAAATAAATTTGGTTAAATTTCTTAAGAGTAATGAAATAATCTACAATTTAATTGTGATAGAAAGCAAAAGGCGAAGGGACATAAAATATCAAAAAAATCTAAACTGGAAAAAAATCTAAACTGGGAAACTCAAGAACTATTTTCCTTTCCTTTCTTATAGGATTTCAACAGTTGATTTTTTTAAGATTGTCAAGAGTGTTAGTGAGGTATAATATGTTAAAATGCCTAGCCCAGGACATGGTTGGTACTCAATCAATGCTAACTGTATTTGAATTCTAGGCTTGTCTTTACACAGACTTTCATGAAAATCATTGATCCATACACACTGAATAGTCAATAATTTTGAAAGATAAAGGTGATTCTAAACTTCAAAGGCCTTTAATGACATAGCTTTTTTTTTTTTTACTTAATAAACAAAGGAAATCCTCTAAGGACTGTGATCAGGGGTATTAAAATATGACAATTTTGCTTTAACATAATTAATGTGACTTGATTAGCAAATGATTGTGTGTACACATGTATGTATTCCTGTGAGTGAAAGAATGAGAATGACTAATAAGTCCTTCAGAACTCAAATAGTCTGAATGGAAAGCAAGCATCTTGATTCCTTCCAATTTTTTTTTCTTGACATATGATCCTGAGTGCTTTTCTGTATTGAACTGCATGATTTGTATGTGATAATAAGTCTCTCAGTATGCTCAACTGGATAATTCTCTTTTTTCCTGACAGTTCACACAAATAGCAATAAACTTATCTGATGCCCGCTGCTTTCTTTATGTCATTTGGAAATGAGTTACTGTTATACTTTCAGAATAAATTGAATTCTATTCTTTTAAACATGGATTTGAGTAGTCTGGTACTTTAGCTTTTTTCTGTTACATTACAGAATATTATTAAGTCTAAAGTGATACATTGTAGGAATAGTGCTGTATAAATCCTGTTGCTATTGTGGAATCTGGGATTTGTCTCCATGGACACTGAGTCAAGCTAACAACCTGGGTTTCATGCCTAAAATTGACACTGAGGACTGAAAACCTAAGCAGTCTTTATTTAAAATGAAGTGACTATAAATTAAGGAAACATTGTGTATATGTTATATAAATATTATATTATGTTAGATAAATAACATAAAATTTTCTCTACAGTAACTATAGAAGTAAGATTATTAAAATTTCCAGAATTTCTTAAAGCAGTAAAGATGACTACTTCTCCAATCTTAGTGTTTATAGGTTAATAATTTTGATGCCTCTACTAACACACTTATGATAATGAATTAGAATGCAAACAATGTGATACAATGAATGACGGCATATTTATTAATCTAGAGTAAAATTAGAAACTAACATAATAAGTATCTCTACTGACTTTAAAGTAGTAAAAATTCTCCAAGAGTATTTCTGTCTACATTAAAAAATAAAAGAACAAAATGCTTTTTAAAGTGAAGATACTGTATCAATTATACAGAAAGTTCTATATCAAGATGATTTTATTTTTTTCCTTGATTTTATTTGAGTAATATAAATATAGCTTTCCAGTGTGGGTTGTTGTGAAGGTCCTAGGTACAGATTCTTGTGTTCTGGGAAGTAAGACATTTTTACTAAATTGTTAATCTGCCTTGCTTACTGTTTCATTCACCCATTGACCAACTCATTCATTCTGGAAAGTGGCAGATAGGCTAGATTTTACATGGCACTGATAAAGTTTTATTTCATCAGTGGTTGGTTGACCTTTACTCATTATTTTCCTTAGAATTTCAGTTAAGTAACCTTAATCAACTACTGATATAACAGACTCATTACCCAGTTGCTAATTAAATACATGTATGCTACTGTAACAATTATGTTTAGTTTCAAATAAACTAGGGTAATAATATTTATAAAGAGCCTCATGTGATATTCAACATATAATAAATTTTCAATAATGCTAAATTATATGCAACATGATAATCATAAGTAATTCTTAAAAATAATTCTAATTAAGGTTTATTATAAAGATTTATCAAGCTAAAAAAATAGAATTTACACATAACTTATAGTTGTAGCATCCCTCCCTAGGTTTCCTCAGTGTATCAATTTGATTAGTTCTGATTTGGCCTTCATTTGTCAGGACTATTAATGCAAGGCAAGGATTCTAATCATTTTGAATATCTATGCAAGTATCAGATAAACTCTTTTAGCAAGCTCTTGTTCCAGGTATCCCAGGTATTGTTTCCTGTTTCTTGCCAATAAACAGTGGGCTGCATTGGTGCCACACAAATACTATCTAAGAAACCACTACTTGAAAGAAAGAAAGAGAAAAAAGGGAAGTCTGCTTACTTTTAAATAGGAATGAGCGTAATTATTGACATGTATGTCAGAGTTTCAGACAAGACTTGAAACAGAAGTAATCAAATGTGACAATATAAAATGAAAATCTGTTGTCTTGCTATATTCAGCTTCTGAAGCTGAAGAACATATTGGAAAGTTGTGTGTTGTAGAAATGGAGGACATATTTAGAGACAAATTTCCAGCTAAAGAACCAGGAATCATCTGTTGCTTTGTTTAAAGCTGTATTGCAAAATCCAACAGACTTACAGAATGAGCTCATTTTTTTTTCAGAATGAGCTCATTTTTTAAAAGGAATAAAAATAATAGCTAATATTTTGCAAAAGAAAAAGTATATTAAACTATGGACTGATACTGACACTAATTACATTATTAAAAGCTGAAAAAAAGCTCTAAAGATACAAACAAAAATTTGTTAATAAATTCCCCATTCAATTTTATATATGGATGATACAAAAATTGCTTGTGGACATCTTTTAATGAGGCTGCTTGAATTCCTCCCCAAATATAAAGCCATTGAACTACTTTCTGAGTTCTCTTTTTGATAATGATGGCAAAAAGACATAGTTATCCCATTTTTGTGACAAATCTTTCAGTTATTGAATGTATGATCATATTAACTTCCTCCTTTAAACAAAAAAATCCTACAATTACAGAATTAGCCACAGGAATAATTGCTGGCTGTGTTTTGCGTTGCCAGTTATTTACCTTTGTAAAAATATAACATTTTGACATTTCAAAACATGATTATATTTGCAGGGTAACAAATGCCAGTGATAATTATCTATCTCGTGTGTTCTCTCACACCACAGGACTGGATATCTTCCAGTCACATTCTCCATGATTCTAATTGGTTATTAACCCTATTCTTCTTATCTCACAAACTAGTGAGAAAATAAAAATGTAAGAGAAAAAGATGAGCATCTTGTAGCTAATCCCTTCCAGGCAAAAAGAAAAAAAAAAAAATTCAACTTAATGAGATAGACCTAAGTAGAGAATTTCCTTCTTTCTCTGAGATGGTAATTAAGGACATATATATGAGTTACTATATAGTTATATCTGGAGTGTAAAACCAAAAGTGGTATTTTCACCTTATTGACTTTTTTTTGAAGTACAGAAAAATATATAACTGCTTTCTGCAATTATCAAAACTGATATAGTCAAAGATAAATTTAAACATATATTTGAAATAAACTCCATGGGATACAGAGCAATGTTTTTTCATTTTAAATGAGAGAAAAATGAGGCTCAGGGATCAAGAATTATTCCAAAATTCACATAGTCAATAAGTATAAAACTTATATTTAAACTTCAAAGCCCATTTAATTTCCAGAATATTGTGAAGTAGAAGAATGCCCCCAGGTATAAGGGTTTGGTCAGAGAGTAAAATTCCACATTTTAAATTTTGCAAATGGATCATGCTAAGATCTTGGCAATGTCTTGGTGACAATATTGCTGGAGTGGGGGTGGAGAGGAGGAGATCTATAGGTTATTGGGATGGAAATTATTTAAAAATATAGGACAAATGAAAAGTAAGATGTATTTAAACAAAAATGAATTTAACAATAGCCAAGATGCTAGAAAGACCATTTGAACTGTATAAAAAGTCCCAAAATTGCTGATCACTTGATAATGTTTTGATAGATATGACTGGTTTTAAGGATAAGTATTTTTCTGGGGATAAGTATGAACAGAGGATAAGACTGAAAAACAGTGGCCCTGACAAGAAATAAAAATGAATGAATTCACATGACCTAGGACTGGATAATTGTGGGAGTTTAAGACGCATCAAGCATAAGGTAAATTATAAAGAAAGCAGAACAAAAGATAAAGTAAGGTAATACATGAGTAGGAAGCATTTTGGAGTGTTGCAATTTGAGATTTAATGATTGGAACATGATTATCGAAGAAGCAGCTGAATATTACTTATTGTATTGTTTTAGTATGCATATTCCACTTTGAGACACAAATGGATTTCATTCAGGAAGACATATTATGTAAAATGTGAAAATCAATAGCCTTTCATTATATAAAGTAACACATGATTAACTAGACCTATAAAGAATAGTTTTGAATCTATTACTAAGGATATTCTATTTGAACAGATACTTTAAAAGGATATAAATGATTAGAAAGTGTTAGAATAAAAAATATTTTTCACTACTTTTTCAAAATAGATTTTCATTTTTATAATCTTTGAGCTTATTACTAGATATATACTTAATAAATTTATCAAGAAAACAAGGGTGGCTCTGGGTGGCTCAGTTGGTTAAGCATTTGCCTTCGGCCCTGGTCATGATCTCAGGGTCCTGGGATGGAGCCCTGCAACAGGCTCCCTCCTCAGCAGGAAGTCTGCTTCTCCCCTTCCCTCTGCCTCTGCCCCTCCCCACTGCTTGTGCACACATGGGCGCGCTCGCACTCTCTCTCTCTCTGTCAAATAAATACATAAAATCTTAAAAAAAAAGAAAGAAAACAAGAATGCTTAAATATCATATAAGCTAAAAAAGGATATTCAAAGAATGGGTTCTTACATACCACAATGTTCATGTAATTCAAGTAGCACTGCTGTAGCCATGATCCCAGCATATGTTGTTATAACAGTATGATACACAAAATTAAACATACAAACTTTAGGAAATTAAATATAATGGAATTTAACTCTGCAGATAAATGCATACGTAATACCTTTCCTGTGAGGTCTAACTTGCTTTACATAGTATCACATAATGACATCAATGAAAGCATCAAATCTTTGTTGACTGAGAAAGTATGATTCTGCTAAGCTGGTGCTTTGCATTACTTTTAGGTCTCAGGCTTGTACTATTCAATCCTAGAAATACAAAAATGAGTGAAGAATTTTGGTAATTCAGAATTTAGAGTAAAGCAGAGGACAGGGGCAGGTGACTCAAATTCTTCTTACTATTAATTTCCAATAGAATGCCATCATTCTATTTGGTGGATTTCCTGAAGCTCTAACATGGATACTACTGTGAGAAAAATTACTCGAGTGCTCACTTTGGCAGCACATGTACAAAAACTGGAACAGTAGAGAGAAGCTTAGCATGACCCTGTGCAAGAATATCATGTGAATTTATGAAGTAGTCCATATTATTTATTGTTTATTGAGTTTTTGTTATGGTATTAAACTATTTTTGGAAATAGTGGTGATGTTGCACAACATTTTAATGTAATTAGTAGCATGGAATTCACACTTAAAAATTTAAAATAGCAAATATATATGCAAATAAGCTTATTAGAGCAAAATATAGTTAATTGGTAGAGATTCAATTGTATTAAATCATTGTTCCCCATTCTCTGTACTCTTACAAAAAAAAATTAAACACTAAAATGTGATATTATAATCATTCTTCTTTCCCATTTTAAAGCTGAACAACAAATATAGCAGTGATTTACACATGGAATACATTGCAAAGTAAATAATTCATCTGTAATGAAAGCCATGGTAGGACATGGGGAGTAGTGAGTTAATAAAAAAAGAAACATCATAGTCTGTAGGTATTAGGGTACAGTCACGGAGGAAAGATAACAGGGAATAATAGTTCCTTTGGTGGATTTGATCCTGCCCATGATTAGGGACTAAACTTCAACTGTTTGTCCTGAGTGCTCTGGGGATGATCCAGACACTGATCATTTACTTTTCTTGCAGTTTGTTTACTTTGTTCTTTTTCTTTCCTGTATTGCTTTTCCTCTACTAGCAGTTAGTGTTTTAGTGTTTCTTTTTCCTTTTTTTTTTTCCCAAATCTCACAGGGTTATCCCTCAAAATACATTTTTTATTTATATTCAAACTGTTTTGCACTTTAATCTGCTGGTACATTTAAAATTTATTTCTCTCTTGCCATTTTGTGAGAACCGTCCTTGTCCATCCACTACCCCATCCCCACCCCCCACCCCCACCCTTGCCCCAACCAATATCATTTTGCTTACTCATTTGGCTCAAGAGCCATACTATAGTTTACTTCTGTGTTTACAAAAATGAAGTTTGGCATGTTACTATCTTTTAATTTTTGTCTCACAAATAATGATTTTAAAACTGTCCTAAAGCCAAAACTATATTTAGTAAACACAAGGATTGTCTTTTAAACTGTTTCATAGAACATCATCGCATGACTAGCAGAAGATGCCAGATTTAGGATGATAATCACTTACTGCTCTCTTACCTAAACACGCGAACCTAAGTAAGGTTCATTTTGGATCTGCTGAATTACCTAAAACTACTACTCTATAATATAATAGCAGAATATATAATAAAATAATTGTATAATATATAATAGCAGAATATAATCATGGCATAATATTGTATAATATAATAGCAGAATGTAATCATGGCAGCAATATAGTGTTTGGAGTAAGAAAAATTAGGTTTCACACCTTTCTGTTCTTTACTTAGAAGATCTAACTTGATTTTTTAAAATACAGTGTAGGTTTGCGGATAATAACTTGTGCCTGACCTACCAACTTTGGTTACCCTGAGAAATAACTGAAATAATATCTTTGAAATCATTCTGTGGACTAGAGGAAATAATTATTACAAGTATTATTTTGTGGGTTTGGTAGCTACAACAAATGGATAGAATTTGGGGAGATTAAACACTTCACTGAACATATAAAAAATTTCATTGGATTAAAATGTAATTCATAATAAGTAACTGTCTTCAGAGTAGTACTTTTCCCCTCAACTACCTAACTTTCACTTGTCTTTTGTCATTTTCATTTCCTACTCTTACCCCTGAAAGAAAAACAGAGATTTCCATTTACTACTGATAACAGGAGCTGATTGTGTCTAGTGAAATTCATTACTGCTTTGATTTTTACAAGATCCTTTAAACTCTGTTTGAGTTGTCATCCTCTTGCCATGTCCATTTTTTTCCATCGCCTAGATCACTGTGATGTGTACTTTGATTCCATATTCATTTCTTTCCTGCCTCTTGTACACTGCATAATGACACAAATGTCCATCATATTGAAGAAATAAGGTTTTTTTGGTACCTTAAGATAAGTGAATTTAGAGTTCTGGTGCTGCATACACAGAAAAAAAGTCCTATAAAATATAAAATTAGTTTTGATTAAGTAAAAAAATTGAGTGATATTTAAGTATGTAAAGATAATAAATAATTTTAAAGGGAAAAAATCTAGAGGCAAGAAAAAAGGTACCATAGTTAAGAGATTTAAATCTGTATTTTTCTTGGTATTGTTTCCCTTAATGGTTATAGAAAAGATTACAAAGGACCTCACTGTTGCTATTTATGCATTGTGAAGTTGTCCCAAATTGTTTACATCTATAAAAAACTGATGTATATGACCTTTTATCTGTGTGAGATATGCATCAGCAATTCATCTTAATATAGGTTTTAGGAAATCCAAGATATTTGTATGTCTTATTACCCTTATTGAGCAAGGTAAGATTATGGTTGTGTTATTGTTCAAGCTGACACATTCTTGATGATGGAACTTTCTTGAGCTTGATGGTCTAAGGCAGTAAACACAATATACTGAGCACTTATCCTGTGCTGAGCATAAAACATTGCATTTGGATTTCTGGGAGAGTTCAAAGATAGTCCCATGACCAATGGAATTTTACAATTTCCTGCACCATACCCATCACACTTGGGATTATAAAGTGTTTTTATATGAAAGTAACTAAGGTATAAAATGATATCCCAGTGTATTTAGACAACCTTGTTTAATGCCCATGACTTTAAACACATGTCTTCAAATGCTTATTGACTCTTTTATTTTCCTATTTCATAAACTGCCTAAATATATATTCTTTATTTACTTTCTGTTATAGCTTTGGTGTCTTTGTTGTTAATTTGATGAAGTTATTTATATGTTCTAGATAACAATCTATTTCTTCTATTAAATTCTTCAATTCTGTCCTCTACTTCAAATACATGTAAATTATATGCATTCCCAATTTTAGGATTTTTCTTCTTTTTAAGAAACCTATAAATGCTCTAAAATGTATAGAGAAGTATAAGAATGCACGAAAATCCTGAATAATTTTTTAAAAGAAAATAAAAGTAAGATATATTATAGTATGCTATAGTATTAGTTAAATGTTTTAAATTTTGACATTTATAAAGACACACAAATAATCAATTGAAAGAATAGAGAGCTAGAAAGCAGACCATTTGTATTTTGTATTTGGCCATTTCATATACAATAAAGCATTACCAAAAATCACTTTGAAAAGATGGAGAGTTTAACTAGATTGCAGCAAGAAGCTTAGTTCTCCATCTAGAGAACAAGAGACTTAATCAAACACGACATTCGAGGATGGAAACAAGATGGATTAAATATTTAATTTTGAAGGTTAAATTGTAAAGCTAATAAAGGAAAATTAAGGAAAACTTCATTTTGTCCTAGAGGCAGAAAAGGAACTTCTTATATAAAACTTTTGCAGAACAAGGCATCCAAATTGGCAAAGAAGAAGTCAAACTCTCACTCTTTCCAGATGATATGATACTTTATGTGGAAAACCCAAAAGACTCCACTCCAAGACTGCTAGAACTCATACAGGAATTCAATCATGTGTCAGGATATAAAATTAATGCACAGAAATCAGTTGCATTCCTATACACGAACAGCAAAACAGAAGAAAGAGAAATTAAGGAGTTGATTACATTTACAATTGCAACCAAAACCATAAGATACCTAGGAATAAACCTAACCAAAGAGGCAAAGAATCTGCACTCAGAAAACTACAAAGTGCTCATGAAAGAAATTGAGGAAGACACAAAGAAATGGAAAAAC
>CM052810.1:43927429-44013938 GCA_028533885.1 Nasua narica
TCACATGATCGCTCTGACATGAAGAATTTGAGAGGCAGGGCAGGGGGTTATGGGGGGTGGGGAAGAGGAATGAAACAAGATGGGATGGGGAAGGAGACAAACCATAAGGGACTCCTAAACTCACGAAACAAACTAAGGGTGGCTGGGAGGTGGGGTGGTAGGGTTATGGACATTGGGGAGGGTATGTGCTATGGCAAATGGTGAAATGTGTAAGGCTAATGATTCACAGACATGAACCCAGGGGCAAATAATACATTATATGTTAATAAAAAATTAAAAAAAAAACTTTTGCAGAACAAATGACAAGGCAAAAATTGATAAATTTAATGACATCAAAATCAAAGATTTCTCTTCATAAAGGACATAATTATCATTTACAATTTTATTCACTACCAATACAGAATTCAAAATATATTTTTAAAGTGATACCAGCAATTACAACACAAATATATAGTGTCTAGAAATAAATTAAAGATGTACAAGAATTTTATGTAAGAATAAACTCAATATTTTGCGGATTGTTTTTCTTTCCAACTTGATTTGTAGATTTATCTCAATGAAATTCACAATTTTGTGAAGTGAGGTCAATAAGCCCTTCCCAATGGACTTATACCCCAGAATATATAAATGCCTTCTTTAAAAAAAAAAAAAGAATTAGGACTTGTGTCCCAAATTATTAAGATTTATAATAAAGTTGAAGTTCTAAAAAGAGCATATTTGGAACAGGGATAATACAATAGACTAATTCAGGAGAATGATGGTCCTAGAATTACCCCCACAAATACAGAAACATGATTAATGAGAAAAGTGGAGTGATCAGAACTGGAACGGGGAAATTATTATAATTTTAAAAATATATGTTATTTTTTTATAGTACAAATCAACTTACAAAGCCACTTTACTTAGTAATTGGTACATATAGATAAGAATTCAGTACAAATGAAAGCTGTCTGTGGTTCATCAGGGATATAATTAGTAAATTGCTATATTTATCAACAAAGTGATACTACAAAATTTGTTTTAAGTCTTATTTCTTTACATAACCTCCAAGAATGAAGAAAAGATTGAGGTACAGCTGATGAACTCTGTGCCGTTTATTTATTCATTTGTAATAAAAGGCAACACATATGTGTAATGTGGGACAAATGTGTCAAAAGGACTTGCTAATTTCTAGGCTGCTCTTTTCTCTGTGCCTTTTGTTAAGTGGGTTTCCTTTGGATAAAAACCCTTGTGTGATCAGGCAAGTAACCCTTATATTACATAATAAGTTTATGCATTAAGACTGCATATTGGGGCACCTGGGTGGCTCAGTTGTTAAGCGGCTGCCTTAGGCTCAGGTCATGATCCTGGAGTCCCTGGATGGAGTCCCGCATCAGGCTCCCTCCTCAGCGGGGAGTCTGCTTCTTCATCTGACCTCTCCCTCTCATGCTTCCTCTCTCTCTCTCAAATAAATAAATAAAATCTTTAAAAAAAAAAAAAAAAGACTGCATATTCTACTTCCTTATCAGCGTGCCAAATTCCAGATGCCTCATGATTATATATTAATATGCAATTATAATGCTATTCCCAGTTCTAAGCAATAAGGAAAAACAGTGGAAACAAAACAAATCCCAAATCACTGCTTACATTCTAGTCGGTAAAATGATAATCAAGCTAACTAAAAGTAACAGTTATCTAGTACTACTATGGCATACTTAATTATGCCAAAAAGTAAGTAACTTAAAACATGCATTATTTCAGTTTCTGTGGGTCACAAATCCAGGTGCAGCTATTCAGGCTGCTTCTGGCTCAGGGTCTCTCATAAGGCTGCTGTCAACATCTCGTTCATAGCTGTGGTCAGAAGCTCCACTAACAAGCTCCCTCATGTGTCTACTGGCTATTGTTTGGAGACATCATTCTTTACCATACGATCTTGACCATAGGGTTATTCATAAAATATCAGCTTATTTTCCCTAAAGAGAGAGGTGGAAGCCACCATTTTTTGGAAACCTAATCTCAGAAACGGCATTCCCTCCATTAGGTCATATCGTCCTTGTTAGCAGTGTGTCAGTGATTCCTGCCCACATTTAAAGGAGAGAAAATTACACAGGGGCTTGAATACCAGGAGGTAGGGAACACTGGGGACCATATTAGAGGCTGCTTCCTACAGGAAGTAAATATAGTGATAAAGGCTAAGAAGGAAATAATGCACAGAAGGAAATAATAAGTTTCAGGGGGAAAAGCTGAAATCTTAAAGAGGATGAGAAGACTGCAGTGACAATGACATTTGAAAAAAAAAAAAAGTAAGGATTGGTGACTCATATGGATATATGAAGCCAGACAATTTCAGACTAAGAAAATGGCAAACAAAGAGATCCTGATACAGAACAAATCGGTAATGAGGAAATAAAAACACAAACTGAGAAAGTTAAAATTGACCGTCTCATTCATTTGACTGAGATAACAGACAAGGCCAGCTCAAAGTTAACATGAAACAGTATGTCTCTAAGGATTCACTGCAGCTGTAATGTGTCCTAACAGCCACTTTCTTTAGGGACTACTGACTTCTTAATCAATGAGAAACTCTGTCCCCTGAAAATCAGACCAGCAGAAATGTGGTTTGAAAACACATCACAAAGAATAAAACACGCCACTCTTGCCTGGGTATCTAAGTCATCTTGATACAGAGCAGCCCCCTCAATTTTCAATCCCGGTGCAAAGATGCAGATAATGGTTTTCTAGACACAACATTCCACATTTAAACTGACTTTGTAGTTTCCACGGAAACAGAATCCTTGGTTCACTTTCCCAACCAGACCTCATTTTGACCCCTTTACACAAAGCCTAGCTTTGTTTTTAGCCTCTCAAAACCCTCCCTCATTTAGATCTGGCCTAAATGCCGCTTATCCCAAATCTTATAGTAACTTTCTCTTTTTCTCTGTGGCAACATTCCATCAGTGCGCAGTCTATCTCACTGAGCTAGGTCCACAAACCTGACTTTGTGGGACTAGAGGCTTATCCCTACTGTCTTTGATTGATTGGACTGGCAAAGCAAGGAGTGTGAAGAGAATGAGGGGAGACGGTAGTAGAGGAGAACAGAGACATACATTTTCCTTCCCTTCCTTCCTCCACTCAAATGCAGGATTCTATTATATTGCTGGCATTGCATAGATAATATCACTTATATTATCTATTATATTATATTGTATATATTATATATTATATTGCATAGATAATATCACTTTCATTGAAGAAAATTGGCCAAACTAATTGGAAGAACATGGCTGGAGATATTTTGGATAGATGGATAATAAAACAGGAAGCGAATTTTCAGCTTTGGACACATGGGATTAGAATTAATTTAATATATTATTTACATTCTGGGGAATGATTCTACAGTGTCCCATTAGGGAACCAGGATAATTACCTAAGGAGCAACGATCTGCTGATGGAGCTAAGGGTAGGATAACCAGGAGAGACTTCTGTTTTTTTCTTCCAAAGGGGATAATGAAGCCCTGAATGAGCAAAATTTGTAATAGCAGGTAAAAATATTCAATGCTGAGTATGGATGGGGGCATGTTTGGATCTGAGTAATTTTTCTGCTAGCTTGTCTTTGCTCTGGATTCCTGATTGGGTGAAACTAATCTGTTACTGGATGTGAGCACATGGTCTGTCCTGCTTGCCCCCTATAGGCCAAGCAACAGTTTGTAGTAAGGGTTTCTTTCTTTCCTTCTTTCTTTCTTTCTTTCTTTTTTTTAAAGGTTTTATTTATTTATTTGACAGAGAGGAGAGAGATCACAAGCAGGCAGAGAGGCAGGCAAGAGAGAGGAGGAAGCAGGCTCCCTGCTGAGCAGAGAGCCCGATGCGGGGCTCAATCCCAGGACCCTGAGATCATGTGAGCAGAAGGCAGAGGCTTTAACCCACTGAGTCACCCAAGAGCTCCGGAGTAAGGGTTTCTATAGAGAAAATTAAAACTTGCCCTCGGGAGCTCTGCTTCAAAGTGTAACCTTTTGAGGAGTTGAGGTGAGGCAGAACATGTTAGCAGGTCCATTTGGAAGCATACTTCAGCCATATATTCCAACCTAAAATGTACCAATAATAAAATGTTTCATGATAATTATTATTTCAATTATTTGGTTACTGTTTCTATCTTTAAATTAATTTTGAATTTGGGTGGGAAGCACATTATGGATTGACATTACAGAGCCCCAACAGTCTCCTCTAGCTAACATACTATTTTTCTATTCTTCATCTGGAAAGTGTTATCTGTACTTGCTATTTCCACTTTCTTACTTTGCTAGAACATATTTCAATTTGCTTTCATTACTGAAAACACATTTACTGAACTCTTTTTCAAGTTTACAATTACCTCCATGTTGCTAAAATTTGTTACTCAAACTCTTAGCATTTGAAAAGTTTGATCATTCTCTCCTTCATGATATGTTTTCTTTCTCAGCCTCTATATACCTAATCAACATATCTCAGTTTTTTTTTTACTGATCTGTTGTCCTTTACCCAACCTTCAAAATCCAAAATCTGAGGTCCTTAGGTTTGGCTCTCAGTTCTTGTTTTCTTCTGTATTCCCTATGTAACCTCATCAAGGCTAATGACCTCAATCTTAAATGCAGTTTACACATACACAGTTGCGAAGATATTTTACCCAGACATAATATGTTTCATGAGCTCCTTCAGACCCTAAGTCAAAAAGCATCTACTTGCCACCTTTATCTAGGTAACTATCAAGTATCTCAGATTTATCATTTTTAAACTTGACTGTTTCATCCTCTCCAAAGCTGTTCATATTTTACTTTTCCCCTTCATATGAAATTGCATCCCAGTCCATTCACAGCTTCCAATACAAACCTAAAAGTCATTCTTTTCTGTGGTTACCTGCCCCACTACCCCTGATACATACTGGAATTCGTGTACAGAGATCATCTCTGTCTTGAAAAAATGCAGTAAACACCCATCAGATCTCTTCAATGATTCCTATTTCCCTCCAAACAATTCTATTCACTAGGCTCCAATTTTTCTAATCTAATATGATCACATTTCTATTCATATGGTAAATCTTTTTTTTAAAAGATTTTATTTATTTATTTGACAGAGAGAGAGAGCACAAATTGGCAGAGCAGCAGGTAGAGGGAGAGAGAGAAGCAGGCTCTCTACTAAGCAGAGAGCCCAATGCGGAGCTCAGTCCCAGAACCCTGGAATCATGATCTGAGTTGAAAGCAGCTGCTTAACTGACTGAGCCACCCAGACGCCTCATCATATGTTAAATCTTTAAAGCTTCCCCTTTTTACCTCATAATCTGTTTTTTTTCGTAAGTCAGAGCCATCTTTTTCTAAAAAGGGAAGTGAGTCATGCCATTCTTTCCTTAAAATCATCCCATAACTTTTCCATTATGTCCATTATGAATGGACACGCTTTGGTAATTTTAGCATTGACCCTACAGATCTCCATAAGAGGATCCAATTTACCTTCTTAATTCTCCATGTTACCCACTACTTAATCTCTACCCTATGCTCCAGCAACTGGACTACTCACCATTGCCACAAATGAGTTGGGTCTTTTCTAATATAGTCTTGAAATCTCTGTGCTCCTGTCTCAATGCAAAAATATCTAAACCAAGTACTTTGACTTTGAGTCTAACTCAAATTGTAACTCTCCAATAAACCTTCTTCCTCTTTGCTTTTTCATGATCTCTTTTGTGGATATTTTTCACAGCACATATACTTTATAAATGGCTGTGTATGTATCTACCTTTTCTTTTTATTTTGGACCCCTGGAGTTCTAAGACTTATTAATCTATATCTCCCCAGGTCTTAGCAAGGTGCCTGGTCCAAAGTGAGTATCTTGGAACTGATGATTGAGTCACATTGAGAAAATACTGATTATCAACTAATAAGTGGTTCATAAAGATGGATAATTTAGCCTTGAGATTTTGTACACAATAAATGCCATTGTGAACTCCTTTTTCTTTTTTTACTTTTGAGTATTCATGTTCCAAAATGCTACCATTGTAAATAAGTAACAAGAATACACTTTACCCTATAGTTTAGACAACAACAATGAAATCATTTTCACATGGAGTTTTGAATGTGTTTAATTAATAGTGTAGCTACCTTGCTATTATTAGTATAGAGGACATTTGCAATAGTGCTATATATTTCCTTTACAAGCAAAACATACTGACATTTGGAAATTAGTCTTTGCTACTTAGTACCATGATAAAAATTATCACTGAAGTCAACTTATACATAAATAAAACATAGATGTCTTGGAATTTAGGAAGTAAGCACATGTTATTGTTAATATTAATATCATTATTATTGGTCACAATATAATTTCCAATCATGTCACTTAGCCTACAGCATGAGTTGAATAAATAGGCCTAACACACTTTCTTTCCACTGACCACAAATTTCCATGCCCTAGTTCTGTACAGAATATACAGAAATTGCATATCTCTAACTCATTGCCTAAAGAAACTGGCTTTATTTAAGCAAGAAGAGCTCTATAAGAAGAAGAGCTCTATAACACATGAGCTAGCATTTATAGATTGCACACCATGACTTCAATAATGAAATGAAACAAAATTAGAAAAACAAGTTAATATGCATTTATACCTTTAAAAGTTTAATAATGAAAATGTGATGCTCTATAGTGAGCCTAAAGAAAAGAGTTAGAAAGGCTAGATTTCCCCATGCAGTAAGTGGCCTGAGGGCTATATTTACCATATGTCACTTAACCCGTTAGCCCTGAAGTGCCTTACTGCTTAATCATGTGATGGTTTCAATCTATGTGGCACACAGCCTATTGACAAACAAATGACGATTCTTGGATTATACTTTTTCCCTCTCATCACCACTTAAAATTTTCAATCTCCCTTATCCCAATATGAGTGACTTGACCCCCCCATCTACATACACATTTCCCCAAAGTGATTTTCCATAAAGCCTGGTCAAAATATGACTTGTAAGGGAGATTTGAATATATTTCATAACACAGAGCTGAATACTGAGGGAAAAAAAAAGTAAGAAAACTCTCCTCCACAAGGATTTCATTCAGCCCACTTTTAAACTTGATCCATAATTTGATCGAATGCTCTTGGGCACTATTAAATAGTAATAATGAACTTCACCTAAAGCCCTTAGTAATTTTGTTCCACATTTCCTTCTCTAATTATCCACTATTCCCTATTTATTATTACTTCATTCTCTGCCTTGAGGCTGTCTAAAAATACTAAGAATGATAAATTAAACAATACATTTGGCACCAAGTTAACCTGTGGGGAGGGTTATAATTTAATGGGTTGTCTTCTGAATTAATTATTTCTGAATTATTTAATTGCTGTTTCTAAACAAATTTCTTAGAATATGTGACATTAGAACTTGCAATATAACTTCTAATAAAATTATTATGACAAAATCACAGATATATCATAATTATTAAGCTAAACTTTATAGTAATTCAACTATACATCTATAGAGATTTATCAATTATATTTTTACTAGTAAGCATTGTCTTCTATAGAAATTTAACAATATTTTCATTAATATCTCACCAGCACAGACATTAAATTATTGGAATTTTGAAAAAAAATTATTGGAATTTTGAAGCCAAAGCCTTTTCCCCCTAAGTAACAATAATTATTGACTTCCCTCTAAGTAACAATAATATCCTATGAGTCTCTTAGATTAAGTACTACTTTAAAGAACTTGATGGTACATTGTACACTGTTTACTTAACCCTACTATTCTCATTAAAATTCTGTGATAGCCAGTTTCTTATTCTCTGATCTAAAACCTCCACAATTTATGTGGAAAAGTTGTCATTTAGAAGAATCCACCCTGCAAAATGGCAACCATGCTATTTGTGATGTGAAACTTAACCCATATGGCATGTTTTTTTAGTTTTCCTCTTGGAGAAGCAGAACTCTTATGGAAGTTTCCTTCCATAAACAAAAACTTCTCAACCATTTATCAGCAGCAGCAGGTCCAGAAGAAGTGAAACAGCTCATCTGGTCTTAACCTCTGGAATTTTCCCAAATTAATTACCTACTACATCCAGCCCACAAAAGCCTTCTCAAATTTCATGTGTGAATGGCTGCAGTGGCGATCCAAAGCTCTTTACAACCTTCTTTAATACTTTGAACTGCTGGACAGCTACTTTTTAATACTTTAAAAAGCTCAGTGGTAGAAAGTTTTCACTGAGTGTTAAGATATTATTCAACTGTAAAGTATTAAATTCCAAATATATCATCTTTTAATATATAACGTACTCTTACATAGTTTAATCTTAACTATAAGAAGTAGACTAAGTTCATTATGTTTAGTTAATCAAGGACTAACTTCATTCTTACACTTAGAATAATATAGCTTCTGTGTGTCTTAAAAATACTGATGGCATAACTGTCTCAGAAAACATATTTAGGAAGGCAAATGCATTTCAAAAGGAAAGCAGAATTCTCATACAATACAGATAAGGAATATAATTGCTCTAAGGACTTTGGAATACTATTTGATATTATCTATTAAATTTAAATGGCCATGCAGCCAATGACCTAGCAATTTCATAAATGGGTATAAAAGTGCACCTACAGAATTCAGCAAGAATATTCACAGAAAAAAATGTGTAAAATCCCCACACTGATAATAAAGATAATTTCAAATTGGGAAAATATAAATTATAGGATGTACATACAAGATAATACTATGTAATGATAAAAATAATCATAGCTACATGCAATAATATGTGTGAATCTTACTAACACAATATTGATCAAAATAAGCCAAACACAAAGAATATATGAATTAATTTATATAATATTCAATAACAGGCAAATCAATCTATAGAACTCAGGTCAAGACAGTGGTAACTTTCGGGGAGTGTGAATGGTATGGGCAGAAGGCTGGGTTCTGGTGTTTGGCTGTTACTTGCCCAAGGTGGTGGGTACACAAATGTGTTTACTTTGCCCATTCAACTATATACTTATGATTTATGCACTCTTCTACATGTCGGTAGTGTTTTAATTAAAATGGTAAAAATTTGGGAGCGCCAAAATTTGGAGCACCTAGGTGGCTCAGTCAGTTAAGCATCTGACTCTTGGTTTCGGCTCAGGTTATGATCTCAGGGTCCTGAGATTGAGCCCCACATCAGGAACCACGCTCAATGGGAAGTCTGCTTGTCCTTCCCTCTCTCTCCTCCCCCTATTTGTTCTCTCTCTCTCTCAAATAAACAAATAAAATCTTTTAAAAAATAGCAAAATAGTAAAAAATTTTAACTTGACCTATTAAAATATACACTTTAAATATTAACATCTTTTTTGACCATTATTGTCAACATTCCCTCAGTTCTCTACCTTAGACTATAATTTGATTCATCTCTTTCCCTCAAACTGTCATAAATTATTTAATTTTGGGTCTTGAAATATGTTTTACAATTGTCCTTCTTAATATGATTCAATTTGATCTTTATGCCCATTGTTATTCTCCTAGTGGAGATTGTCCCCAATTCAAGCTTAAACAATTCAACTCCTTCAGATTGATTTTACTGATTTACATTTCTTTTATCTGTCATAGATAATTTCCTGGAGCCACTACTTTTAGAATTTGACATTTATGATTAAATAGTTTCTTTAGTGACTTTGATCACCTACCAGAACTTGATTAATCTATTTTGCTTTGCTTTGAAGACCCTTCATTTTCTGACCCTCACAATTTCATTATTATTTATCCAGGTTTTCTGTACAAAGTAACTTCTTTGGAAAAACTCCAGTTCTCTATAATCTTATGGAAAATATATTCGTATGGTAGTTACTTTCTTAGTCTAGATGTTCTTTCATTTTCTTTTTTTTTTTCTTTTCTGTATTTGTCCATACTTCAACTATTCTTCAAAGGTATCTTTGTTTCAGTTATTTCTTGGAGTTTTATTTGATTACACCAGATAGGCTGATCCCCCTTCCTTTGTAACATTTCTATCATTCCTACGAAGTGCACAGTATAAAGATTAATTACATTCCCAATTATTTATAAATATTCTATTAATATTATATGTCTCAGAATCTGCACATACACCTATGGAGATGTATAGAAAAGCTCAATACCCTGTTCTCCAAAATCTCATAGTCATATAGAGATAAGGTAAGGCAACACATAACGAGAGTATCATGGAGTGTTAAACCTTGCAATATATATTTTTTAATATTTTATTTATTTATTTGACAGAGAGAGACACAGTGAGAGAGTGAACACAAGCAGAGGGAGTGGAAGAGGGAGAAGCAGGTTTCCTGCCAAGCAGGGTGCCCAATGCGGGGCTCCATCCCATGACCCTGAGATCACGACCTGAGCCAAAGGCAGATACTTAACAACTGAGCCACTCAGGTGTCCCTAAACCTTGTAATATTTTTGAATGCTGAGGGAACGTACGACAGAAAGCAATGAGAAATTTCTTGGAAAAAGCACTGTGGGCTTCACAGAGGTGGCTATCAAGTGGATTTGGTAAGCAAGGATAAGAAGTTTACCATTTGTTTGGGTGAAGGATGGACACTAAAGTCACTGAAGTTAGTATGTGGTGATTTAATTTTCACATGGATTTGGCAAGATTTTGATGACCATATATTTTTCTCATCATTTTTGTATATTTCTCACAATGTTTTGAGACAAATTCAAGCACAGTAGGTACTCAATAATTTTTTTCTTTTTTTTATAGATTATATATATATTGTAGTGGTTATATATGTAAACTCAAAAAAAAAAAAACAAATGCAAGCAAAAGTCAGGCAGGCTCTATTTCTGGTTCTCTAGATGCATGTCTTTAAATTCCCTTAAATAGAGATAATAACAGTATTTTATGTCCAGGATATATATATATATATATATATAACTATTATAGTATCACATACATCAACTATTATATATTTATTATTATATATATAAAGAATTATATATTATTATATTTATAAACTATACGAATGCAGGTTTTTAGTACTTGTTTGATATATTGCATTTTATTACATATGTAAAGATAAATAAATATATGACATTGTAAAGATAAGATTTCCCTTAATATGATCCAATTAAATGAGAAATTACATGTTAAAGAATTAACATTGTACCTAACAAATAGCAAGTTCACCAAACATTATTGTTGTAAATATTTTTTTTAAAGATTTATTTATTTGCACAAGCAAGGGAAGGGGCAGACGGAGAGACTCTCAATCAGATTCCCTGCTGAGCACGGAGCCCAATGGGGGGCTACATTTCACCATCCATCAGATCATGACCTGAGCTTAAATCACCAACCGCTTAACAGACTGAGCCACCCATGTGTCCCAATTGTCAATATTTTTAAGGACGATTTGGCTAATACATTTCTTCTATTTTCTATTTAGTGGTAAAATCTTATTTTGAATACAGTACAAATACAGAGAGCAAGTGTAGAGGTTCAAAGCTTTTAACCAATTCTTTTCTATTTCCATTTGGCCACTCCTTAATTTTTATTATTTTTGTTTAAACAAAGCAAGAATTTGCTAACTCTTAAGCCTTAGCACAATCGGTAGGGTTAAAATGACAATGAGTGGTTGATACCAGCAAGAATAAGCAGCACAGGCTTGTAAATTTTGTGTGTGTAAAGAAAGTGTTATACTTCCACAAAGTACATGGATTCTTTTTTTAAGATTTTTTGAAGGAGAGAGGTTTAAATTGCTCTTAATATGTAGGAAAAAATTTAATAGTAGAAGAAAATGAAGAGATAGTTATCCTATTTTTATCTAAAAGATTTATGCTTATATTCCCCTGGGAGGAAAAGATTAATTATTCATAAATAAGTTGTCTTATATTTCTTTTATGTTCTATTAATAACATACATTTTTATCCCTTATGAAAATATTAGTGTCCTATATTTTAAACATGAAAAATCTTATTGTGCTTATTCAATTTATCACTATGCTAAAAATATTTTAAATACCCATAAAATATTTTATAAGACATATATATCATAAGAACTATTGTAAGATTTTTAAAAATTGAAAAATTCGCTTGTAACAGATTTTAACTAACGGGTTTATATACCTGCATGTGTTTCAATTTCTTTTAATAACTACTGAATTTGGGGTTCCTAAGATGAATTTGTGAGGGAAAGTATTAAAAAGTCAACATAAAAAAATAAAAATACTTGTTTAAAAATCTATTTAAACTATTTATTTTTCACCAAATGTTATAAATTGAAGACATTTCTATGCAAAAAAAAGAAAGACTTTCAAATAAAGTAAATGTAATATAACCCTTCAGGTGACAGAAATTTCCAAATGTACATGCATTTTTATATAGTATAATTTAAATTGGTTTTCACTAACAAAATAAGAAAATAACAGTGTGGCATTTGCAGATAACTATGCCTGAGTTGCTGTGTTAATTTTGAAAAGATATTCATAATTGTTTTATGTTAATTGTGTTTGAAAGAGCATCCATGAAATTACAGTTTTATATTTATTTATTGTACAATTATCTAAAATTATTTTCAGTCAAAGCCACCTAGCGTGTAAATAATGCCCTAAAATTTAAATCTATAGAAACAAATCACGTTCCTACCACTTTATTTATTTCTATGTAGCATCATATCTGCATGCATAATAAAAGTTGCTGCTTTTTCCCCAAAGTTAACAGTCAATTAACTATATGGATGCAGGTTTGGGTAGCAGTTGTTTTGATATATTATTTTGCATTCCACTTTAGAGGAATACAAATTATATATATATGCTTTAATTCACACCCTTAAGTAGTAATATATAATATTTTATAAATATAATGTGTACTGTTAGTACCAAATCTACAGAAAGGAATACAATTTACAAATAGAATGTGTTGTTATGAAAGTAGAGAAAAGATAAAACACAACATTCTTTTACAGCTAGTTCATTATATTAGAATTTGTTTCTTTTAACAAACACTGGAATTTCATTTTCATTTCAATATTAGGGAAAAAAGCCTATTATATTTTCCTATGCAGCACTGGTGCTTGTTTTATTGTCATGTGTTAGACACCTGACATAGATACACAAATGGAATGAAGGACCCATCCAACTGATTTTTTCTGAACATGAATTATATTATTTCAAATGGGAAACTCAAAGCCACAAATAATTTTGTTAAACTGACATATTTTTACAACTGAAATACTATGAGTATATAAATAACTCCATAGTAATCCATATTTCATGTGAATTTATTTGAAACAAAAAATGAAAATGCATTTTCTTCTTTACTACTATATACATGGAAATCCACATGACATATATACATAAATATTTAAGATCCACGTGGGTATAAGAAAAAGTCAGATAAACGTTAATGGTAATTATATCCATATTGAGTTAAGTTATATGTGTGTGTGCCTGTATGTGAGTGTAAATCTTTCACAAACTTGGACAATGGGCATACCTGAATTTGCATCCAAGCAAGGTTTGGCATTTATTAGATGGCTCAAGAAACAAATATATTGTAAATTCTCTTATCCTCATTTGCTTAATTTGAAAAATGAAGTTAATGGTGTTGTAAGGATAAATAAAATCAAACACATAATGTGCTATGTATGCAGTTAAATATGTCACTATTGCTCAATAAGTTGTATGGCCATAAATATGTAAAATGTTAAAATCTATATCTGCATGCAATATAAACTTGTTTCAAATTGATATATTAATTTTCTAAATGTTTACTATCTAAGTACTACACAAGAAATACCAATGAAAACTATTTACTTCAAAATAGATATGTAAATTCAATCTTTTTTATATATTTATATCCATATATATGGATAAATATATATATATACACATGATCAACCAAAATGTCTTTAATAATTATTTGTATAGAGATGGAGTAAATAAATAAAATTAAGATGACTTTTAGGAATACCTACTATGTGCTAATTACAAGGTTCAAAAAAGAGAGACAACAGTTCTTGGGAAAAGTGTTAGACTGTACTCCTTTCTATTATGCACCAACTGCAACCTCACCTTTTGTACTATAATGCACATACAGAGAATTTCTATTTGCCTTGATTAGATAATTGTAGTTTCTTAGAGCAGAAAAAACATGATGAATTTTGAAAATCACAAATATACCAATTTTTATAAGTCATGGCAGTTTATGTCTATCTTTGAAATATTCTCTGTGCCATTGTTATAATACCTGACTTTTAGAACATTGATTCAAATTACTTTTTTTGTTTGGATGAAAATCTATGAAACAAAACTAAGAAAGTGTACATATAATGATCCAAGTTTTTTTAAATATCTCAAACCTTTATAATATTCACCATCTGTATTACCACCACCTGCTAGTTCCAGTGTCAACTATCTCAATGCAGGTAAGAAATTGCATTAATAAGACAAGTACATAGTAAGGTTCCTACCTCAAATTCAAAGTCAGATTTCTTTCCACATCATTCTCAAGATGCTGCAATCTAATGAGAAAGAAAATATTGGTAAATAAATATGCATAATATAAAACTGAATATTGTACATTTCTGCAAAAAAGTATTAAAAAGGCTAAAAGGAGGGAGTAGTTGCATATGGAGTGCAATATAAATAAGAACATTATTAAGAAGCTGTCATTTTAATAATTAACCTGAATGGGGGCACCTGGGTCATTCAGTCAGTTAAGCAGTTAAGCATCAGCCTTCAGCTCAGGGCATGATCCCAGAGCCCTGGGAGTGAGCTCCCCATCTGCTTTGGGCTCCCTGCTCAGTGGCGAGTCTGCTTCTTATTCTTCCTCTCCCTCTGCCTCTTCCCCTCTCCCCGTTTGTGTTCTCTCTTTCTTTGTCTCAAATAAATAAATATTTTTTAAAATAATGAATGATTCTAAATAAGGTTTATTTTAATTGCCAAGGAGGAAAAATTTCAAACACTTTAAAACCATTTCTTCAAAAAATCCTTAAAAGCTAATTCCACCTCTAAAATTGAGGGCAACTAAAAGAAAAACAGTTTTTGTCTAACTCTTGAGACACATATCTTATGGTCAAATCCATCTCCCTACTACAATATCCTCCTTCCTATCACTTGCAAAATCATTTTGAATAGTCTCTCCTTACTAAGTGTAGATCTCTATTTTATTTGACATTACATTTGAATGAGATCAAAATTCTTGACCAGAAAAATATTCATCTAGAGAGAGCCATCACTACTTTGTTATCTTATGTTTTTTTCTTCTGTATATAATTTCAAGAGTAAAACAGAGAAAATATTTAGAAGATCAATATCTTGAATAAATAAAAAATGTATGTTATAAATAAAATAACATAGGAAATAATTTATTATAATAAAAGCTCTTTAGAATCAAAACATAAGTTACTTTCCTTTCATTTAATTGGAAGTACCTATTATTATTTCGTGACAAGCATACACATGTAACACATGCTTATGTCTGGCACATTCTAATGCCATGATACCTCAAGGAATACTAAAATGTAAAAATATTTTGAGGTGCCTGGGTGGCACAGTCAGTTAAGTGTCAGACTCTTAGTTTCAGTTCAGGTCATGATTTCAGGGTTGCGAGATCGAGCCCCACGCTCAGCATGGAGTCTGCTTGAGATTCTCTCTCCCTCTCCCACTGCCCCTCCTGCTTTTGCTCTCTTTCTCTAATACAAAAAAAAAAATTTAAAAATATATTTTTACTACAGATTAATTAACCTGCAAAAGTAAATTTCAACTGTATTTACATTAAGAGGAAATAAAAACTCGGGCATAGCCTGAGATAATGCTAGCTAAATAGAGTAGCAAACACAATGAGTCCATAGGTTGTAATTGAAAAATTAATCAAGCTATGTACAGGATCAAAAATAAAAAATAGATAACCTTGCTTATGTCATTTTTCCTATGCTTTAAAATAAAACTATAATATTATATGCTTAAATTATTCTTGGTCGTTACTTGTATTTCAAAATTAAGGTTTATCATTCTTGTTTCAAAACATAAGGAAAAAATACTGAAAATTTGTAGTTTATTTTAGGGGTCAATTTTCTTTAAACTAGGGCTTCTGAATATGTTTAAATTTCATATTTGCAAAATCACACTTCTGTTTTTCATTGTATGTCTCCTCCAGAAATGAGTTACATTATCAAGAGATTGGATCATTTTAGTGCATTACTGATTTCGAAAAAGAGAATAGATATGATTAATATCTACAAATGGCAATATTTGCATTTATATAATATATTTTTTCTTGGTTTAACCAAGCAATCAATACAGTATTTTGTTTTGGCAACCAGAGATTCTAAATTAATTGTAGCATTGTAATGCATAGGTTATAACTTTAAAGGAAGAAGGAGAAAAGCATCAGACATCCTACCCACTTTGTAGTAATGTTACAGTGATAAGCCTCAGAGAAAAGAACATGCATTTCATACCACTTTAACTTTATTACTGTATGTTCACTGAGGAGATGCAAGTATTTGTAGCTTAGTAAAGGTACATTAAAGTTGTATTGCGATTTATACACAGTTGGTCATACTCTACTCCATAAGTTAGTCTATGACTGATCCTTTTTTTTAACCCACACCATATGCGATTTCTATTGTGTACTGTTTTTATATGTGAGTGCTAGATTATTACATTCCCTGGTTACCAACATTTTAACATAATCATGTATTCACATTTATTCCATAATTATTCATCTGCAAATGTTGAAATTATTGCAGCTACTTAGTATTTATGCTTTTATGAAAATATGTGAAATGAATTCCCCCAAAACATAGCATATATACAGGTGAAGAAAATTTAATGAAAAATTTCACCCCAAAATTATTGCTAAATTATTTGTCAGGAAAGCCTCACTAGTCCATCAGCTGATGCTAAGGCTGATGCTAAACCCCACATACAAAATCCACTTATCCCATTTCTTCTTCTTCACTATTTTGTTGTTTCCAAGCTAACAGACCATGATTTCATTTCCCAGGGAACAAGAATCTTTTCCTAGGGAGCCTTCTAAACTCCAGCAGGCCTCATCAGAAAACTGATAATCAATGAAGTGTGTACACATAAAATCTCCAAAGAATTCTGATAAAGTAGTGCATTTTTATAGCTTGCCTGTCTTCAGAGCTTTAAGAATGAAGCCAATTGCATTCTCCACTGGGAGTTCTAGGTGGTAGAGATCAAGGAAGAGGCTAATATTTACCATTTCACAAATTAAAGACTATATATGGTAAGTTTAGTGTCAAACAGCTTTAATTATTTTTCTCTGCTTTGTAGTTTGGATAGTTTAATCCGGGTTTCCTTGCAGCTGACAACTTGGAGTGAAAAGCAAGCAGAATGACAGCGTTTGCTGAGGCAGATAATGTAGCTCAAAAACGTAGACGATTTTCTGGGATGCAAGACAATGTTTTGCATCCCTTTAGCTACCCAACTGAGTGAAAATTCCAATATTCATCTAATGCAGAGAACATGGGTAATGATACAGTTTTCTAGACATTTGATTGAGATAAAAAAGGTGCAAAAGTTACCTGACATAAAATACATAATATTTGTTAAAATTTTATCACTTACACTAAAGGATACAGAGAATCGATGTATATTTTGAATGCAGTGCCCAGAAAACATTATTGTTCATATATTACAAGTAATTTATGGACTGTTTTAATGTACTCTTATTATTTTTATTGTTATTTTTTACAAATAATATTGTAGACAGTGTAGGAATGTGAAAACAATCAGGATGGTGTGCTTCTGATGCTAAGAAAGAGTTTTAAAAGATTTCGATTCTAATTGGGAGTTGTACATTTTCAAATTTAAAGGATTAATTGTTTAAAAACCTGACGCAGCTCCCTTAGGAACATACCATTTTTGTAACAGAGGGAAACTGCAAGAAAGTGGTGGGCTGGAATTTCATTTTCCTATTCTTTTCTAACAGTCTCTAATGAGACCCATTATGAGCAATGAGTTAGATTCCTGATCTTTGAATTTCATACTTGCAGTTTCTCTGTATATATTCTCATTAATTCACGAAATTTTCCTTGAGCCTCTTATGATCTTTTGAAGGTATTAATTTCTTATTGAATCATCAGTATCTAATGGAACGTACTTATTTCTGGATATGCCATTTATTCAATCAATCATTCATTCATTCATACATTCACTCATTCATTGGCTAACCCATCAGACAGTGGATAATTATTGATTACCAATTATGTGTCATGCTGCATATTAAACCTTGAGAATTCAAATATAAATTAAATTTAGCCACTGCCCTAGAGAAGCTTATTGTGAAGTAATTGCTACTCATCGTAAAGTCCTTATTGATTTACTTTCAAAACCTACAATAGGGTCTTTAACAAGACTTACTATACTAGTCAGATTTGCTGTAGTAAGAAATCTCAGTGGCTTGAACATGAAGTTTTTTTATTCCTTGCTTATGTACAAGCAAGGGGCTCTCTGTGTTCTGTTTTCAATTCAGGATCCAGGAGATACCTGAATGAGGAAGCAGCCTCCATTGATATTATGACGTTAATGTGGTAGAGAGTAAATTGCCAGAGAATTAGCAGAAACACTCATGGCATTTTAAGCATCTTCTTAGAAATGGTATGAAGTTACTTCCTCTCTTATTTTACTAGCCAGAGAAAATTGTATGGCAACTACTGACAAGAAAGTAAGGATCAAGTTTCGAGGCCCTGTGGGAATATGCAGAAGTAAGTATGGATAAATCCCTCTAGCAAAGGAAGGAAAGGGACTTGGAGTAAACATATAACCTGACAGTTTATCTGAGTGCTAACTCTTTATGGGGGTTGTGATTTTGATATGATATTTCAAAATGGTATTTCTAATTAAGTAGTGATCAACAATTATTTAATTATTTTAATCGAATACATTTTATTCCTTAGGTAACTTTTAACAACATCCCTCAAACCAAGTCCTCACAGTTTATATCATAAGCATTAAACTACCTACCAGAAGATGAAAGAACTGCAAAATGGTTTCTATTATGAAAAAGAACATAAAAATTAGTAGAGAATAAGTTTTGGTATTTTGCCTGGGAAACAAGTTGGATACTGCTACACATAATTCTCTCTGTATTAAAAGGATCATTACACATGCTAAAATATGTGCACCATGCTGTTATATAAAATATTGCTAAGTGAGGTACTTAACTTTTGAAAAGCAAAATGTTTATTTTTTGTATATATCTATATATACCTGTATATGAATAAGTTTATTCATTGAAAATTAGAGTTTCTGTCTTAGAGAAGCTTATCTTCTATATTCCTCTCAGCTAGTTAGAAGCCTAAGAGAAAAATCCCATGAACAGAATGTTTTAGGTGAAATACAGCTGCAGGGTTGAAATTTCATTATGATTCTATTCTATTTCCATCGCCCCACAGGAACACATATACTTAATTCATCAGAGCCCCTTTATTATCTCTGCAACACCCCCAACATCCACATCCACCCCAAGCCCATTAATATGGCCAGTTAGAACATTTACAAAGTGAATCAGGCTTTGAAATAGAACAGTCCTGGCAGCATGCTTCATATGCCTCTAAAACATATACAGAGAAACTGCACAGCATGATTTTTCACAAAAGAATAACAATAGTCTCTTTATACACCTAAAATAAGAAACCTATGTTCATGCTGATACAGTGAGGTGGTTTCGATTCCCATTCATAAGGTGATGTATTGATTTGAAGATGAAATATATAACAAGTTCCTCATTTGGAAGAAGTCATCTCTACTGCCAGCTATTATAAAATACTCTACTTTGTATAGGTAGAAGCCAGTCACTCAAAAACAATTCCAAATTAGTTCAGAAAAAAAATGCAATATAGAGATAATGTTATACTTCATTGTATACTCTCTTGACACTAACCTACATACATATATTTCCCCCACCTTTTTTTTTTCTCTTTTCAAACATTCAGAAAGTAACATGTTCATCCCTCTAGTGAATGAATGTTAAGGTAATAATCATTTCATTTTATAAGCCCATTTATGAATGTAAGTTTTCTTCTTATGTTCTCAGTTTTAAATAACCTTCTCTATTTTCTTTCTTATATGGTATATCTTATATTACATATCTTTGACTTTTTTTCTTTTTTCTTTGCCCCTTGGATTTTTTTCTCTTGCTTTTACTTAGTTTCCTTTGTGCCTTTCTTATGCTTGTACTTTAAATGATATATACTGAAGGTTATTTTTAATAGTTTTATGCATAATAGCAATACTAATAGCAAGAGAAAGAATTAATGTATATGAAACACTTGCTTTAAATTTGGAAAACCCCAATGTCATTTACATGTAGTGATTCACTGACTATCCATAATAACTACAAAATGTAAAAACTATCATCATCTGCCATTTACACATGAGTGAGACAAAACAATGTTAAATGACTTGCCCAAGGAAATTCATCTAGGAAAAAGTGTACTGGGTTTCATATCTGGAAAGCCTAACTCCTAACTCAAGGATAACTTATTGTGTATATATGCTTCTCACATCACCTGCTCCCTGTATAAATATCCTGAGACAACTGACTCCAAATTTAATTTCCAATTCAAGTATTTCCCTAAAGCTCCAGATTCATGTATCTAACTCCCTACAAAAAACACCCACTCCTAAAAATTGCTAAAATTCAGCAGGTTGAATACTAAACTGATTTCTGTCCCTCCACCATAGGTTTCTGTGATGTTCTCCATGTCAGAGACACACCACGGACCTCCCAGTTGCCCTAATCATAGACCTGACCTGATTTCATTCATTGCTTCCAATCCAAAAACAAATCCTATCAATGTGGTTTCCCAAATATACCTCAAATCATCTATATCTCTGTCTCCATGGCCACCACCACTATTTTGCAGGGATTTAAAATGTCTTCATTTACCTACCTTAATTCCATTCCATTTTCCATACTTTGATGAGAGATTTTTAAAAATTTGAAACTGTGTCATTCCTCTGCTTAAAAAAGCTTTCAATATTCCCTCATTGTCTACATAAGATCCCAAAGTCTTAATGTAGCATATAGCTTCTTCCCCAAATTGTATCTTGGCATAACCCCAGCCCCTTAATGTCACAACACTGAACTGTAGTCTTAGGTTTCCTCTTCTTCACATCTTGCTTCCTCCTTTTGCTTTGCCTCCCTGTTCATTGAGCTGGCTTGATATTTCTTGTAAATTTAAACTATGCCTACTCTATGCCATTCCATTTCAAGGTATGCAACTAAGAGAAATGAAATATGTGTCCAAAAAAGACTTGTATAATGACCTTCCTAGCAGCTTGAACAATAAAAGGTAAAAACTTAAAATAACCCAAATGTTCATCAACAATACAGTGATGGGGTAGTTTGTCCCCAAAGATGACTACTCAATTATCCAGTCCTCCTATTATTCATTCCCTTATGTTCTCCTCTTCCTTGAGTTTTGTGTTGCTCTTGTAATTTGCTTTTGATTAATGCAATATACCAGTAGTGAAGTTTTATGATTTCTAATATTGGTTCATAAGAAGACTTGCAACTTCCTCTTGAGTATCTTACAATGTTCTCTCTCTCTCTCTCTTATTTTATTTATTTATTTATTTATTTATTTATTTATTTATTTGACAGAGAGATAGAGAGCACAAGTAGGCAGAGTGGCAGGCAAAGGGAGAGGGAGAAGCAGGCTCTCCACTGAACAGGGAGTCCAGTGCAGGGCTTGATCCTAGAACCCTGGGATCATGACCTGAGCTGAAAGCAGCCGCTTAACCTACTGAGTCACCCAGGTGCCCTGAACATTCGCTCTTGATATGGTCCTTCACAAAATCCAGTCATGATGCTATGAGAAATCCAAGCTACATGAAAAGCCATCTGTTGGCAATCTGGCTGACAAACCATCTAAAAACCTAGCCAATATCCAGCATCAACTACCAGTCATGAGACTGAGCCATTTGGGACATCCAGCCCCAATATCAATCTGACAGTGACTGTAGGTGAAACCCTGAGTTGATTATTGCCCAGGTGAGCCCAGCCAATTCTCAGAACTGTTAGAGGTAATAATTGTTGCTTTCTGGCAATTACATAGAAATAGATAATCAGAACAAAATCATAGACAAAATATTGTATATTCATGTAATGTTATGCTACACCAAACTAAAAATGTTCAAAGTGGTGTGCAAAATCTTCTTCATACAAAATAGTACATACAGTGTGACTCAATTAATAATTAAGTTTAATTCTTTCCATTTTATATTATTTTTTAATGTATCTTTCTTTTTCATCCTTATAAATTTTTATTTAAATTCTAGTTAGTTAAAATATAATGCTGTATTGGTTTCAGGAGTAGAATTTTAGTGATTCATCACTTACGTCTAACACCCAAATGCTTATCATAACAAGTGCCCTCCATAAGACCTATCACCCATTTAGCCAATCTCCCACCCACCTCCCTTCATCAATCTTCATCAATTTGTTCTCTGTCCTTAAGAGTCTCTTATGGTTTGCCTCTCCCTCTCTTCTTCTTTATTTTTCCCTTCTCACATGTTCATCTGTTTTGCTTCCTAAATTCCACATATGAATGAAATCATATGGTATTTGTTTTTCTCTGATTTTTTTTACTTAGCATAGTACACTTTTAATTCCATCCACATCATTGCAAATGGCAAGATTTCATTCTTTTTTATGGCTGAGCAACAGTCAATTGTATATATATACCACATCTTTTTTATCCATTCATCAGTTGATGGACACTTGGTTTCTTTCCATAGTTTGGCTATTGTTGATAATGCTTCTGTAAACATTGGGGTGCATGTACCCCTTTGAATCTGTATTTTTGTATCCTTTGAGAAATACCTAGTAGTGCAATTGCTGAATCATAGGGAAGCTCTATTTTTAACTTTTTGAGGAATTCCATACTGTTTTCCAGAGTGGTTGCACCAGCTCAAATTCCCACTAACAGTGAGTGTAAAAGGTATCCCCTTTCTCCACATCCTCGCCAACATCTGTTGTTTCCTGTGTTGTTCCTGTGTTGTTCCTTTTAGCCATTCTGACAGATATAAGTTGATATCTCATTGTGGTTTTGATTTGTATTTCCCTGATGATGAGTGATGTGGAGCATTTTTTCGTGTGTTTGTTAGCCATCTGGATGTCTTCTTTGGAAAATTGTCTATTCATGTCTTCTGCCCATTTCTTAACTGGATTACTTGTTTTTTGGGTGTTGAGTTTGATAAGTTCTTTACAGATTTTGGATATTATCCCTTTATCAGATATGTCATTTGTAAATATCTTCTCCAATTCTGTAGGCTGCCTTTTTGTTGATTGTTTCCTCACTGTGCAGAAGCTTTTTATCTTGATGAACTCCCAATAGTTCATTTTTGCTTTTGTTTTCCTTGTCTCTGGCAACATGTCTAGTAAGAAGCTGCTATGGTCAAGGTCAGAGAGGTTTCCGCCTGTGTTTTTCTCTAGGATATTGATGGTTCCCTGTCTCACATTTAGGTCTTTCATCCATTTTGTATTGATTTTGGGGTATGGTATAAGAAAGTGGTCCAGTTCCATTCTTCTGCATGTTATTGTCCAGTTTTCTCAACACCATTTGTTGAAGTTTTTTTCCATTGGATAATTTTTTTTCATTGGATATTCTTTTGTCAAAGATTAGTTAACCATATAATAGTTTAAATTTTAAAAAATGCACATTCATCTATGATGACAGAAATCAGAACAGTGACTATTATGGTAAGTAGGGATGAATTAGAAGTAATCATGAGGCAATTTTCTGACATGATGAAAATATTCTATATTGTGATAAATGGTTTGTTATTTGAGTGCTTATGTTTGTCAAAACTCAATTTGTGCACCTAAGATATATGTGTTTCACATTATGCAAATTGTACCAAAAAGTTGTCATTAAGCCAAAACAGTCTTTTTATAACAATAGCCACTACTTGGTCCTAAGTAAGTTATTAATAGCTACACATTTTTCCTACATCAATAAAACAGCTATTGTAATATTTAAGGTAGCTATGTATAGTCTGAAGACTTTCCACTCTATCATTTGGCATACCTTATTAACTATTTCTCATATGACATATTTTCAAGTCTTTTCAATATCTGTATATTTTCCTCTACTTAAGTTGTTACTGGTCAATAAATATCACTTACTGTCTTAAGGCTGAACATACAATTCTAAAAGAAAGAACCACTTTGGAGAACGAAAGGATTATTATCTTAATTATATGCAACAAAATCATTATATTGATACTGGTACAAACTATGATTTGTTTCAGTTTTGGCAAACTCATGGTATCCATAGTAAATTAAGAAAAAAAATAAAACTGAGGGACTTTGTTTACCTATATTAATCGTTCTCTCTGATAATTTTAGTCTCATTCTTGAAATAAGTGACTCCTTCAACATAGCAGTTCTGAAATAATTTTTTTCATGTCCAAACCATACTACATGCCTATGCTATGGTCTCTGTACATATCTCTGCTATTGAGCTTAACATACTGTTATGAATTGATTCAGCAAAGGAGTAATGTATTGGTCGTATCTTATCTATCTTATCTCTAGCATTCAATACCATCTTAAAATTCCATTGTGACAAAAAATTGTTATTGCAATTTTGCATATTCACCTACAAGTTATAATGGTCAAATTACGCCATAATGCATACAGACAGATTCTGACCAGTAGGTCAATATTAGACAAATGAAATAATAACTATAAGTAAAAACCACAGGCTGTGGAATATTTTAGGTTTTATTTTTTAGAAATGTGTGATCAAAAAAACACGAAACATATGTACACTGGGAAACTGGAATAGTAAAAACATTATAACAACATAATTCCGGTTTCTCCCAGTTCCTTAGGGGATTTATAGGGATTATCTTCAAAAAGCCCTTCAGATAACCGTGAAGTCCATGAAAGTGTTGTATTAAAAACACTGAAGAAAAATGTTTCCAGAAATTAAAACATATTTATTAGATTTAGATATTGCTTATTTACATTTCTATGAAATTTCATGGTAAATGACAGTTTACTGGTAAATATTTTTCTCCACATCTGATATGAATCTAGCATCGTTGGGTTCACAGCAAAAGTTTTGAATAATCACTTTTATATATGTAAATATCCATTTTCTTTTGTCTTGAGAGGTATTTTTCATTTCAGTGTCTTTGGGTCAGTATCTACCAGTCACCTCCAAATGCATCATTTAAAAGATTAATAAGAGGAGTAATATGAATGAAATATTTAGATAAGTTTGAGAATATAAATTAAATTTTTACTAAGAATGAGATAACCATAATTATCTCTCAAGATACATTTGAAAGCATGTTAACTGAATGTTGCATATAGAAATTTTTTTAAATCTAAAAAAATGAAGGAAATATGTAATATAAATATAGCCAAATTGAAAGGCCTCAACCATCACAATTTAATATGTATGTTATGTCTAAGTAAATACAATAGTTTAAGCTATAAAAGACTTCCAAAACAAAGAACAACCTAAATAAATCACTTATTTTGACACTATTACCTTTTCCATAAAGCTCACTCAAAGCATTAGGACCATGGTTTCCCAGAATCACATAGCATAATAAAGTTTCCATGACATAATTTTTTTCTAGCTTTCTTAATTCTGATGACAAATAGAAAAAAGAAAAAAAAAGTGGAAAAAAGGAGGGAAAGAATAGAGGAAAAAAGCCAAAAAAAAAAAAAAAAGAAAAGAAAGAAAGAAAGGAAAGTCTGATGTCAGTCTACACTGAAATTTATTACAGTTTCTACATATGTAAATAACATATCTAAATAACAAATTATTAACTAGGCTGGTCCGCAATTGGGTTAATTATTTCTTCTGCTAAATTATGAGTATTTCTTGTAATCTTATATTAATTTTCATTTGAAGCCAATTACACTTCCTCTTCAAATTACTAAGCCAGATGATTCAAAACAAGGATTTTCTAAGCTTTAGATTAACACATACTCAATAGCTCATTTGAAATGAAATGAAAAATTAACTTCTTTCCAGCACCTTCCAAACCTATTTCTCTCACTGAATCATCCATCCTATTTAGTGGCATACAATATGGCATTTACCGCAGAAGAAAGCCTATAATCGTTCTTGACATATTTTCTACTTTTTCCTTATCCAATTTATAACAGATTACTCTGTATTTCATCTCCTAAATATCATTCAACATCAATGCTTATAATCTGAGCCACTGCCACTAATCTAATAATTTCACACATACAAAAGTCTTCTGAAATTTATCCTCTAAAATGAAAATCGGACCTTGTCATTTCTCTTTCAAAAATGCTTGATGCCACTACATTGTATTCATGACAAAAATCCAAATTATTTTGTAGGATATAAAGTTTCCTTGAATTGCATCCTCTGCTTCTTTAGCCCATCTTAAAAACAAAAGTTACCTTTGATCTAATTTGGTATTTATTACAATTTCCTCTTGGATCAACTCCCACATGTGAATCTCCCTCACTTTTTTTTTACCTAACTAGCTCCTATTCATCAACTATCAATTCTAATTAACTCCTTAGGGAAGCATTCCCTCGCAGCCCCAGCTGATTTTGAATACTTTCATAATTCTTCTTTAGTCCTCAGCGCCTTCATTTGCATAACACTTATCAAAATATATGGTAACTTTCTGTATAATTATTGTCTATGACAATAAACTCTTAAAATTCTTAAGAAAGACCCTGAATTTTATTTCTGAATTCCTAGCATCTGTATCCATGCTACATAAACACCAGTATATGAAAGATGTTTTTGAATTAACAAAGAAATCCTCAAATAAATAAAGAATTGAATAAATAGAATTGTGCATTAAAAATAGATTAAGGAGGTATTCTATTTAGGATAATGACAAAGTACATTAATTTGACCATCTCTTTGTTGAAGATTTACTAAACCAAGATAACGGAAAGACAAAGGCTGACACTGTTAAACCTGACATTTATAACTACCATTATCATCTGAGGATTTGCCAATTCAAGTTGGGCAATCTTGATGCATAAAGGCTAAAAGAAACTTCTGACTGTCTTTAGAGACCAAGGTGACAGAACTGGAAGTCAAACCAAACAAAAGACTCTGAACGACTGCACCCTTGAAGTAATGAAAAAACACACATATTTCAGATATTCATAGGGGATTTCCACTCATCTTTAATCATACCAATCTCTAAAATTAGATCCTAACAAATAAAAAATAAAACAATAAAATTAATCCAACATTTATATCTAACAAACCCAACTGAAATAGGTTAATTCATGTCTGGCAAATATAAATGTAGATCTTATGTGATCTACAAGAACATGATATCATCATAAACCTCAAGTTACTTGCATGGAAATCTTATAGTACAAAAGCCATCATAATAAAAAATAATTAGAAATAGAAAGAAAAAGACAATATGAACCAGAAGCAGCAGAAATTATATAAAATACAAACAGACTCATGGGATGTCTCTAGATTTTAAAGTTAGCAAAAACAAAAAAAGCCCCACAATTTTAGAAAAATGTTTAAAATAGTAAAGACTAAATTAAATTTATAATAGAATTGTAACCTATAAAAATCAAAAGGGAAATCTGAATGAAATGATAATATAAACCAAAGGAAGAAATCAATAAATGTTTTTAATTATCTGTTAGACAGAATTGAAAAGAGAATTAGGACAGTGGAAGATATGTTATAATAAAAATATCAAAATCAGTCACAGAAAAACACCACGAAGGTAAACACATACAAGTATAGAAGATTTAAGAAGACAAAAAGAAGGTTCAAATACATGCAACTCAAGCTCCAAGAGGAGAGGAGAAAAAGTAGCAAAAGTAATTGCTAAAGACATAGTATCTGAGACTATTCCAAATGTGAAGAGAGAATTTCAAGGAAGCAACAAGTAGATTAATGCAAAAGTAACAACAGAAGCTAGAAAACAATGTTTAAAGAAAATAATTGCAAACTCAGAATTTAATACACAATGAAATACTCTTCAGGATCAAAAATAACTTAAAAATATTTTCTAAGAAACAATAACTGAGATGATTTGTCCAAAGTAGTCATGAACAACAACAACAAAACTATAAAAGTAGGAGCGCCTGGGCAGCTCAGTCGGCTAAGCATCTGCCTTTGGCTCAGGTCATGGACCCAGGGTACTGGGATCAAGCCCTGCATTGGACTTGGAGGCTCCCATGGAGCCGGCTTCTCCCTCTGCCTCTGCCTGCCACTCTCCCTGCTTGTTCTCCTTCTCTGTCCCTCTCTCTGTGTATCAAATACACAAATTTTAAAAAATTATTAAAGTACTGCTTGTGCTACAAGTGATGGAAATAACAGCATATGGAAGTAGAGGAATAAAGGAAAAGGAAAAAAATTGAAAAATGTACTTGGTAATGATGAACTCAGTTGTTCAGACTAACTCTCCCACTGAAAACAACTAGAAAACCTTTATAAAGGGGGCCACTTGTGTCTGACTCTTAGTTTCCACTCAGGTTGTGATCTCAGGTTCATGAGATCAAGCCCTACATCAGGCTCTACACTCAGCGCAGAATCTGAAGTTCTTTCTCCCTCTTCCTATGCCCCTCCTGCTTATTCTCTCTCAAATAAAGAAATAAATCATTTTTAAAAAAAGGAAAATATTTATAAAAATATAAAAATCTTGAAAGCTTCAGTGAGCCAACCAAAGAGTGAGGGTTGGTGGAGCTAAGATATGTAAAAAGAACAAAGCTTGAAAAAGATACTCTGGCATTCCTCAATGCTTTTCCTTTAGCAGTCTCTAACAATTCCTGTCTATTTAGAATATATTGAAAGAATCATAAGTCTAGGGTAAAAATCTTCTATCATACCTCATGATTAAGCTCTGATAGCAACACTGTGAGAGTAAAGGTTGAACTAGAAAGGAGAAACTTTAAAAATTATTCATATGGATTAAAATTCAGGTTTGTTTCATTATCTTATTAAATTTCTGAATGAATTAAAATAATCTTAACACCTGTAGCTCACTGTCAACCAAAAGCAAAAGTAAATCCTCCATAGAGGAATATAAGAAAATATTCCATAGTTTCAAAATACTTATATAATCATTAAAATAAAATATATCACTGTCAAATACAATGCACGAAACTCAAAAATAATCATACATGTCATGGCAAAAAGTGTGACTAAAAAACAAGAAAAATGAATATCACTTGACACAAATATATAAGAGAGTCAATAGAATTATCAGACAAAGAAAACTACACTCAAATAAAATTTAACAACTTAAATGCATGCATACAAGAAGGTCAGACCCCATATAAATTAATTAAATATCTATCCCATCTCAAGAATTCAGAAAAAAAAAAAGTACTGAATTTGGCAAAAGTAGAAAAAGTTATAAATATGGAGTGCATACATTAATTAAAAGTAAAAATATAAAAAAGTGATCAGACTAAATGTTTATTCTTTAAAATGATTAAGAAATTTGATAGTCTCTTCCAGTAAGATCACTAATAAAGAGCACACATATACAACATCGATATAAGAAAATGAGGGCATTGCTACAGATCCTAAATACACTAAAAATACCAAAAACTCTTCAAGAGCAACTTTCTTCCAAATAAATTTAAAAATTTAAGAGAAATGAAAGATTTCTTTAAAAAATCTGTAACAACTGGAACTTAAAAGGAAAACGATAGAGAACCTGAGTATTAAAAAAAAAAACAACTACTAAACAACATTGAATTTATAACTAAACTCCTCCTTATAAATGTTATAATTCCTACATGACTCTTCCATCTCAGGGACTAGGCATACCACTCTAAGAGTCTCAGAGGAGGAGAGTGAAGAGGAAATACACATTCAATTTTTAATTTTAGTTTCAAAACAAGAATTTCAAAACTTATGACAAGAGATAAGAGTTTGAGAAAAATATTTTTGCATTTCTAAAGGCTAAATTTGCAAAAACCTAAATCTGAAGGTCCCAGGGCCTAATATATATTTTAAAAAACTGAAAAAGTGGCATACTAAAGGTTAATAAAAAATAGTTTCTCAACAATAGGCAAAATAAAATTAATTAAATTGAGATGATGGAGAAGAAATCCAGAAGAACATAGAAGTTAAGACAAATATAGGGAGATAAAACCAATTTCCTAATATCCAGGCAAGAGTAGAAAATTAAAATTCTCTTGTAAATTGCAAAGGCACTGTCTCTTCCTCCAGGAACTATAAGCTATTTATTGCTCCTTTCTACAAATCCCTAGGAATTTAGATCTATAAATAGGAAGAAGGAAGATGGGAAATAGGCACATTGCCAATACAAAATGACTTGCTTTTTCCTTGACTACATGGAAATGGTCTGCCCTGAGCACAGTGATGCTTGAGACAGAAAGTAATAATCACTGGACAAAGTTACCATTTAGCAACAGCCGAATTTATAGTCTGTGAAATTTATACAAAGTTAATAGTTAAAGAGATGTGATAACTGCTTTCAAAGAAATACACAGGGTAATGGAATGAAGAGTACTAGAGGGATCTATGTTAACTGTCGGTTAGACAGAGTGTTATCTTAGGATTCTTAGTTGTAAGCAATAGAAGCTGACTTTGAATAAATAGAAAAGGATATTGGCTAGTTCAGAATTCTTGGAAGACTGAAGAACTAGGTTGAGGCTAAACTTCCAGAACCAGAAGAAAACATCACAACAAAACATGGCAAAAGAGATCTAAAGAGGAAACTGGGAATGCCAGGCAGTTCTAAACCAGTAAGGACACTTGACTGTTTCAACTGTGAGCACCAAAGCTATTGTGTTGGCAACAAGCAATAATGGAGCAACCTGCTGTCTTAAGAAAATGGATACCTCACCTACAGCTTTTGCAAAACAAACAATCCAAGATAAAAACAAAACAATGAGCAAATAAAGCCTAAAGAAACAAAAATTAAAAGGTTCTTTGTTTTAAAAGCTTTTATTTATTTATTTGACAGAGAGAGCAAAAGCAGTGGGAGCAGCAAGTAGAGGGAGAGGGAGAAGCAGGCTCCCCTCTGAGCAGGGACCCCGTGCAGGGCTCATCCCAGGACTCTGGGATCAGGACCTGAGCCGAAGGCAGATCCTTAACTGACTGAGCCACCCAGGCATCCCAAATTGAAAGATTCTAAGCAGCAGCTTTTGCATTCACATTTGCTCACAGCTTAACTCAAAAATATTAATGGGAGTACATATTCCAGCTGCTGCAACAAGGATGCAAATATAAAAGTGGCTCAAAAAAGAATGAAGTTTCTCTAAAGCATAGAAATCTGAGTGCAAGTAGGCTTGAGCAGACATGACAGCTTCATTTCAAGAGACCAAATTCCTTTATCTTGCACTCTGGTCTTCTCAATACAGGGCTCCATTACCATGTCTACAAGTTTAAAGAGACATGAAAGACAGGAAAGGAGGGTATCTTCCTTTCCTTTCAAGGACACTTTCATTCACAAGCCATTTGCCAGAACCTAATCTCTCAATGTGACCACATAGGAGCTTGGACACCATGGACAGATAAGCTGTGCCATGTCCCCAGGTAACCTTTGCTACTATAGAAGAAGGAATAAGGATAACTGGGAAGAAAGCATTAGCAATCTCAGGCCTAAGAAGCTTCACAGGGACATCTTTAACTGGCAGGATTGAATTATACATCTGTGACCCATCCTCAAGGGAGCTGAGTAAAGTGGGGAAGTGGAAATCACAAGTATGAAATTCTCCAAAGAAGAAATGTGTTCAAATGGTGCTGAGAAGCCAGAAAGGATGGCAAATATTCACTAGATAGGAGGAGACTCTAGGAAGGTAACATTTACAATGAGACCTAGAGGAACAAAATGAAGCAGCTTTGAAGAATCGTAGGAAGATCATTCCAAGAAGAAAATGCATCAAAAGCAAAAGATGTAAGGCTTGTAAAAGGCTTGATATGTTTAAGGAATATCATGTAAATCATAGTTAATAGAGCATAATTTCTAAAGTAGTAGAAAATTAAGTTGAAGAAATAGGCAGGAGGCTTTTAGGCGAGGTCGAGAAATATAAGTTTATTATAAGATGAATTTTAGGGGCCCCTGGGTGGCACAGTTGGTTGAGCGACTGCCTTCGGCTCAGGTCATGATCCCGGAGTCCCGGGGTCGAGTCCCACGTCGGGCTCCCAGCTCCATGGGGAGTCCACTTCTCATTCTGACCTTCTCCCTTCTCATGCTCTCTCTCACTCTCTCTCTCTTTCCAAATAAATAAATAAATAAATAAAATCTTTAATAAAAAAAAAAGATGAATTGTAAACTACTAAAGGTTTTTATAGAAAGTAATATAAGTATAATTTGTTTTTTAAAATAATCCCCCTAAAAAAAATAAAATAATCCCCCCGATTATGGGGCAGAAATGGATTATTGACGAGCAAGAGAAGTGGACAGGGCACCTGGGTGGCTCAGTGGATGAAGTGCCAGACTCTTGATTTTGGCTCAGGTCATGATTTCTGGGTGGTGGGATCAAGCCTCAAATCTGGCTCCCTGCTCAGCAGGGAGTCTGCTTCAGATTTTCTCTCCCTCTCCTTGCCCTTCCCCCCTACTGTGCACTTTCTCTCCCTCTCTCTCTCAAATAATAATAGGTAAAAGGTGGACAAATCAGGTGGGAAAATGTTGCTGTAATCTTGGTGAGATATGATGGTAGTTTGGCAGATACATTCAGTGTATCAATCATGTACATAGAGGTCAGAGGAAGTATTTTTAAAATATAATATGAGTTCCCTTGTAATTTGTATTTATATTCTCATATTAATGTAAAATACCCTTTGAGTCACAATGTTTAGTTCAAATGATTTTATTCTAAGCTCATCACTAAAACAAATAAAACTACATACTGTGTGTTTCTACTGAGATTCTGTGACTCAAATTTTTAGGGAGAAAGAAGAAAAAATAAAACTACTTATTCAAGGTTATTTACGTATCTATGGTCAGCCATCGTTTATTTGGACTGGTATGCAAGAGAGAGTTCAATATCAAACCAACTGCTTTCAAGTTCAACTTTTTTTTCCAGGGAAACAAACGTATCTCAGTAAAGTAAATTGTTATTTACCTATGTTGTAAGTATTTCTAGAAGTTAGTATCTCAATCTCCTCCCTGCCTGTATAAGCAATAATTTTATGATGATGAATATATACAAAATATATAATATAAAAATATCGAATGAATTTTTTAACTCTTCATTAATAATACATTTAAAAATTTAATGTTAGATCAGCATACAATATATAGTATAGGAACTGTTTTTCGAAACTGTAGATAGACCAAAGGGTTGTGTGATTGTGTGATTCTGTATGTATATAGAAGTCTAAAAGAGGGGGTGCCTGGGTGGCTCAGTGGGTTAAAGCCTCTGCCTTGGGCTCAGGTCATGATCTCAGGGTCCTGGGATCGAGCCCCACATCAAGCTCTCTGCTTAGTCGGGAGCCCGCTTGCACCTCTCTCTCTGTCTGCCTCTCTGCCTACTTGTGATCTCTCTCCTCTCTGTCAAATAAATAAATAAAATCTTTATAAAAAAGTCTAAATCTTTAAAAAAAGTCTAAAAGAGAGAGTTCAAAATCTGTCTCTTTTTTCCCAATACAAAACAATAAAAGAAGCAAAATATATGGGTTCATTCATAGTATTTGGTTATTAGAGTTCCTTTATCATACTAGGGCAGCATAATTGGGAAAAAAAAAGGCAAATATTTACCAGTTTTCATATAATGCCACATAATAGACCATTATTCATTTGTGCATAAATTCAATAAATCTTTGTTGGTTGTCCTATCCACTAAGAAAAATGGGAAACCAAGTCAGTCAAATTCAAGTAAATAAATAATAAGTTGATAAATTAACAATTAACTAAAATTAAGGATTCTGAAAAGTGAGAAGTTCTAAGGAAAAAAATTAAGTTGAATAATTTATTAGAGACTGGAATAAGATATGTTTCCCTGATATTCTAGATATTGTTGTCTTAAAGTCCACTCCTTTAGGTGACAACTGATGAAAGTCCTAAAACAAGAGATGCTTCATGAAGATCTAGGGGGGAGGGTTTCAGGATCTGGGAAAGTACCTACAAGAACCACAAGACAGGGACCATGTGGAGCAAGACTAGAAATAGCAAGGGATTGCAGGGGGCTAGATCACAGTGTGAGTCAGAGGAAGAGAAGCGCTTAAAGAATTAAGAGCATTGAGACCATACTGAAGAAAACATTTGAACCATATTTCTGTTTTATCAGAAATTCTTTGGCAAATCTTAAGCAGAAGAGTGACTGATGTGATTTATGTTTTTACATGCACACTTTGGCTGCTATATGGAGTGTGGAAGCAGAGCAACAATTTAGGAGGCTCTGTGGAATTATCCTAGATTAAAGATGACAGCTAGAGGCTGGGACAATGATGATAACTTTAAATGATTTAGGAAAGACTGGACAGGAACAGGTTTGGTCCTGGAGGGAGTCATAGGTAGGAGGAAAATAGAGGTGCAGTTCAAATGACCTACATGGAAGCTATTTAGACTGAAAATCTTAATTAAATTGTATGATTGACTATCATAAGTAACTAAAATAACTTGTTTATGCCATTTTAAATACAAATTAGGTGCATATGAACGGAATAAATTGTATTGACATTTAAAGCACAGTTTCAGTACAAACCATTCACAATAAATAAGCACTCACATTTTACTCCTTGCACACATTACTTGAACTAGATGCACAAAAATAATAAATATATAATCTCCAAAGGACTCTAATCCTTTGCCCTACTGTCACGTGAGATATTAGCCTATTATATCCTCGAGACAGAATTCTCATCAGTGCCAAAAGGCTGGCAGGTATATTCAACATATCAATATCAATTCTGCACAACTGAGTAGAGGTCAAAAATGGTTTTTTGTTTTTTTGTTTTCTTGTTTTTAATTTTTTAAATATAATAAAAATCTCCTTGCATTTGTATTTATATTCTCCATGTTAATGTAAAATATATTTTGATTCACAATGTTCAGTTCAAATGATTTTGTTCTGAACTCCTAAATTCAGAGTTGAGATTAAACCTAGAAGGACTTGTCCTTTTCTGAAAATTACATATTTAATCTGGTATACAAAGAGAATTTACTTGACTATATTGATTTTAAAGGCTTTTGGCTACACAAATATTGTTTCCTCTCTTTGATATTACTGTAAAATAAAATGGCATATAAAAACGTTAAGATCATTTTATTTTTTGAAATATGAAAAATTATTACTGTATACAAATGCAAAATAGCAAGTCTAAATCTATCAGAATATCTTTCAATTCTTCTAATAGTTCACAGATGTTTTAAATCATAATATTTAAGTAACCTATATTCTGTTCTGTTTCTTGATTTCCATACTTGATAAATATTCCTGCTTTTACTTTTTAGAGAAAAAATAAAGCCTCATTTGGCTTCACACTTGAATTACCAAAAACCAGCACTTAAGCTCCCCAATTTTTTATTCTTTTTTTTTTAAGATTTTATTTATTTATTTGACAGAGGGAGAGAGATCACAAGTAGGCACAGAGGCAGGCAGAGAGAGAGGGGGAAGCAGGCTCCCTGCTGAGCAGAGAGTCCAATGTGGGGCTCGATCCCAGGACCCTGAGATCATGACCTGAGCCGAAGGCAGAGGCTTTAACCCACTGAGCCACCCAGGCGCCCAATTCTCCTTTTTTTAAAAGAATTTATTTATTAATTTTTTAGAGAGAGCGAGAAAGAGCACAAGCAGGAGGAGGGGTAGAGTGAGAGAAGTCCCTGGACTGAGCATGGAATTTGATGGGCTCAACCCCACAACAGTGAGGTCATGACCTGAACGGAAACCAAGAGTCTTATGTCTGACTGACTGAGCCACGCAAGGGCCCCCCACAAATTTTTTTCTTATGACCATTTGAGAAAGTCTTACTGACACCAGTATAATAAATTCTGCTATAATCTGCTGTTGGCATGTGGGAGAATTTTAAGCAAGCAATGTAAGATTAAATAAACTTTCAAACTGATTAGAATTTTTCAAAAATGGTAGTTACTTTTCACTTAGAAATGTACTCTTCAGGTGTAAAATTTTACCAAATTCTTTGTTTCTTGTGCCTGCAATATCTTTGATAATATTTCTATTCCTTATCATTTGTGATTATGCTTTACTTTTCAGGGATAACCTCAACCATCAATTTCTTTATGAAGTCTTTCTTAATTCCTTGAAGTCAATTTGTCTACCTTCTCCCTTGTGCTTCTATAGTAGCAAATACGTCTATTTTTAACCTATAACATTTAACCACATTTAAGCAATTATGTGGTCTTCTTTCCACCTAGACTATAAACTCCTTGAGAATGAGTCAAATAACTTGTGTATCTGTCGAACTCTAAAAATAAACACCATTTCTGGTAGATGACCATTGAATGAACAAAAATCTTACACTTAAGTACCTTAGTTATTGTGACTGCGCACAGAATATATATTAGAATGGTGGAATATTTTTCAATTTGGTAAGTGTCAAAAAATGATAGACAAAGAACCTTGAAACAATTTTTACATGTATTATTTTATCTTTTTTACTTTTCCTATTCATAACTGCAACTATGTATCAAAGACAGAAGCTTTTGTTTTTCAGGAATTCAGGAAAAAGAAAAAAAATTTTTTGCTCATACATTGTAATCATGCATTCCCACTGACTGTGATTCCTTGAGAGAATTGTGACCATTATCATTAACATCTAATCCTACTGTATTTAAAAAACCCTTGCATATTAAAGTGCCTCTTGGAATTTATATGCATTTTTGCTGATTTAACTGGGTTACGCTTGTTTGTGTGTTTGTTTGCTTTGGGAACTGTGATCATCATACCATTGGTCAGTTAAAATAAACAGACAAAGTGCAATATATAGTGGATATATAGGTATAGTGTGTATTGGGCACAAAAGCAAGCTATTAAAATAATTAGGTCTTTAAAGGATTTAGTTCTTTAACATTGGCTTTCATTCATTGTTTCATTTAGACTCATTAGACAAAAAAAAAATCAAAACACCTATAAGCTGGGTCTTATTATTATTCCAATTTCACAAATAAAAAAACAAAAGCATAGAGAGGTCACATTCTTCTAGAGAACGCTTACAGAGGTACCATATGTCCCAGCTAGGATTTTAAATGGGACAGTGTGACTTCAGAGACAACACTCTCAGTAACTATGTTGGAATATCCATGTCATGAATGGCAAATTGCTTTTCAGTGGACTTCTGTATAAATCTGAACAATTGTGTTATATATTTAAATAATGATAAAAGGGATGATGGATCCTTAATCCATCACTCAAATTTTTGACTGAAAAATATTTTTTCATATTCATATAATAAATTCCAGGTTTTCAAGTATTATAAACTTAGATACCTGAGGCAGTCAGTTTCTGTGTGCTATAGTAAGGCCATATATACCTAGAACACAGTTATATTCCTAGAATAGATTGTTGATAAGAAATATTCCATAGAATTCTGCATGAAACTCAATCTAGCAACTATTTAAGATTTCTGTTACCTTCACTCACTTACCCACATCCTTCCTCATTTATAAAATACTCAAGAATATTTCCCTGTATTTAAAATAAACAAACAGAAAAGAAGTAATATAACCACACACAATATTCAAAAAGGGTAAGCAAGGGGGTCCTGGATGGCTTGGTGGGTTAAACCTCTGACTCTTGATTGGTTCAGGTCATGATCTTATAAATCCTCGGATTGAGCCCCAAGTTGGGTCCCATGCTTAGTGGGGTGTCTGCCTAAAGATTCTCTCCCTCTGTCCCTCCCCCTACTCATGCAAGCGTGCTTTCTCTCTCAAATAAATAATTTTTTTAAAGAAAGGGCAAGCAAGAGGGAAAAACTAAATAATTGAAATGACACAAAAACAAAACATGTATGCATGAACATGGTCAAGCAAGCACACACATGCACACTAGAAAGATTATGGCAGAGAGAAAATAAAAATATAAACAAATATTATTATAGAAAATTAAATATATTAACATAAAAGATGTTTTTGATATTATAAAATTGTAGAAATAAAAAGCTTACTTTCTAAAAATGGTAGCTCAAGGAAAGGAGATAACAACCAAGTAGGCACAGACAAAATAAGGAACAGAAATTAAGGTCATATTAGAAGAATGTGAAAGAAAAACAGACACAGATTTAAAAACAAAAAAAAAACTGTTACATATAGAACAAATATGAAGAAACAGAAAATTTTTAAAAAAGAACAGTTTTCTGAAAATATTAGAAATTTATAGATACAAAGATGACCCAAAATATTAATTTTAACATCTCCCAAAAAAAGAAAACAAATGAGATAAAGCAGGAAAATATACTATTCAATATGATGTACCAAACATGGAGGAAAACAAATCTCTGGATTAAAAGTTCAAGAGGGGGAAAAAAAATGATACAGTTCAAGCAACGCTGACATACTCCCTGGCCGGTTAACTGACTTGAAAGATAAAGAATCCAAAAGGCAGCCAGGTGAATCTTATAGTCACCTACAAGTAGGATAAATCAGGCTTAGTTCTAACTTGTTCATAGTAACATTCTCCACAAAAGGACAACTAGAACAAATACCAACAGGAATTTTAGGGAACAGAACAAAATGTGACTAAAATTTTAAACTTAGCTAAATTGCTATTCAAGTATAAGGGCAATGGATAGACAATTTCAAAGAACTTCAGACCTCAAACTCATTACATTTTTATAAGTAAAGATGTCTTAAGAGTATGGAATAATTAGGTAAAATTCCACAAATGTAAAACCTACTTGGCTTTTTTTACAATACAGCATGTGAGTAGCAACTGAAACTCTATTTGGATGAATATAACTTCAAAGCTACCTAAAAAGTTATAAAAACAATGTTATAACACTCAGTCTATCTTGACTAACTCAAGAACTTAATCAGATACTACTGATACCCGAGCTATGAAACTCTTCATTCCTATATATTACTCAAATTTGAATGCAGGATACCATGGTAACAAGGATAACACCAGAATTTTGATTTTCATTAAGATCCCATCTATCCTGAAACTTTCATAGTGAACTATGTGGGGTATTTTTTTTCAATGGAGGTAAAATCACTATATAAGTTTCAGGTGTACAACATTATAATTCAATATCTGTATGCACTATAAAGTGACCACCACAAAAAAATCTAGTTACCATCTATCACCACACAATTGACTTTCACCTATTTTGCCCATCCCCCAACCCCCTTCTCTGGTAACCATCAATTTGTTCTCCTTATCTATGTATTTGTTTTTGTATTGTTTTACAGTTTTTTTTAGTATATTCCACATACAAGTGAAATCATACAGTATTTGTCTTTTTCCCTTTGACTTACTTCACTTAACATAACACCCTCGTCAGGGTCCAAAATGGTCCCAAATAGCAAAATTTCATTCTTTTTTTTTATGGCTGAATAGTATTCCATTGTACACACACACACACACACACACACACACACACACACACACTTATTCCATATCCTCTTTATCCATTCATCTATCAATGAACACAGGTTGTTTCCATATCTTGGTTATTGTACATAATGCTGCAATAAACATAGGAGTTTTATCATATATCTTCTTGAATTACTGCTTTCATATTCTTTGGATAAATATTCAGAAGTGGAATAGCTGGATAATATGGTAGATCTATTCTTAATTTTTTGAAGCATCTCCATATTATTATCTATATTGGCTGCATCAAACACATTCCCATTAATAGTTTACAAATGTTCCTTTTCTCCACATCCTAACACTTACAATTTTTTGTCTTTTTGATAACATCCACCCAAAAGGAATAAGGTGATATCTCATTATGATTTTGATTTGAATCTCCCTGATAATTAGTGATGTTGACCATCTTTTCATATGCCTGTGGGCCATCTGTTGTTTCTTTCAAAAAATTTTCAGATCCTCTGCCCATTTTTGACTGGATTATTTTTAATTGTTGGATTACACGAATTCTTTATATGTTTTGAATACTAACCCCTTATTAGGTATATTTGCAAATGTCTTCTCCCATTAGTAGGTTGCCTTTTCATTTAGATGATGGTTTCCTTCACTGTGCAGAAGATTTTTAGTTTGATGTGGTCCCATTTGTTTATTTTTTGCTTTTGTTATCTTTGCCTTTGGAGCCAGATCCACAAATGCATCACTAAAACTAACAAGGATTTAATTTATTTTTCTCAAAACATAAAAACATAATATAAAAGAAATAATAAAAACAAAACTTCTCTTTGGTCTGAATTATTTAAATTAATGATGCTTTGTGTAAAGATCATTATCTTTTCTGTTTTCACACTTATGACCTGTGTCCAGAGAAACAAACATCTAAAGATAAAAATGAATTGCTTTATAGCCAAGCAAACTCAATGAATAATTGCTCACAGAAATGTATCAATGTTATTTGAAAAGTTATTGTTAACATTTAAGAAACCAATATATGTTGGTATTATAATTTATTTAAGAATGAGTTAATATTTAGGTGTTATCCCAGATTTTCCAGAGAAAACTGGGCCATATGTTTAGCCTAGCTATAAACCAGGTTCAATAATTTGCATTAATTCTCACGACAATCTTATGAATCTTATTATTATCCCCATTAGATAAATGAGAATATTAAACCCTAGAGATGAAAAATTCATTCACAGTCTAAGTCAGGAATTTCAGTCAAGTACTTACTCTGATCCTAGGGTCTGCAGTCTTCAAAAGAGTCTTATATAGATCAATAATTTATTCATGATAATAGATATATATTTTAAGTATCACAGTGATGACATAATTTTTCATATTTATTTTTAATTTCTAAGCCATAAACAAAACTGTGCATAAAAAAATCTCACAAAAAATCTCACTTTTCTTCTCAAAAAAGCAATGTTGTAGATTAAAATAAATGTATAGACAGTCCCTGACTTATAATGGTTCAATTTACATTTTTTTTTATTTCACAATAGTGCAAAAATAATACATATTCAGCAGGAACCATACTTCAAATTTTGAATTTTGAACTTCTCCCAGGCTAGTGCCGGGATGCTGGGCAATGACAGTGAGCCCCAGCTCCCAGTCAGCCATGCAATTACAAGGATACACAACCAATACACTGACAACCATTCTGTACCCACACAATCACTCTGTTTTTCATGTTCAGTATGCTAGTCAATAAATTAGATGACATATTCAATACTTTATTAGAAATAGGCTTTAGAAGATTTTTAGATGATTTTGCCCAATAGCAGGCAATAACGTTCTGAGCACATTTAAGGTAGGCTAAGCTAAGCTATGATGTTCGGTAGTCAGGTATATTAAATGCATTTTTGACCTATGATATATTCAACTTATGATGGGTTTATTGGTATATAAGGCCATCATAAGTCTGTAAAGATCTGTATCCATGTAAGCATCAGAGTTGTTAAGATATCTGTAGGTACGTAGAGAATTGTCAGAGGGAGAAGTTCATAAGAAAAGTTCCATGAAATATAAGCTATTTAGGTTTGTAGCATGAATACTTCAGGGGAAAGCCTATTACAACACAAGGTTCTTGTTTGATTTGGCGACTATTTGTTTTATCATTTAAGCTTAAACAAGTCAAATCCCTGGTTGCTCCTAGAGTGGGGAAAGCGGCTCTATTTATTTGGCAGATTTTTCCCCCTGTTTAATAGAACTCTCAAGGCCTGCTCTATAAAGGAAAAAAATTAAAAAATTAAATCAACTTGGTTGAGAAGGAAAGAGGTACTTCTTAAACATGACTGACATAGAAATTTAAAATCAGTCAGAAATTACTGGCCTTTTATCCCCCCAGAGGTTATAGCTATGACTTTAGTTTTTTGAGTGTCTTATTCAAGTATTTCCTTCAATCTCTGCAGTCTTTCTCTGTTATTACCAGATCAACATCTCAGCTTGTAATACTATGTTATATAAACAAGGCAAATAACTATTTTTTATTATTATTATTTTTTAAGATTTTATTTACTTAGTGAGAGAGAGGCAGAGGTAGAAGCAGGCTCCCTCCTGAGCAGCTCGGATCTCAGGACCCTCAGATCATGACCTGAGCTGAATGCAGGCACTTCACCCCCGAGCCACCCAGGCGCCCAAAGGCAAATAACTATTTTAAATAACAATATCCAACAAAATCATCAGATCTGCAAAATGTCTTAGAAAAGAATAGATGACATCACCTTTATTTCTTGTTCCGATTATTCATAGAACTGGGTACCAGCCTAGAAAGTTATTGGACAGTATTCTAGACCCCCTAAAAGTTTCCTTCATTACATCAGAAAAGCACCAAAAAAGATTTCAAGGAGCTATGAAACCATGTGTGTTGGATGGGTGGGATAGAAAAGAGCTAATATTGATGGCTTGCCTTGCGTTAAAATATCTTTATCTCAAATCTAGCTCTTTGGACTATAATGGTATACTAAGTTCACATCTCCATACATACAAATTCTCTGTTTTAAACAAATAGCAATAAAAGATAAAACATCTACAGATAACAAAAATGTCCATAAGTGTCCTTCATAAATTCCTCTGGCTACTAGAAAGTTCACAAAAACACAAAGCAGTGAGTTTTGCTCACTGTGGGACTGCTGAGCTCTTAGTGCATGGAGAAAATGGTGAATAGGACTTCAAATATATTAATAGGGACTAAATTTTCTCTAAGTCATATGGGGCTCCAAAACTCACTTCTGAAGTCACCATTTGGAAATTATGAAAGAAAGTGGAGTATATCACTGACAACCTATTGCCAGACTCATCAGTTCTTAGAAAGCTGTGGGTAAAGAGACAGAAGGAAATGGAGAGGCATGCAGCCAGTGTTCCTTCCAGCAGTAACTATACCTGGGGTAAGGACTCCATTAGAACTCATAGAATCTGGAACCATCGTATAAGTGTTTAAAAACTAAGAGAACGGAACATTTAAAAAATTGCTATCATGAGAGAGAGGAAAAGGAAAACTGATACAAAACAAAAAACCCACTCAAAATTGTCCTGCTTACAAAACTAGAAAACCTACATATATCTTTTTAAAGATTTTTTTTAATTTATTTATTTGACAGAGAGAAACACACCGAAAGAGGAAACATAAGCAGGGGAGTGGGAAAGGGAAAGGGAGAAGCAGGCCACCCGCTGAGCAGGGAGCCTGCCGTGGGGCTCGATCCCAGGACCCCGGGATCATGATCTGAGCTGAAGGCAGATGATTAATGACTGAGCCACCCAGGTGCCCCTAGAAAACATATTTTTAAGAAGCTAATGTTAAGAAAGTTAATCAAGCGAACAATCAGACCTAGTATCCATTTGAATGAAGTTGTCTTTATGAATTGAACAATAACTTTGAAAATCACATGTTTAGGATGCTCAAAGAGATGGATATATAAGTAAGGCTGTGCAATATAGTTGATTTATTATTTTGGCAATCCTGATCTCCTACCAGATACCTTCCTACATTTCAGAGGTAGCAAAAATCTAAATATTACCTAGATCACTTTGTGGTGTCACAGATTAGCATTACAGATGAGAGTAGGTTTTGTTAATCAGGCATTGGCAGAGACTTGAGTTAGGACTAAGTCAGTTGGTGAGGCAGCGCAAGAAGTGTCCCTAGTGATAATGTGCATTGTAGCAGGTGCCGTGTGGCCCTGGAGTATGAGTTCAGACCTTGGCTACCTAAGCCTTTAATAAAATAAAAAAAACATAGTGCTTATTCCTGGAGTTAAAATTAGTTCTATTTCTTGATTCCTATCATGGCTGAGTTGATGTGATCCTAATGCCAACACTTGGGAACTGTCTTCCTAATTTCTGGAATACCGTCAAGGTTATAACTCTGTCTGTGAATCACTTTCTTCAGTCATTCTTATTCTAAAGTTTATATGAAAACAACCAGTCAGGTGCACACACAAACACACACACCACAAACAAGCAATAATAGCAAAATAAAGTTTAAAAACATAAGAAAATGAGGGGATAATCATTCTTGTAATTATAAAAGCACCATTAAAAACTAAAAAGTATTAAAACATATGGAAATGATTCATAAACATACAGATAGACCTAGACCAACGGCACAGAACATAAGGACATAAATAAATCCAAATAACTTTATGAACTTTAGCATATGTTGGCTTTTCAAAAGAGCAGAGATAATTATGGACTATTTAATACATAAGGAGAGACTATATATTATCTGTTTGATTTAAACAAACAAAAAAAAAGGCAAGGGGTGACTGAGTTGCTCAGTCGGTTGAGTGACTCACTCCTGATTTCAGCTCAAGTCATGATCTCCAGGCCATGAGATTGGGCCAGCACACGGCTCTACACTCAGCAAGGAGTCTGCTTGTTCCTCTCCCTCACCCTCTGGGCCTCCACCATCTGACCCTCCTCCCGTGCACAGCTGTGCACACTATTTCTCTCTCTAAAATAAATAAAATCTTTTAAAAATATTTAAAAATGAATATTAAAAAAGGAAAATTCAGATCATTTCTCACACTATCCACCACGATAAACTACAAAACATTATCAAACTAAATATGCAAAATGAACAATACAGGTACTGTAAGAAACTATGAATCAACTCCCTTAAAACTGGGAGAAGACAGAACATTCTAATCATGAATAAAAAGCGAGAGGAAATAAAAGGAAAATGTAATGTTTGTGTAAAAATAATACAAGAAAAATAATTCTGTCTGTAAAATATACCATGGCAATTAAAAAAAATAGAAAACTGACAAAGTTATTTATAATATATATCACAAATATATGCCTAATGTCCTTTCTTATATAAAGAGATCCCTAAGCTGAGAAGAAAGCAATACACAGTGTTAAAGGCAAAACATATGGAAAGAGTTCACAAAAATAAAATAAATGTGGTCCTTAACAAAAGATGCGTAATTTCTCTACAGTTTTACAGTAAGGTACATCTCCCTCTCCCTGTAATAAAAATACAAATCTTTGTTAAAACATTTATGATGGTAAAGCCATAGGGGCACTCTCATTTGTCATGGGGGAAATACAAAATGCTGCAACAAGGAAGGGTGATCTGGTCATTTTTACTGACACTGCAGAGGCCTTTACATTTTGACTCAGCATTACATTCATGAAATAAGTTCTACCTATATTCCTGCCCATGATTAGAATATCATATTAAAAAAACAAAACAAAACAAAATGAAAAAAAACATAATTTCCAAGTTTTATTATAGCAAAAGAATAGAAACAATCCATATTAACATCAAGTGAATTGCAGTTATCTACACAATAGAATATCATACAGCTCTACAAAAAAAAAATACTGAGGAATATCTCTGTATACAGAAAAGAACATATTCTAGGGCATGTTTTTAAGTAGAAAAGTTGGTGGCTCTGTGGGTTAAGCATCCAACTCTTGATTTCGGCTCAGGTCATGATCTCAGAGTCATGGGATCGAGCCCTGTGTCAGGCTTATCCGCAGCTCAGAATCTGCTTAAGATTCTCTCTCTCTCTGCCCTGTCTCCTTCAACTTCAAAAACTACTGCTAGAGGAAGAGAAAGTGGGGGTGGGAGGTACTGGGAAGGAAGAGAAAAAAGGAATAGTTTTCTAGACATATATAAATCACCAAATATTTTTAACAAAGGAAGAAAATATACAAATTTAAAATTCAAAAAATAATGTGGAAAAGGGATGCATGGGTGGCTCAGTTGGTTGAGCATATGCCTTTGCCTCAGGTCACCATCCCAGCATCTCGGGATGAGTCCAGAATCTGGCTCCGTGCTCAGAGGGGAACCTGCTTCTCCCTCTGCCTGCCGCTCTCTCTGCTTGTGCTTTCTCTCTCTCTCTCTCTCTCTGAGAAATAAATAAATAAAATCTTTTTAAAAACGCAAAAAAAGCACACAACATAAAAAGTATGTTAGAAATATTGAACATAGTTCAAGTCTAACATAATCTAGATTGGAGTCCCATAAAAGAAGCGGAGAGGGGGCGCCTGAGTGGCTCAGTGGTTGGGCCTCTGCCTTTGGCTCGGGTCGTGATCCCGGGGTCCTAGGATCGAGCCCCGCATCAGGCTCTCTGCTCAACAGGGAGCCTGCTTCCCCCTCTCTCTCTGCCTGCCTCTCTGCCTGCTTGTGATCTCACTCTGTCAAATAAATAAATAAAATCTTTAAAAAAAAAAAGAAGCAGAGAGAATGGACCAAAAGCAACAATTTCTTGTTTTAGGTTTTCTGTGGTTTCATTAAAATCATCAAAGAAATCAGAAGGCAATTTGAAACTCTCTTTTCAAACTAGAGTGCCTAAGAGCTAAGGTGAACACTTTTGTTGACACGATTCAATTCATCACATGATATACTATAAGAAGCATGATCCTTTGTAAGATATGCTATAGGAGGTCAATACATCAGGTACACAATTTCCCCTTTTTAATGCCCACAGGATTATTTTAGTTCTAACTTGTGAATCAAAAAAATGTAACTTTACTCAGTTCCACAGACCAATCAAGAGAATATCGCATGCTGTAGTTAGTGTGGCACACATGAGATAATTCAACAGCTGCTATTTTCGACTGAGCATTGGTGTTTTGGGGGAAATGAGTAACCTTTTGATTTTTTTTAATTTAAAAAAGGAAAAAATATTTTAGGGTCGTAGAAGAAAATACTCAACAATTGCAGTAATTGAGCATTTATTTTTAAAAATTAAGGAATTAACCACATGGTATAATTTGATAGAATTAGTAATAGGTGACTATATGTTTCAGATATTTTTTTTCCATTTGTTGTCAACAATTCACAATAAAAAATTAAAAGCAGTACAAAAAATTATCCAAAATGTTCCATAAAACAGTGCTGGTTCCCAGGATTCTGATGTAGGATGAGCAGTCATCACAATGGGAACATGGTAGCACAACCCAACAATGGGTCCTTCCTAGGGCTCTGTCCAATAAGTTTCATTTTTGGCTCTTATAAAAAAAACTAATAATAATAAAATAAAACATAAAGTCTAAATGGTTTTTGATTGTTATTTTCTTAGGAAACCTACCTTTCTAAACAAATACACAGCCTCAATTCAATATATATAACTATCATTAGTTGCACTACCACTCATTAGAGAAAAATTAATCATTCCCCATTGTTAAAACACAACTATCCCCCTTTTAGTGATAAAATTTGTTGCTTAACATAATTCATGTAAGTACTTTTAATAATTCTGTAGTCTGTACTGTACACTGTACACATAACTTCTGATCATTGTACAAAATACAAATGTGGATGAGCTAATGACAGAGGGTACATGTGGAGATTGCTATTTACTATGATCAGAAAATGATCATAATTATTTATTAACTTTTCATATACAACTCAAGTATAGACATCGCATATAAGGTATGTGTAACACAAATATGGTCACTGTATATCAATTTCTTTTTTCCCTTGATAAATTTAGTAAAGATATTTCCAGTGCCAATAAATACTGGCATTAAACTATCCTTGCCAATACCCAGAAAATATTCATAACTTATTTAATATTTGATTTTAATTGATGTAGTACATATTTGAACACTTTGGTTAGTGCTGATTTTCAATATTGTATTACATTTTCTAATGAACATTTGTAGATTTACATTTTAATGTAAATATTCTAAGTAATTAATTTAAAAACTTTACATACTTTAATTTGCACCAAGTTACATTATAATGTTCAAATTCTTATAATTCTATTACAGGTTCTGAATAAAGTTATTTCTGGTAGTAGTTTGCATTTAAAATTTTTCATCATATTTGTTGTGTAATCTATTGGAAAATAACTATGAAATTATTATAATCCACTGGATTTTTAAAAATATTTTATTTATTTATTTTAGAGAGATAGAGAGTGCAATTGGAGGAGGGTAAAGGGGAAAAGGAAAGAGAATCCTAAGCAGACTCTGTGCTAAGTACAGAGCCTGATGTGGGGTCTGACCCCAGAACCTTGAGATCATGACCTGAGGTAAAATCAAGAGTCTAGTGCTCAACTGACTGAGCCACCCAGGCATCTCTGTATTCTACTGTTTTAATAAGATTAACATGACAAAACTTCTCTAAAAATTACTGTTTTGTAACTATAATTCTGTAGAATCAAATTTTATTTTGTTTATTTACTTGACTTGAATATTGGTGGAATATTGTGACTTGTGGAGTCATCCCATGAAAATTCACTTTTTCTGACAAAACATCTCAAAGTACTGCAAAATTAGTGACCCCAAAGAATAATACTCATAATTTTACTTGCATCTCAAAAAAATCTTAGAGAATTCTAAGAAATAATAGCCATGATAGCTGTACCACCTGCTCTAATGCCCAGAACAATATAATATCTTTAATAAATATTAGAAGATTATTATGAAATTATAATTAAATTTGCAGCAGTTATTATATCATGCTCCTAATTTTCTTAATTTTTTATTAGATTCTATGATGTACTGGGAAAAACATAATTTTCTGAAGCCTGAAGTGTATCCATTAAATTCCCTCGATTCACTTGATTCAAGCCCATGTTTACCCTACTTAATCCTGAACCTTGAGTTTTCCACTTACAAAAGATGAAAGCAATACTATCTAAATCACAGGCTGTTACAATAAATAAATTAAAAAATATAAAAAGTATTTGACATAATATTTAATAGCCAATGAATGTTACAACTATTATTATAGTTCTAAATATTCATCATATTTTATTATTTTATGATGACTTAATTGCATAAAGTATTTAAAGTAGTTTTTCTACCCTATAAAGATAAAAGTTGTTTTTTTGTTTGTTTTTGTTTTTTTAAAGATTTTATTTATTTGACAGAGAGAAAGAGAGAGAGATCACAAGTGGACAGAGAGGCAGGCAGAGAAAGGAGGAAGCAGGCTCTCCGCTGAGCAGAGATCCTGATGCAGGGCTTGATCCCAGGACCCTGAGATCATGACCTGAGCCGAAGGTAGCAGATTTAACCCACTGAGCCACCCAGGCACCCCAAGTTGTTTTTTTTTTAAGATTTTATTTATATGAGGGAGAGAGAAAGAGTGAAAGAGAGAGCACAAAAGGGTGAGGGGTGGGCAAAGGGAGAAGCAGGTTCCCCGCTGAGCAGGGATCCTAAGGCAGGCAGGGCTAAATCCTGGGACTCTGGAATCATGACCTGAGCCAAAGGCAGATGCTTAACCAACTGAGCCACCCAGGTGCCCCAAGATTAAGTATTTAATCTAACATTGCACCAACCTTTGAATATAATGGAGAATCTGTGATTAACTCATCTCTCAATCCCAATATCCAATGAAATAGAAAAAAATTAAATAGGGGCGCCTGGGTGCCTCAGTGGGTTAAGCCTCTGCCTTTGGCTCAGGTCTTCACACCAATTGTTTCACAGAACACAAAAAGGTGAGATGATTTCCTTATCTACCTTGTTTCCTAGGATCACAGAGTTTCAGTGAAGTTTAACACTGTCACTTGACAAGGTGAAAATGGCAAAGTTTAATTAATTTATACTTAAAAACACTTCTTAAGAATGTATAATGTTCCAACAACTATTATAAGCATTTGTTGACAGAAATTAGCAAAATAGAGAAATCCTATTCCCTGATGGGGCTTTCATTTTATAGGGAGAACACAGAATAAACAGATAACAATATATAACATAGCATAATAACTAGTAAGTCCTATGAAGAAAAATAAAGTGGCCTATAGAAAAATGGGTGAGAAATTCTATTTAAGATAGATTAGTCAGGAAAACCCTATGCAAAAAGGTGATATTTGAGCAGAGATGTGAACCCCTATCTGGGAAAGATTGTTTCAGGCAAGAGATATCTGGGAAAGATTGTTTCAGGCAAGAGAAACTGGAAATACCATGGCTCTGAAGCATTAGTATGTATGACTGACATAGTGAGACAGAGTCAGTGAAAAAAGAATGATGAATATATTCAGGGTACATATAATGTAAGACCTTGCATATTTTGGTAAATATCTGGATTTTATTCTAAATGAGATAGAAAATAATTGGAGGAAATTTAGCAGAGGACTGACATAGACTTCTTTTGTCTATGTTTTATTTAAAAGATTATTTATTTATTTTTATTTTGTATATATTTCAAATATATACTTTTAATATATATAAATATATATTTATATATAATAAATTATATAATTATATAATTTATTATTTATTTATTTATTTATTTATTTTTAAGAGAGAGAGAGAGAGAGCGTGAGCTTGAGCATGGGGAGGGTCAGAAGAAGAGGGAAGAGAAGTAGATTTCCTGCTGAGCAGGGAGCCCAAAGGACTCGATCCCAGGACTCTGGGATCATGACCTAAGCTGAAAAAACAGACATTTAACTGAATGTTAATTCAGTTAACATTAATCCCACCCAGGAATCTCAACTGATTTTTTGTTTGTTTTAATTACTTTGGCTGCTGTTGGAAAGAAGACAAACAAATAGGTAGACCAGGAAGACAAGTTAGGAAGTCTTCGGATTAGTACAGCAAACATGATGGTAACTTGTACTATAATGGTAGTAATAATTTTAAAGAAAAGTGGTAAGAAACAGTTAATTGTAAGCTATGACTCAAAGTTAATTTATGGTGGTAAAATGATGGTAATATAGAGAGCTAAATAAAGACTAGAATCAAGAATCATTCTTCAATTTATTATTTTAACATTTGGGTGGATATAAAACCAGGAGTGGAAAGTGTTAATGGTAGGGTGAAAATTGAGAATTCTGTTTTGAGCATATTATGCTTCAGATTTTGAGATGGCTATTAGACTGCCAAGAGAAAAGTCATCCAAAGTACATTTATTTTTCAAATGATGAGTTTCTGTTGCTAAGCATGAAGATGCTTAATAGATATAATATTCCATTCTGGAACTAGTTAAAATGTCTAGGAAAAATCTACAATTTTGGATTCATTGGCATATAAGTGATATTTATATCCAGGAGACTAAATGAGGTCACTGAATAAAAGAAACTAAACAGAGAAAAAAAGACCCTGGTCTAAGCTCAATGTTTAGCTGATTTAGGAAAAAGGATGAAATAATTAAGTTGATACTCTATGATGATGATGATAATAATATTGAAAGTAATATCCATAATGCTGCAGAATGCAGTCCTCTGTCCCTTTCCTCCTTTTGTCTCCCTAACTCAGATTACCATACCTACATCAAAATTACACATTGAAAAGAAAGCAAAATTATCAGAACAAATGACTTTTTTTTCTTATACATGTTTCACTATGGAGCATCTGAAGGAACCCCAGATGTTAAGCTATTGTAATAGCAGATTCAGAGGAAGACTGCACTGACAGGTGACCTCATGTGAAAAGTTGTGTGTGTGTGCATTATTTGGTACCATTTTCTAGACTATTTATATTTTTTTGTTCACTAAGAATTTACTATATTTGTATGCCCCTCTAGCAATGTTGCAAGATATTTTTCTCTGTCGGTGCCCACAGTTCTTGGTCAAACAGCTTGAAAGAATGAAGAAGTAGATCCGACAGAGTGGTGGGCAGCAAAGCAAGGTTTATTATTGAGCGATAGCAAAGTGATAGTACAAAGCTCCCAAGGAAGGAAGGGATCCAAAAGGGTTGCCAACAGAGTTTCTAAGTCTAGGGGGTTTTATGGGCTTGTTGATAGACTGTTTTAACCCTCCCTACGCCGTCATCCAGTCAGGTTTCTGACATCTATCAAGTGGCAAAGGGTGGAGGGCTCCTTCCAAGGTGGTGTAAAATCTTTTTAAGGGTGGTTTCCTCTTAGGGCAGGGCCCCTTGTCCCAGCCTGCCTGCCTTCCAATTATCCTTCATCAATGCCAGTGAACAATATAAGTAATATTATAATAATACCAATAATAATAACAGCTAATATTTATTGAGTCCTGAATGACGCTGCACTTTTTGCTAAAAGCTTCAAATGAATAAGCATATTTAATTTTCATAAAAATTTAGTTACAATTATTTTTTTCCATTTTCAGTTAAAGGAAGTGAGATTAAAAAAAATGACAGAGACCAATTTGATTCTATAATTTTGTTCCCTGCTTTCATTATCTGTCAAAATGAAGGAGAAAACAGTACTGTTCTTAGATGCAATAAAATTACAAGGCAGAAAAACAGAAAAGCAAAACCCTGTGTTTATTGCCATCAAGTTTACACCAGAAGTTTGGTTGATTCTAAGGATAATGTTGACTCCATACTTGGAATGCTTACTAGGAGGTAGACCTATCCTAAGTGCTTTACAAGCACTGACTCCTTTAATCCTCATAATTACTTCATCTAGAAATTCAGGCTTTGGAAAGATAATACATTGTCCAAGATTATGCACTCTGTGAATGGCAGGCTGGAGTAAGTAAAATCCAGACTTCGGTTTTAGTACCTATGCCCTTAAGCACCACCTTATATGGCCTTAGGAAGTTTGTTTTTCATTTTGTTTTGTTTTGTTTTGTTTTGTTTGATAAGAGAGCTGAAGTACAGAGATCCTAAGCAACTTAGGATCCACACAGTGGTCTCATGTTCTATAGTGTCCATGCCTGACAGTGACTGCAATGGCTTTAAGTCTCCAGATGCAAGAGAACACTAAAATCATCAGTACTCTCGTTGACTCTCCCATCTCAGGAGATAAGCAGAATAAAACAGATGTGTCTTATACTCACTTGGTTAGACCAGAGATACTAAAATGTGTAGAAAATCAGTTTTACAACAAGTTTTTCACTCATATATTGAGCTTCCTAGAGAAGACCTTTGGCAAAAATAGAAGTTGGAATATAAAATAGCAATTATTTCGGCTCCTGTGTTACCCATTAGGGATCACCGGTCTCTAATTAAAATCTACATTTTATTGAAATTCTTTGAATTATTTTACATTTGACAAAACTGTTGATAGTATTCTGTGATTTTTTTTTAACATAGATACTGTGAAAGAGGAGAAGAGATCAGAAAGTATATGTCATCAGATATCACATCTTCTGTTGGTTGTCTGTTGCCTAAGGCAACAGGCAAATTGTAATCCTGCTTCTGATTTGAGTTTATTTTATTTAACTTGACTTGTTTTCTGGGGTCATTAATTAAGTTATGTGTTGTTACTAAATAAAAAATATCATGATTTTATACTCTAGAAGGAGGGTAGAGGATGATTTGAGTGTTGGCTCATTTGACTTACTATTTGTTACCTGAATATTGATATTTCTTATGTAGAAATCAGAAGTCATTTCTAATTCGAATCTATGCTTAAATAGCTGTAAACTTTAATTTCTAGGGTAACCTCCTTTAATCAGTGTTGTGTTAAACTAAGCCCTTTTCTAGTATACTGTGATATCTAATGCCCACTCATAATTACTGAGTAAATAATAGGATTTAAAGTAAGTAGAGTGTTATATCAAAAACAACCAGTTTGCTGCCCTTTGCTAGTAATTGGCTTGAATTCAACTTTTAGTTTAAGAATTTGTCTGTATATACATAAAGCATTTATTTGTGTCTTCTTAATATTTTATTTTTACTAAGTATACATAGCATATTAAAGGCAGTTATTACTCAAAGAGACAGTATCTACTGACTGATTAGAATATAACCTTTATGTTCCCTAACACTCCCCTAAAAATCAGGATTTTATAAATTAGCAAGATTTATTTAACGCATTTTGCAGGGTATTTTCCTCCTTTTTCTATTGGTAAGAGCCTCTTTTGTTTGGGTTTTTATGTTGTTAGGATTTTTACATCATGTTATACGAGCAGATGTTATGCTATTTCACATGTCATGAAGTAGTAACATTTTGATAAATGAGGTTAATAGATCATAATTGTTTTAAATTTTATGATGGTGAAATCTTGGCTGTACCATTCTGGAACATCATCATTTACAAACCAGTTCCATTTAAAAAAAAAAAAAGAGGGATAATTATGCTTGCATTAAGGAGTAACATATTAATTATGACACATGCTGGATGGAGAGACAGAGAGATAGATTCAGCTGAAACTCATAGCTTTTCTGTGTGTGAGTGTGGTCATTTTGTTTGTATATGTGAACTAGTCTTATTTCTCTGTTCCTAAATACTTCAAGAGTAAATGGTGTGTCTTAAATTCATCTAATTTAAGTCAGGCAGGGCGAGTAGCTCCAGTTCACAGAGCATTTTTTCAGGCACTGCACAGCATCTGTAGAACCCTTGTTTCTTGAGCTTCTCATTTAATTTGAAAGCCAGAAGCTCAATAGAAGCAATTCAGAATGAGTATTTGTAAAGGTTAAATACTATAAACATGATGATTCAGTTGTAAATGACATGAAAACAAGACTCCTGCATAAAAGACAAACAACAAACAAAAAGAGAATAAACCCACAATGCATCAGATTATGTAAATTAAAAGTCCATGGCTAGGACTTCCTTCAGGCATGGATGAATTTCAGAGCTTAATTATACCATTTGAACTTCATGTACCTCCATTTTCAGCTTTTTCCTTCTGAGGTAACATCAAGTAGAATTATATCCAGGCCCTAAAACTACTTAGCCTTCACATGCCAAATGAAATAACAAGAATCATTTTTCCAACAGTCTCAGAAAAGTTTCACATTGTGTCTCCTTACAGTTGGATCTGCTGATGTCCCCTCAACAAATCACTGTGGCTAAGGGAATGAAGTGCTTTCATATATCAAGACCAACACACACATTCATCCCTGATCCAAAAGGAACCAAAGTAATGATGTTGTTTATGCCCCAATTATAAGAATTTTCAAGGGCAATTTTTAAAGACATAGAAACCATATCTTCTAATCAATCCTGTACAACTAAACCAATGTTAATTGAGAATCAACAATATACCTAGTGCTATGTCTGGTACCGCACTCGATAGGAAGAAATAATTCATAAGTTCCTCATTTAGTTTAGGAGACAGACACTCACAAGCCAGAACAGATGGACTGTATTACAAAAGTGGTACAAAATGCTTTGAGAGTTTAAGAAAGATAATTTATCCTTTTATAATTTATTATCAAATGTTGCATATTACTTTGCACATAATAAAAGTACTCTAATATTTTATTCACTATATTGAAATTCTTTAGTCCTCAAACAAACGAGATCAAACAAACAAGCAAAAATATGACAAACAATGTTTAGTGCAGTGTCCAGATAAACCTGAGTATTTAAATACCATCTGGCAAAACAATATTTTGTCAGGATAATGAGCGAGGCACCTATCTCACATGCACTATCGAATAAAAATTTTGCAAGTTAGGGAAGTGAATTCAATTCTTTCAACTGTACCAATGTACTATTTTAACCATAGCCTTCCCTGAAAGCTTAACTTTAAACAAGTAAATTTAGTAGCATAAAAAATAAAAAATAAAATCTCATGACTGAAAATACAGACATAATGGAATATATAAGTGCCAGTCTAGCCAGAGGCAACTGAAGGACCCATTGTGGAGAATGAAAAAAAAAAAATGAGGTAAATGGAAAAAATATACTAACCACTAAAATGAGGAAGAGTTGCTATCAAACACTATTACCTGTCACCTCCCAAAGGATAATAGGTTACAGGAACTCAGAGTCAGAAATAGGTCCCTCAGTCTTGGCTCTACCACTACAAAGTTAGAGGAGCTTAGAACATTTACTTTATCTCTCTGATCTGCTTACCTATCATAAAATAGGCACTCAGACAAAGGAATCCCCATGAACCTTATGGTCACTATGTTGATTATTTAAATTAGGGGTTGTGAGAAAGCAGATTGGACTGGTATTGACAGAAATATAAAAATATTTGAGAAGAATGATTACCTGAAGAGAAAAATACTTTCTAATAAATCAAGTTAAAGTCCAAGAGACACAACCAAATGAAGCTGATAAAAACTTACATATCCATGTTTGTATTGCTTTGTTAAAAATGCCATTACACGTATCTTGTTTTGTATGCAATATCTCACAGCTTCTGTAATAGTCTCATTTCTATAAATGTTTTAAAAGTAACTGGAGATAAGTGGTATCATTTAGCTGGGAAAGCAACTTGAAAATCTAGGCTAAATGTAATGTGCCATCCTGAGCATTCTAAACAGGAATGTAATTAGATTTTGCTATTCTCTCTAGGAGAACTATACTTGAGGACAATTCCAAAATTTCTTCAGGTGAATTTTTATTCAGAAGGGATACAGATGTATAAAAAGCACACACTCTAAATTTAATTACTGGTGGATATTAATGATTTTTTGTTTGTTTGTTTTGTTTTTGGAGAAATCAATAGCATTTCTCAGAGGAATTTGTGAATTCATTCATTTAAACAGATCTTTAAAGGGCATGCATAGTAAGCATAATATGCCTAAGAAGGTCAAAGATAGACTGTCAGAATAAGTTCAAATCGTTGACCTTACTGGGAATATTTTTCAAAAGTGTTTTCTGCATTTATTTTTTCCGAAGAAAATATTTGATCAAATTTGGAACAGATTCCCAGGACTTCTGTGATTCTTATGTCATTCGGATCAATATGAGCAATTTAAATCTCATCTTAAGTATCATTCTCAAATATTATTTAATTAAGCAAGACCTGAGAGCCTGAGCTTTATTTTCTTTCCGACATTTAACAATTAGTTTCAACTATACAATGCAATGATTCAGTCAGTATATGTATAAATTGTGAAATGATCACCACATAGTTACATATATTTTCTTGTAAGGAGAACTTTTAAGAAGTACTCTGTTGGCAATTTTTGAATATATAATACAGTATTATTAACTGTAGTTACCAGGAGGTAAATTACATTCCCAGGACTTAATTGTCTTATAAAATGGCAGTTTATACATTTTGGCCACTTTCACCCATTTCATCTATTCCCTACCCCCATCTAGTAACCATCAATCTGTTTTTTTGTATCTGAGAAACTGAGCTTTATACGTGTTACTAAAATATTATTTTCCAAGTTTCATTATTTTTTTAAAGATTTTATTTATTTATTTATTTATTTGAGAGAGAGAGAGAGAGACAGCATGAGAGGGGAGGTCAGAGGTCAGAGGGAGAAGCAAACTCCCCGTGGAGCTGGGAGCCCCATGCAGGACTCTATTCCAGGACTCCGGGATCATGACCTGAGCCGAAGGCAGTCGCTTAACCAACTGAGCCACCCAGACGTCCCTCCAAGTTTCATTATTTTAATATATTTTGATTATGGCATCTGTAATGATGTAGGATAACTCTTTGACTATTCCTCAGGCAAAAGTCACATCCTGATTCAAGCCTTTCTTTATACAAGAGCCAAATAGCATTTCCATATGTACAGAGCAAAGGCTTATAAACTGCATTTCAATGCTGCTTATTGGAATTTGAAGTAAGCCAAAGGAATGTGTCTAATGGCTGGCAATCTTTATGTTGTTTTGATGCAAAATTTCATTGTTTCTCAGAGAGCATCACTTTGACACACCAGGAATCCAGCCTCTATTTACTGAAGAAAACAATTTGACTGTAATCTCTAAAACATATAACTCATAGATTCTGTGTTGACAGAAAATCATATTAGATGTAGCTAGCACTTGCTAAAATATCATTTCTCTTTTTCCACCTGTGTTGTTTAGCATTAGAGGAGAAAACATTTTTTCTTAAGCTTGAATAAGAAAGTATTTTTTTCTTTCAGTTTTCCAAAAGCCAATACAATTAAATAATGGAAATATACATATTAATCTAGGTGAATCTGCTGTTACATTAAACATGCCACATTTTGAAAAAGAAAAATACTCCCAAATAAAGGGTACATTATCAAATATCATCAGCTATTACAACTTACTGTGAAGTAGATATCTGCTGTAAGATATAAGATACATTGGTAATTCCACTATAAAGAGTTAAAATGCACTTATAGTATATAAGGGTAGTTATGTTTTATAAACCAATCAAGCAATGCTGGGGTGGCTGAGTTGGTTAAGCTTCTCCCTCTCCCTCTGACCCTTCCTCCTGCTCATGCTTTTGATTTCTTTCTCTCAAATGAATAAATTTAAAAAGATTTTTATAAATTGATCAAAACTTCAAGATGATTATCAGAAAAATGGGGGATAGAAAAGTCAAAATGAAGAATGAAAATACCACAAAACATTAATATACTGTTGGATGTTTATGGTGTGGTTTCGAACTTCTTGAGCTTTTAAAAGAGTTTCACAATGCCTTCATTTTTCTTTCGGATGAAGGTGTATTCTGGGTATTATCTGCAGTGTGCCATATTCCACTTATTCCCAATTACTAATGAACATGGAAACTATAAAAATCTCAAAACCGATGGTGTTTTAAAACTGTTAGAAAAATTCACAAAAATAATTTTGCATGAAGTACAAAGATACCCCAAAAGAATTTAATGAATACATTTTCTTTATTAGTTATAAACATATGGGCACTGAAATAAGCCTTCTTGTTTTTCACTACAGGTGAAACTGCCTCTTCTGCCCAAATCAACAAGTTCTCAACGCACATTGGATCCACTTTTCCCAGGACAAGTACTTCCAGGTTATAAGCACAGAAGACAAACACATGTAGACATAATGAGGCCCTAAACCATTGAGAACTACACTAGGTTTAGTGGTAATGCAGGACACCATTGAATATAGTATGTATATTCTGTATCCCAAACTTTGGAAGCTACTTTTGGAATTCAGAGAATTCAGTCTTTCTCTGGGCAGAATATTATAATAAATAACAATTAATTATTGTGGACCTTGTTTGTAAAAACTGACAATAATGATATAAAAACAGATTACTATGATAATTGGCAACATGCAACTATGAACTGCATATTAAATAATAGCATTTTATCAGTGTTAAAATTCTTCCTGAATCCTATGAAACATAGAGGTACAGGATTGTAGTACTGCAATTTACGTAAAATTGTTGAGCAAATAATAATAGGTATTATTAGATGCATGTGTCTGTATTGAATGGAGAAAGAAAATGTGTCAAAATATTAATGTTAATAAGTGACATATATTTCATTAATTCTAAGAAAAAAAGTGAAAAGAAAAAAGTTATTTCACCTCTGTGAAGAAGTATTTTCATTAAGTTTTTAGTAGTCCAGTGAAGTACAATTCATGTCTATGAAGAGTAGACATTATTTAAAACTTTGGTCAATCTTTGAACAGAACAAAAAATAAATAATAATTTATAGGAAACCAAGTTAAGTTTTTCATGTATTTTAGTTTGAAATACTAATAGTATTAGTTTACTTCTTAAACTGACAATATACTTGGAACCAAGGATTTTCTTTTATTTTCCTAATAGCAAAAAAATCCCACTTGTGTCTTTTCAAGGTGTGGATAAACGGACTTTTGCCAGCATAGCCATCATCTATTGGCGGCAAACATGGCAGATTATTATCCGTCTTGTTATATGAAAATAATGACATCACTTGGAAGGAAGTGATTTGACTTGAACAATCAGTCATATTCAATTAAGCTGAAAGACAGTTATTCTCATTTGCAACGTGAAAGATACTAACTTTTCAGTAAATTAAAACCAACATTTCCTGCTTAATCCTATTGTAAACCTAATTGCATTTCTAAATCTAATGCTAGTGCAATAGTAAATGAATTCAAAAAACACTTGATATGATTAAGTTTTTTCTCTAATGCACTTTATTTCAAATTCTGATTTTGTTGAAAGAAAAAATATTAATAGCATAGAGATTAATTCTTTTACTTATTTCTTCATTATTTTAAATACATATTAAATGTCTACAATTTGCTAAGTCTGTGCAGGTCTCTGGGGACATGAACATGAATTAGATTTACTTACTGATCTTAAGTGGCTCATGGACATAAATGAAATATAATTATCAATGTGACTCTACCTTCGTTGGTTACTAGATTATCTATTTGTTCATTTATTTATTTGCACTATTCACTATAAAGTCTATATAATGAATGTTAGTGGGAGCTCAAGAATAGTGCATATGGTGTGGGAAAAGAAGACTATTCTTAATAACATCCATCAAATAAAGTATTAATTTTATTTATCAAAAGTAAAAGTTTTTGGTGTTTTATGTAAAATAATGAAATATAACTGGGGCACCTGGGTGGCTCAGAGGGTTAAGCCTCTGCCTTTGGCTCCGGCCTTGATTCCAGAGTTCTGGGATGGAGCCCCGCATAGGGCTCTCTGCTCAGCAGGGAGCCTGCTTCTCCCCCCCCCCTCTGCCTGCCTCTCTGCCTACTTGTGATCTCTCTCTCTCTCTATCAAATAAATAAAATCTTTAAAAAAAAAAAAAGTTTAAAAAAAAGAAATAAAACTATACATGCTTTTATTTTCTATAAAAATACCTTAAATAACTCTAACTTTCCTATAACTTAAATAAATTATAGCTAATATTTTAAAACTGTTAGAAAAATTTTCTGTGAGAGGAAGGTAAAAGATACCCCAAAGAAATTTAAAGAATTATATTCTTTTTGGTCAAAGAGGTATTGCAAAATGTACCAAATTTTCTTTGTTGTTAGGATACTCACCCACAGTCTCATTAAATATTTGAATTTCTGTCTAGATTGTTTTACATCAGTGTATGTGCGCTTATAGAGTTCAAGTTTCTTAAAAATAAATATACCTTCCCCAAATGTATTTTTCTAAAAATACCTACCTAGCATTGCAATATGGGAACATTTCTGAAATAAGTATCTATAAGGTTTAACACTTAAAACTGCATTCTTTCTAAGGTGCCAGGTTTAAAGTGTGTTGCCTAATTGAATTAAAAAAAAAAAAAAACAACAGTAATATTTCACTTGCCTTGATTGAAGTAAAACTTCTCACATTGGCTTTATCTTGCCATTAAATATACAGATTATTTAATATAATTGAGTTTTCAGTTCTTATTACTTTGGTGAACATAACTGCTTTTCATTCAACATGTCAGCTCAGTTTTATTTAATAAAATTTATCAAAGTATCTTCCTTTTGAATTGCCTTACTTATATTCCTATTAACAAATTTAAATTACTCACTTTAATATCTATAAAATTATCAGACTCTCTAAACATAACACGGATTAGAAATTCAATGAAGTTCTATAAAACAGTAAAAGATTGGGTTAACAAAATGGAGTTTTAGACTTATCTTTTACAATGAGTAAGTTCGCACGTTTCAATCTTGTTCAGCATTTATTTTGGTGTAAGTCAATATTTATCTGAGAATTAAATGGTACACATTCACTGGAGACATCATAAAAATTAACTCTATTAAATAATCCTCCACAGGAAGTACTCAGGGAATTTCTGATGGCATTTGAATAAACAATGTTGTTACTAATAGATCTTCAGAGTATAAAGATACCACAAAAGTACCTGGAATCTCACCAATAGTGTCTTGGATTATCCATTCCACAACAACATCCACAAAAATAAACAGTATTTTTAAAATTTAAGAGAAATTCCCTCCAAAATAAGTATCAGGAAGCCCAGGATGTCTGTCAATTACACTGCACTTTGTAAGTGCATCTGCTGAATGAGGCTTCTTACATATATACACTGTCATAGTTTTGCCAAACTAATCACAATTTTTCCCAACAATGGAAAAAAGACATTCCTCTGATGCAAAGGAAATTGTTGGCTGGAATAGAGCTTTCTGAGGTGGTCAGATGCCAGTTCTTGAATTAGTAAAGATGCTCTAAAGTAACAAAGATATCCAATCCATTTTTCACACTTGGGGAATTTCAGTGTGAGACAAACAAAACAAAGCCAGTAGGAAGGGCATAAACTGATGCACATACCATAGAAACTGCACCAAGCAGAATGCCTACCTTACGTATGAAGCAACAGAAGAAATAAGTAGAGAAGCAGAGATAAGAGAAGCTGAATCAGAAGCAGAGCAGACAACTAGAACTGTTGTTGGATATTTGGGATTTTTACTGCAGCCTGAACAAAAGTGATTTCACTCTATCCTGATTTTGCAACTGACTGTGCCAATTTCCTGTGCTTTCTTGCTTTTCTGGGCATCTTTACAGTAACACCCTATCACGTGAAGAAACCTGATTCTCTCTTTATTTCTCTCCAACTTAGAGCCAAATAACATACATTCACCTCAAAAGTTATTCGAGAAAAGCAGTCTGTACTAAATAAAATATGTAGCTAGTCCAAACTAACCAGTACAGTAACAGAAAATGGCATACACATTGATTTTTTTTTTTAATACGACAATGCTATAGTTGGAGGGAAAAAGCAAAAACAAAAACAAAAAAGCATTGGGTTAGGAAATAATATAATCTGCTAAAATGTAAAATATCATAGAAGTCCAAAGAGGAATTTTTTTAAGTTTATCACTACATTATTTCTCTGGCTAGATATGGGGAGCTCAGAGTGGTTTCTAGAGGCCATTTCACAGAATTCAGTATATCTGAAAAATCAACGTAAACTGGTTTTCAACCCAGTGAGTTTCTTTTAAATCAGTACATTTTCAATGCAGTTACAGTGCAGAGCACAGGGTATCACTTATTTATAAAGATGGTTTCTCTCCTATAAAATGAACCATTACAAAATATCTCATCCAGAATCCAGAGATTTAGGGCCAAACTTATCTTTTATGGACAGCTATTTTTAGTCATTTCAAAAAAATGTAAGTCATTTGAGAAATGTGGTAATACTAGAAATGAGAGGAACAAAAAGATAATTAAATGCTTAGCTCTAATTAGGGTTTCTATTAGTGTTTCTAACCATTAGTGACCTGACTCTGACATTTGATTTCCTCTCGGATTCAGCCATTCCAGAATTATATCTTAACAGAATAGAACTATGGAGAACAGAGGTGATTGGACCATTAAGACTATAGAAAGATGTGTGTATTGTGTTCAGGAATGTGCTTTGTGTTTTCTCTGAAAATTCTTCAGAGGAATACTATTTTCATCCATGTGCTTTGAGTAAAGCTCTATCTCCAGTTCTTAGATGCACTGAAGATATTAATTGTGTTTCCAGGTGGTGAGAAAATAGATCTGGATAATAATAATAGCTATTATTATCGATAGTATATATAGTTCATTATACATTAAGCACTTTTTCAAGGGGGCTCTATACTTTAAAAATGTCATTAGAGTGTATAAAGATTCTCAGGTGTATTTTTCTTTGGAAATATCTAAAACGGTTCTATATACATTTTATTATAACTGTGATTTCTCGTGTGAATGCTGGGATTGTTTGATGACTAGTTTATTTTGTGACTAGTTTATTTTGTGTCAGTCACATAGCTATACATAGACACAGGTACATTTCAAACTTCATTATCTGGGGATAGTTTAATTAACAAATTTTAAATTTTCTACTTATAAAAACATAAACACCAACATATACCTCTCCCTATAATGCTGAGAGTCATTATCATTCCTTACAAAGGGGATATGAGTTTACTTGCTTTATAACAGAGGCTGATGCAAACGATACAATATTTTTTCTTCACTTTCTGCCTCTATTACCCTGTAAACTCTCTGAATGAAAAGAATAATTCTTAACTTTCCTGATATTCACAGGACAAAGGACAGTTACTGTACATTTAATGAGCATTTGTGGCAAAAATGAACATTTTCCACATAGTGAAAGCTATTTTGCATGAGAGCAAGAGAACTTATGTGTTAACAAAACTCTTAAGATATGAGGTTAGTTTTATCTTTTAATATCCAAAAGAATCTAAGAGGAAATAAATATAAAGCTGTTGGCTACTCCACTTTTTAAGAGGAGCTTTTGATGTGCTGTGTTTGATGTCCTTCAGAGGAAAAGAAAACACTCCCTTGCTTTTGGAGGTCTTGATAAAAATGGAATCCTGAAGTCAGGATCTGCAATAGTGCTTAATGTAAACCCCATAACTCTTCCTTCTGCTAGTCTCAGCACACTAGTCAACAAAGTAGGTGCTCAGTTCAATTTTTACTGATGATTATTATCCAGAATACAATTGGGAAGTGATTAGTCACCTTTTTAGACATTACAAGGGTCAGGGCTTTACCCAATCCTTACAATGGACTTAGGCTTCATTAAGTGTCTAAGTTAGAATACATATTTACAGAACCACCACTAGAGTTGATTGGTCAAGTAGAGATTTATGCTTTCCCACAAAATATGAAGCATGAGTAGGTAGTCCAGGACTAATAAAATGGTTCCATGATAACAAAGACAATGTAGTTTCTTTCTTCCCTTTCACTCTGCCATCTTCAGGCTGTGGATTTTACCCTCATGCGCACAGTATGGTTTTTGTACCACGGGCATAATATGCATGCCCCAGGCAGAAGAGGAAAAGAATAAATATCAAAAAGCCGATGCCTATTAAGAACTTTAACTTTAATTAGGAAAAAAAAAAAGGTGTCCTCTAATCTCCATCTAGTAAATTTTTGTAAATTTTATTGTTCAGAACATAGTCACAGGGCATTAAATAGTTACAATATAATACTTTCACCCAAAGTTTTGGTCCAGGTAGAATTCCCCAAAGCAAACAGCATCAGGTGAAATATCTGGGATTTCAGAAGCAAGGGCTTAAACATTGCTCCTAGGAAGAACCAACATTGTTAAAATGTCCATATTACCCAAAGCAATCTACAGACTTAATGCAATCTTTATCAAAATACCAAAAAAATTTTTCACTAGAACTAGAACAAATAATCCTAAGATTTGTGTGGAATCACAAAGGACCCTAAATAGCCAAAGAAATCTAAAAAAGGCATCACAGTCCCAAACTTCAAAATATACTATAAAGCCACAGTAATAAAAACAGTATGGTACTGGCACAAAAACAAACAGATACATCAATGGAACAGAATAGAGAGTCCAGAAATAAATCCATGCTTTTATGGTCAATTAATCTAAGACAAAGGAGGCAAGAACATACAATGGGAAAAGGACAGTCTGTTCAACCAATGGTGTTGGAAAAACGGATAGCTACATGCAAAAGAATAAAATTATACCACTTCCTACACCTACACAAAAATAAACTCAAAATGGATTAAAGACTTATGTAAGACCTGGAACCATGAAATTCCTAGAAGAAAACATAGGCAGTAACTTTTTTGACATTGGTTGTAGGAACATCTGTCTAGAAATGTCTCCTCTGGCAAAGGAAACAAATGCAAAATTAAATTGTTGGAACTATATCAAAATAAGGAGCTTCTTCACAGTGAAGGAAACCATCAATAAGGCAATATACTGAATGGGAGAAGATATTTCTAAATGATATATATTCGATAAAGGGTTAATATCTAAAAATATATAAAGAACTTATTCAACTCAACACCAAACAAACCCAAATAGTCCAATTAAAAATGGACAGGAAACTTGAATAGACATTTTTCCAAAGACATATAGCTGCTCAACAGAAACATGAAAAGATGGTCAATATCACTAGTCATCAGGGAAATAAAAATCAAAACCACAATTAGATGGGGTGCTTGGGTGGCTCAGTAGGTTAAAGCCTCTGCCTTTGGCTCAAGTCATGATCTCAGGGTCCTGGGATCGAGCCCCACATCAGGCTCTCTGCTTAGAGAGCCTGCTTCCCCACTTTCTCTGCCTGCCTATCTGCCTACTTATGATCTCTCTCTCTCTGTTAAATAAATAAAATCTTTAAAAAAATTAAGAAAAAAAAACAAACCACAATTAGATACCACTTTACACTTGTCAGAATGGTTAAAATCAAAAACCCAAAAAATAAGTGTTGGCAAGGATGTGGAGAAAAAAAAACCTTCGTAGACTGTTGGTAACGATGCAAACTGGTACAGCCACTGTGAAAACACTATAGAGGTTCCTCAAAAAATTAAAAATAAAATTACCATATGATCCAGTAATTCCACTACCGTATATTAACCCAAACTAAATGAGAATACTAATTTGAAAAGATATATGCATCCCTATGTTTATTGCAGTATTTTTTACAGTAGCCAAGATATGGAAACAATCCAAGTGTCTATCAATAAATGAATGGGTAAATAGATGGAATATTACTAGGCCACAAAAAAGGAATAAGATCTTACCACCTGGGACAACACGGATGGACCTAGAGGGTATAGTAGTAGGCAAAATAAGTCAGTCAGAGAACGACAAGTACTATATTATTTCATTCATATGTGGAATTTAAGAAGGAAAACAAATAAAGTAAAAAAAAAAAAGGTGAACAAAAAAAACACACCCTTAAATACAGAGAACAAACTGGCAGTTATTAGAGTAGTGGGGGGAGGATGGGTGAAATAAAGGAGATTGAAGAGTACATTTAACTTGATGAGAACTGAGAAATGTATAGCATTGTTGAATCATTATATTGTACACCTAAAACTAATATAGCATTGTATGTTAATTATACTTGAATTTTTTTAAAAAAGTGAAAACAAAACAAACAAATAAAACTCCACAAACACACTAAAAACAACAACATTGCTGCTCCTGGACATCAGAAATGCCCATATCAATAGGGTATTTAGCATTGGAGTGGCAAAAGCATGACATTCAAAGATGTGAAGCAGGAATAAATCAGACTTGGCCAGAGACAATGTAATGGTACTTGGTCAGAGATAAAGCAATGGTCAAAGCAAGCAGGGGAGAAAGGAGTGTGAGAGAGAAAAGATAAAAGATGGAACAAGGGTATCTGAGGCAGTCAAAATGTACAGTGAAAAAACATTATTTTAAAATACAACTAGAATAAATGTTTCTATATTTGTCTCTACAAATCGTAAGACACATGACTACAAATGAACTGCTTACTCTCTTTTGAGTCCCAGGACATGTTTGGTTTTTTTTGTTTGTTTGTTTGTTTGTTTTGTTTTTTTGTTTTTTTACTGTGTCATATGTTGAAATAGTATACTAACCTTAATTTGGTGGCAATTAATTAAGAAAGCATACATACAGTTTCCTGTAATTTAATAAACTGTAACAATGACTTTACTTTTTAGAACTAAGATTTTGTGATGAATTCTTTAGATATTTACAAAGTCAAAACATACATATATCTTTGCAAATAGCATAAGGCTAGGAGGTTGGCATTTTTATTTTTCCTGAACTTGCACCTAATGCAAATTCTGGAGGAATGCCATGGAATATAATATAACATTTAATCCATGTTTTATCTTTTTTTAATATGTAAGCAAGTATAATTTTCAACAGCAATATGAAATAGTTTAATGACCTGAATGATTTCTAATTTGGTAACTACCCTCACTAACCAAATGGTTTATTTATTCTTTTTTTTTTTAATTATTTATTTATTTGACATAGAGAGAGAGATCACAATTAGGCAGAGGGGCAGGCAGAGAGAGAGGGGGAAGCAGGCTCCCTGCTGAGCAGAGAGCCCGATGCGGGGCTCGATCCCAGGACCCTGAGATCATGACCTGAGCTGAAGGCAGAGGCTTTAACCCACCGAGCTACCCAGGCGCCCCTATTTATTCTTACTAAAGCATATATTCTTTATTTTTGCCTATCTTCTCTATTTTCTGGGAACAGTTGCCATCTCCATCCACTGGAATTTCTACTCTGGATATGTTTTATAATATAAAGCTATTCAAACTGCTATTTTTTGACACTGTTAAGGACTTTCTACTAATAGTCAGAACTGAATAGAAAGTTAAATATCTGTCCACATCTTACCAGAAACACCAAATGAACTCTTGTGTTTTAAACCACTGGTGACAAAAGAAGAAAAGGGGTGGGGGAGGGAGAGGGGGAGGAAGAGGGGGAGGGAGGGGGGAGAGAAAGAGGGAAGGGAGAGAGGAGGGGAGGGGAGGGAGAAGGGGGAGGGAGGGAGGAAGGAAAGAGAGAAACCTAGTATAGGTAAGAAAAAACTTCATCCAAATTCATTTTATAGATCTGGAATAGCCCAGAGGACCACAGGGGAAGAGAGAGAAAACTGAATGGGAAGAAATCAGAGAGAGAGACAAACTATGAGAGACTCTGGACTCCAGGAAAAAAAACTGAGGGTTATAGAAGGGGGGCGGTGGGGCAGATGGGGTTACCAGGTGATGGGTAATAAGAAGGGCATGTGTTGGGATGAGCACTGAATGTTATATGCAGCTAATGAATCGCTGAACACTACATCCAAAACTAATGATGTACTATATGTTGGTTAACTGGACATAGTAATAAAAAAATTAAAAACAAAACAAAACAAAAAACAAATGTATTTTATTTCAATAATGTTTTGGGATTTCTGGCTGAAAATCCTTAATTGATCATCTGAATGGATTGTGGTCATGTCCTCAAGTTAAAGATCCAGGGAGGAATAATTAGGTTTCTTTTGCTAGATATGTCTAATTCTGCCACCACAAGTAACATTATCTTGCAGTATCAAAGTGATTTCTTTCCTTCTTCATTTTTACCCCTTCCTTGGGAATTCTAATTTGTCTAGACTGTGATAAATACTATTAGTAAAGTCATATATAATTTTAAGAGTGGAAAGTAACCTGCCACATCTCATCTAGCTCATACCCTGTTACGTGAGCAGTGGATGACTGCATATGTTGATCCATTATCAAGACTTGTCAGTAACTTAGAATGAAGGTTGGTGGTAAAATAAGATGTGGATTTTAATGATGTTGTATCACTGCATTTATATATTTGGCAGCAACAAAAGAAAGTATGCCAATATAATTTTCAGTAAAACGAATCATTTCAGAAAATCAAATATCTGTGTGATAAACAGCAATCCAGAAATATTGACAAAACATATAGTCAGCAAATTATACACTTTTTAAAAATGAAGTAGATTTTATGCTCTAAGCTCATGCAGTTCTTATAATCTCAGAAGCCACAGGTCCCATAACCCCAAAGCACTTCAGAATTTTAGAATAAGATTAGGAAATGCCATCCTTTGCTAATAAAATTGATATATTTTACCATACAATGTGATTGATTGACCATCAATATCTTAGCTTTTTCTAGAAGGATGAATGGTATTGCTCATACTGATAAAGAGGCCAACAGCTACTTGAAATCAGATTGAGATATGCTGCCATTAGATTTGATAGGCAGCATGAATGATGCAAAGCAACAACAAAAAAATTACAACCTATTCAGCTGCACTATTACATCAAATATCAACTGATGCTCTTTAATAACGCATTACTAAGTTTCAGAAAGTACGGATCTAACAAATTTAAGCAGAAGAGAGAGTTTGTACATATAAAATGTTCAGTGTCAATGATCTAGTTTTAAATTTCTTTCTTTGTGGAGAGTGGAAATTCATACAATAAAACTAGTTTCAGTTTGATCATCTGACTCTCCTTTCCCCAGTTATACTTGCAAAGAAGTGAGCTGGTCTTATGCTTATTTGGTTATTTACTAGGATGTAGTAGTTTACTAGGATAGTGTCTCAGGCCAATATGTTTGCATTTTGGTTTTTATATTAATCTATTTTGGCTTGGGTATTTCATCTGAGTTTGCTTATAGTGATCCAGTTCTTAGATGTTTATTTACTTAGGGAGGTAATGTAGTAACATTTCAGTATCTCAAAAGCTGTATCTAGAATGTGGACTCTGTACTAAGGATAACAATTCCTAGTTACTTCAAGCAGACTGACATGCATTTTTTTTAAAAGATTTTATTTACTTTTTGACAGAGGGAGAGACAGCAAGAGCAGGAACACAAGCAGGGGGAGTGGGAGAGGGAAAGAAGGCTTCCCACCAAGCAGGGAGCCCGACGCAGGGCTTGATCCCAGGACCCTAAGCCGAAGGCAGACGCTTAACGACTGAGCCACCCAGGCACCCCTCTTTTGACTATAACATTCGCCTCTCTTTCCTGCCCATTATTCAATAATCTTTGATTCAGCGCCAATTACATAAATGAAACTATACTAGTTTTGTGAGAAACAAAAATTCTAGGATTCTTGTAATTTGTGTGTGTTTCAGAGTATTCTATATAAATGGTCTTATTATACTCAAAATAATCCAAAGAGATGCAGAGAGTATTTATAATCTCTCTCTTTTTTGAATTACCTAAAGTCCCATCATTAGAATGTAATAGAGCTGGAACAAACAACAACAACAACAACAGACCCCCCAAAAGGCTCCGGTCTTTACTTCCCCACTACACATTCACCAAAACACGAAAAACAACAAATAATAATACAGCTTATAATATAGTCAGGGATCTCTAATATCCTTATAGAAAATAAGTTTAATTTAAACAACAAGTTTTTCAAATGTTTTGAAATATTTTCAAGCATTTCCTTAGGTAATATTAATCTGTATGTATATAAGATAATTAAACAAAAATTACTTCTTGCGATTGCCAGCACTCCATCATTGTGGAGTTGCCGGAGTTGCACTAGATTAGATAGGTGTTTTGCCACTGTGCTGGTTAAAGAACTTACTAGTTGCAGTCTCGTGCTTGATCTGCTTCCAGTAGAATCCTAGTGGCAAGGTGGAACATATCACTTTTCCCATCAATGCTATTGTTGGCTATCAATGCTGACTTTCTACAAAAGGAACATTTTCACTGGCAAGAGAAATTTTCTCTTGCATTTCAGCATTTTCACTGCTGGCTTGGGTTTGCTCCCTCATGCCACCTTGGCTAGCCATTCCTCTTCTTTCCTTTTCACACTTTATTATAAACTGCTCACATGGAATTAAACTACACAGAACGTTTTGATGATTTTTCCACTGTCAAGAAAACACTCTATTACACTCTTGGCTCCTTCCAGCCAAAAATCAAATTTCTTCTTCATTCTTTTCTATCTGCTGTTGGTTTGCCTTTTGTGTTTCCTCACAAAGGACAACTGCACTTTCCTTATAGATCCTCCAACAGCCATCTACCCCTAAATTAAATCTGCATACTTGAACACAATTTTTTATATATCTTCCTGGTTTACAGTATACAATTTAGTTACATATCACAAACACACACACACACACACATTCGTGCACACACACAAATCAAAAATATCCTACTATCAAGACCAATACCACCACAAAACCAGTATGAAGCATGGCAAAAATAAGGCCTACTGCCAATGAATAATATAAAAAACAAAGACTGTGAGGTCAAAAGAAAAACATAATATGATCTGGAATAGAAAGCTGAAGTTTAGGGAGGTGAAATTTCACTTTAGCACTGAAAAAAAATCAGTAGCACATGAAAAGGTGGGAAAGCGGGAAATAGGGTAGTCTTAGAATAGTATAAGCAGTTTGGTTAATTGATTATTTTGAACTAGCCTGTATATTTAAATAATTATATTCAGATACACTTTGCATGGTAAACGGACTAGTCTGAATGAATCAGAATCTGCATGACAGATAATTGAATGGTTAGGTTGGAAATTTAGAATAGTGACAGTCTATAAAGTAATTAAATGCCAACAGGAGAATTTGCTGACTACTACATGTCAGGTATTGGGGAAACAAGACGAAAAAGGCATGCCCCTGAATATTTTCAGTTTAATGGAAAAGAAAGCATATGCAAAAATAAAAGTAAACTGCCATAGCAGAATGGAGGTGTTAGGGAGGGACACGGAGATTACTCCATAAGAATGAGTAGAAATGCATTAGGTAGAAGAAACAAAAAAAAACATTCTAGGCAAAAAGGAATTCTTCTGTGTGGATAGTAAGAATAGTAGCAGGTAAATAAGTTAGGACGAATTAGTAAAATCCTAAAATCCTGAAGAAGATATATATGGAAAAGGAGAAAGAGAACTGATGGAAGGCCTTTTCCTCCTTCAGAATTTTTACTAAAACGTCACGCTCATATAACCCAATTCTTCCATAAGATTTTTAAAACTCACTTGACAATCCCCTCCCACTTGAATTAGGGAACAATGGTCTTCATTCCTCATAGACTCTTATTTGAACATGCCATATGCAAAGAAATTTAAGTCATATAGGTCAAGACTAGAAAAAAAAAGTTTAAATAACCCATTAATACAGCCTCTAAGCTATTGAAAACTCTAGAAGTAGGAAAAAATACAAAGTAATTACTTCATTAAGGATCTTCCTGAACATGGATGCATATGTTTCAGTTATTTTCTCCACTTTCGTATTTCCATGTTCACTGGAAGGGTGAGAATGTGAAAGAGGAAAAGGACTAAAATGGTGTCCTCTCAAGATGATTCCTCATGTTCTAGTTTCTGCTCTAACTAGTGCTCAAATAAAATAAGTCAGACCACAAAGAATAATTGAAAGGACAATTCAAATCTTTATATATCCACAACCTCCAGACTGTGACGTGCTATACTTTCCCTGTGCTCACTGTGTGGCTTAGCTCTTTCTTACCTAAAACCAGTGTCTGGCTCCTCTGTTTGCTTTTGCCCTCATCAACTCCTGATTCAGTAATCAAATATGTGTTGTTATTAAGAAGCAGATGGAAAATGATATTCATAATTTAAATCATTTTTTCCTTTTCATTTATAAAGCAAAGAAACTTTGTGTTGGATAAAACCTATTTTAGTTATCCAAAACATACAGCATGCAATGATTAAGGATATTAAATTCTTTGCCTTGAAAACATATACAATTATTCATGCATCGCTGAGCCTAAAATATTTTAATCTATCTAATGAAGACAGCCACATCTATATCCTGTGAATTTATAAAGGTTTAAATGAAAATGTGTAATATAAACATGTATAAATACATAACTGTGTATGTGTTTAGTAATTATATGAATACTACCTTATAGTTATAGCTAGTCTACTCTATGGGCTTAAGTCCTCTAGAAAGCCTATGCCATGAATGAACTGGAAGTGGCAAATATTTATTCAGTGAAAGCCAGATGAGAAGAAGCAGGCATTAGGCATGGAAAGCCTAAGGACCACGGTTCAAGGCAGACACATGTAAAAGGAGAAGCAGAAGGAAGGCGCATTGGGTAGGAAGGGCCTCAGACTGTAGTTCAGCTCTGAGAATGTCTGAGAGAACAAAAATGGGAGCTGCAATGAGAACATTCCCCATTAGAAGAGTCCATGTTGGACAGAAGTGGCAGGCTAAGAAGAACTGTGCGCTCGGTCTTTGGCTGATGCTGCCCTAATAGAGCAAGAGCAGGATCCCACAGTGGATCCTGAAGGCGCTGCAGCTGGAGCTTCTCAGCTAACTGCACTCCCTGCAGAAAGTTCTCACTAGAAGTGAGATGCACCTCCAGGGCTGTCACTTATATTTGGAAAGAAGTCAAAAATTACAAGTAGTATTCATGCCATTATTATTCAGTAATCCTTCCCACACTATTATCGACAGACAATATTCTAAAACTTTCAGTTTTATGGAACACTTCTAAAACTTGGTAGAATTTTTTTTAAATGTTCTTAAATGTCCTTCTTTTGCTCAACATCTAAGGAGAAACTCAGAACTATGCAAACACTCATCTGTTTAGGTTTCTCCTTTCAACTGTGTAATATCCTTCAGGTATAGATTCTGTGATCAGGTCACAATTCAGTTGAGATCCATTCTAAATTCCCTTTTAATAAAACATTATACATTTCAGTATGATAAAAATGGTGTATTCAAAAAGGACCTGTGTCCTACATATGCTGAGATTTTATTTAATATGTGCACGCACACACATACAGAAGTATAAAGTTATGCTTCCTTGTAAATTCCACTGAATTATAATCCAGCAGTAGTCTGTCAAATACAGTGGGCAACAAGTTCCTTGTCAGCTACAAAAGGTTACAAACCGATTGGCAAGTAAAGTAGGCCTATAGGGATAGTAAAACCCTTTTGACCTTGCAAAGAAGAAAGGAGGGTAGAGAGAATTGCTGATTCATGAAGGAAAATCTTCCCGAAGAGTTGAGTGTTCAGGTTAAACTTCCCTTCCAGGCAGCACTAATTTGGCTGACAGATACCAAGCCATAGTTAATCTAAACTGACACTGACCTTGCTGGCATTACCTGCAAAATCCCCTCATACAAATTTTCCACAAATAATTATTCCAATGCCTTATACACAGAAAAGCTGTCTATCAACAAAGCCATGGATGTTTAATTTTCCTCCAGCTAAAATTCACCAATCACTTGCTTCTGAGGACAGAAAATTTCAGCTAGACTTTGAGTTTGGATTTTGTAGGGAAGAATAGTGGTGAAATGGAAAACCATACATTGATTATACAGGAGCTGTTTTATAATTCTGGAAGTTGTGGATGACTGATAGAGATGCAAAATCATTATAGTATACAAATATGCAAATGAATTCTGTCTTGTGGAGGAATAACCAACCCTCCATGTAGAAAAAATGATATTGTCTGCATTCGTACATTCATTTCAATATTCCTGATCTATAAATATGTCTCTTCTTTGGATTTGCTTTTGAAATGGTTTTAATAACTGCATGATTCCCTCACTGATTAATGAGCTAAAAAAATCTTTAACATGTGTTCATTTTTATATCTGCTTGAGTGTCTTAATATTATCTTAAAAAAATTTTTGGGGGGCACCTGGGTGGCTCAGTCAATTAAGCATCCAACTCTTGGTTTGTGTCAGCTCAGGTCATGATCTCACGGTCATGGGACTGAGCTCCACTCAGTACAAATTCTGCTTCATATTCTCTCTCCCTCTCACTCTCTCTCTCTCTCAATAAATAAATAAAATCTTTAAAAAAATCTTTGAACAATATGCATGTTTTAAATGTCACATATTGATGAATATCCATTGTCTTTTTGAATGGCTTCTTTTGAATAAAACCCAATTTTAAGTCATAGAGCTGTATATGTTTACTTCACTTTCCTTTATTCACCTCTTCATCTTTTAATTGAACATCTAACATATTCCTGACACAGTGCTAGCATACTGGGAATTCACTGATAATTATATTGTGTGATACTATTCCTACTATGATGTTCTCAGCTAAGATTTTCACATGGGAATTATGTCTTATGAACAGATAAATTACAATGTAATAGTTAAGTGTTAAAGCAGAATAAAAAACAAAATGCTTTCAAAGGAGAAGAAAATAAGGTGAAACAGCCAATTTGCTTTTGAGCCTTTGTAAAAGTTATAATATGTGAGATTAAAAATGATTTTTGAAATAGTATTTCATTGGAGAGGTGAGAGAGCACTGAAGATAAGGTGCACTCATTTTATATTTGTCCTTGGGCCAAGAACTTATCAAGAACTTTAACAACTACAATCAAATGTCCTAAAAATACAGCAGGAATGAAAGAGACCTACCCAGCATTGTTTCTCTTATTTGACAGATTAGGCTTTAAAGCACCAGAGAGGTTAAGTGAATTGCAAAGGTCACAAAGATGGTAAGAGAGTGAGAACTAAAGTTTTACCACTTCTATTCTTCCTTACTCAAGAGAATTTTGACATTCATAGTGCATAAGAAATCAGAGCAGACACTGGAACACTCAAAGTGTAAAAACACAAATAGTTGTAGAGCTAGGCAATTACGTGGTGTGATAATTTACGAAGGCGGCCACAACAAAATACCACAGACTGGGTGGCTTCAACAACAGATACTAATTTTCTCACATTTGTTGAAGCCAGAAGTCTGAGATCAACATATTTCCAGGATAGATTTCATTCGGAGGCCTCTCTCCTTGGCTAGTAGATGGCCTTGTATCCTCGCGTCTTCACATGGTCTTTCCTTCGCACTCATGCATCCTTGGTGTCTCTTTGTATGTCTTATTTTTTTCTTTTTATAAGGACACCGGTCAGATTGGATCCAAGCCACCTTATGGCCCTGTTTTAACTCACCTCTTTAAAGATCCTATCTGCCAATAATAGTCACACTCTGAATAGGGGCTACTGCTTTAACATAAGAATGGGGAGACACAATTTAGTATTTGATACTTGGTTTATTCACACAGTGTGAAAAAAAGAGCTAAATCAATTAAGTAGATAAATGGTGGAAATATTCTATAACCCATTTGTTCTGAAAAGTCTAGACCCTCATCAATTCCTGGAGAATAGACTACAGTAGCAGTGGTATTTGCTCTGGTTGGAGGGTTAACAAATGCTAGAAGATTCAAATATTTCCAGGTAGGCCCTGTGGAGAAATGATCCACACTCTAAGTTCCCACAATGCCGGGGAATTATGTCAGCCATGAGTTAGAACTAGTGAGGGTAAAAAATGGAAGCCTCATTTATTTTACAATTTGCCTAAAGTATAGTCCTATAAGAGGAAAATTTTTAAAGTTGAAAACAGGAATATTATATTTGTTTCACTTTTTCTGAAAAACAGTCTATACATGGCATTTTATTGCTAAAATGCTTCTCTTAAAACTTCTCAAACTTCACGTGCTTTGGGTCTATAAACACAATTTGTTTCTTCAAAACAAATGTCTGGGGCACCTGGCTAGCTCAGTCAGTAGAGCATGCGACTCTTGATCTCAGGGTTGTAAGCTTTGAGCCTCACACTGAGTGTAGAGATTTACTTACAAAAAATAAGATCTTTAAAAAAATGTTTAACTGTTGTTCTTTAAAGTCATTATGACAAAGAACCACTTGTTTGTAAGCACTGTCAAGCCAGTCACTCAAGTGAACTTTATTTCGAGGTTTACTGAGGTATAACTGACAAATAAAAAATGCATATATTTAAGGTATACAAGTAAGGTTTTGATATACATTGTGAAATAATTACAATCAAGCTAACTAACATATCCATCATCTCATAGATACTTTTTTGTGTGAGAAGATCTACTCTTTTAGCAAATTTCAAGTATACAATACAGAGTTACTAACTATAGTTACTGTGTTGTACATTAGGTCTCCAGAACTTATTCATCCCTCATAACTGAAACTTCATACCCTTTTTTCAATATTTCCCCATTTCTCCCATCACACAGCCCCTGGTAACCACCATTCTACTCTCTGCTTCCACACATAGATAAGATGAGGGAGAATTTGTCTTTATTGTTTTGGCTTATTTCACTTAGTATATTCTCTAGGTTCATCTATATTGTCTCAAAGAACAGAATTACCTTCTTTTTTAAGGCTGAATAATATCCTATTGAATAGATAGACATACCACATTTTATTTATCCATTCATCTGTCTGTGGAGGTGTAGGTTGTTTACATTGAATACTGCAATGAACATAAGAGTGCAGATATCTCTCTGAGATATCGATTTCCTTTCTTTTGGATATATACTTAGAAGTGAGATTGCTGCGTAATATAGTTTTATTTTTTATTTTTTGAGGAAATCTTCATATTACTTTGCATAATGGTTGTACCAATTACAATCCCACTAAGAGTGTACAAGGGTTCTCTTTTTATCCACATCTGCACCAATACTATGTTTTGTCTTCTGATAATATTCATTTTAACAAGTGTTAGGTGATACTTCATGTGACTTTGATTTGTATTTCCCAGAGAATTAGTTGAGCAACTTATTGTATACCTGTTGGCCATATGTATATCTTCTAACAAGAAATGCTTATTTCAGTTCTTTGCCCATTTTTAATCATATTATTTGGAAGTTTTTTGCTATTGAATTAAATTCCATATAGCCACTTACCAGATGTATGGTTGCAAATATTTTCAGCCATTCCATAAATCGTCTCTTCACATGGTAGATTGTTTCTTTTCCTTTGTAGAAGCTTTTATTCTGAAGCAATACTATTTGTCTATATTTACTTTTGTTGCCTGTGCTTTGGGGTCATATTCAAACAATCATGCCCATTCTAGTGACAGGATTTGTTTCCTATACTTTCTTCCAGTAGTTTTATAGTTTAGGTCTTATGTTTAAGACTTTAATTCATTTTGAGTTCATTTTTTTTATATAGTGTGAGATAAGAGTCCAATTTCATTCTTCTGTATGTTAGATATACAGGTTTTTTTCCCCCAATATCACTTATCAAAGAGACTATCCTTTCCCAGTTGCATATTCTTGGCACCCTTACGGATCAATTGACTATAAATGTGTGGATTTATGTTAGGGCTCCCTATTTTGTCCAACTGTTCCATGTGTCTATTTTTGTGCCATTATACTGTACTGTGGGTAATGATAGCTTTGTGGTATATTTTGAAATGAAGCAGTATAATGCCTACAGCTCTATTCTTGCTCAAGATTGCTTTGGCTATTTGGGGTCTTTTATAGTTCATATGGAACTATATGGAATGAGGACTTTTTTTTTTCTATTTCTGTGAAAAACATTTAATTGGAATTTTGATAGAAATCGCATTGAATCTGTAGATCATTTTGGGTAGCATGGACATTTTAACATTAATTCTTCCAAACCATAAACACAGAATATTTTCCCCTTTGTGTCTTCTTCAATCTCTTTCCTCATTTTTTATAGTTTCCATTGTATGGATCCACTGTATCCTTGGTTAAATTTATTCTTAAGTATATAATTGTTTTTGATGCTATTATAAATGAACTTTTTAAAAGTTTCTATTTAAATTCTAGTTAGTTAACATACAGCAAAATATTAGTTTCAGGTGTACAATTTAGTGACCCAATGCTTACATACAACACCCAGTGCTCATCATAAGTGCACTCCTTAATCCCCAACACCCATTTAACCCATCCCCACCTGCCTCCCCTCTGGTAATCCTCAGTTTGTTTTCTATATGTTAAGGTCCTTCTTGGTTTGCCTCTCTCCTTATTTTTTCCCTTTGCTCATTTGTTTTGTTTCTTAAATTGAATGTATGAGTGAAATTTTATGGTATTTGTCTTTCTCTGACTTATTTTTCTTAGTATAATACTCTCTCGTTCCATCCATGTCATTACAAATGGAAAGATGTCATTCTTTTTTATGACTTTTTTATGTCTTTTTTATGACTTTTTCTCATTTTTTATGAATGAGATAATATTCCATTATCTATCTATCCATCCATCCATCCATCCATCCTACATCTATTTTACACATTCATCAGTCAATGGACATTTGGCCTGTTTCCATAATTTAGATATTGTAGATAAAACTGCTATAAATATCAGGGTCCAAAAATTAGTATTTTTGTTTTCTTTGGGTAAATAGTAGTGTAATTGCTATATTGTAGGGTAGTTCAATTTTTCATTTTTTAGGAAACCTCCATACTGTTTTCCAGAATGGCTACACCAGTTTGCATTCCCACCAGCAATGCAGGAGGGTTCCCACTTCTTCACATTCTTTCCAACATCTGTTGTTTCTTGTGTTGCTGATTTTAGCCATTCTGACCGATGTGAGGTAATAGCTCACAGCAGTTTTGATTTGTTTTTCCCTGACGATGAGTGATATTGAGCATCTTTTCATTTGTCTGTCAGCCACATGTATGGCTTATTTGGAAAAATGTCTATTCATGTCTTCTGCCCAATTTTAAATTAGATTATTTGGTTTTTGGGTGTTGAGTTTGTAAGTTAAATGAACTTTTTCTTAACTGCTCTTTCATATAGTTTGTTTTTAGCAGATTGAAACATCACTGAGTTTTTTATGTTCAGTTTATAGCCTTCAAATGTATTGAATTTATTATTTCTAATAGTTTTTTGATGGTCTTTTAAGTTCTCTACATACAATACCACCTGCAAACTTCAATAATTTTATATCTTCCTCTTCAATTTGGATGTTATTTATTTTTCTTGTCATACTGCTCTAGCTAGGACTTTCAGTACTATGCTGAATAGAAGTGGTGAGAGTAGGAATCTTTATCCTGTTCCTGATCTTAGAGGAAAAGTGTTAAGCTTTTCCCTGCTGAGAATGATGTTAACCATGAGTTTCTTATATATGACCTTTATTATGTTGTGGTACATACCTTTGATACTTAATTTGTTGAGAATACTTATCATGAAAAGATACTGAAATTTTTCAAATGCTTTTTCTCCATTTATGAGATGATCCTATCATTTTTATCCTTTGTTCTGTTAATTTGGTTATGTCACATTTATTGATTTGCATTTTTGGACCATCCCTGCACCAGGGATAAATCCCCCTTGATCAAACTATATGATCAAACTATATATTTAATGTGCTGTTAAATTCCATTTACTAATATTTTATGATTTTTAATCTACGTTCTTCATGGATATTGGCCTGTAATTTCTTACTGTGTCCTTGTCTAGCCTTGATATTACAGTAATGCTGGCCTCATAAAATGAGTTTGGAATTGTTCCCTCCTCTACTACCTTTTTGGAAGAATTTGAGAAGAATTGATGTTAATGTTCTCTTAAATGTTTGGTAGAATTCACCCATGAAGCCATCTCATCCTAGTGTTTACTTTATTGGGTGTTTTTTGTAGCCATTGTTATTTTTTATTGCTGTGGTTGGGTGATTTTTGATTACTAACTCAATCTCCTTACTCATTGTCGCTCTGTTTGGACTTCATTTTCTTCATGATTCAGTATTTGTAGGTTGTATGTTTCCAGAAATTTATCCATCTCTACTAGGTTATCCAATTTGTTGGCATAATTGAACCACAGTAACTTGTTATGATCTTTTGTATTACTGTGCTATTGGTTATAATGTTCTCCTCTTTCATTTACAATTTTATTTGAGTACCCTTTTTTACCTTAGATTATAGCTGAAGTTTTGTTGATTCCTTTTAAAAAAAAAGCCAGCTCTTTCTATTGTTTTTTCTATTATTTATTTCACATATTTCTTCAGTAGTCTTTATTATTTCCATTCTGCTGTTAACTTTGAACTTAGATTTTCTAGTTTCTTGAGGTATAAAGTTAGGGTGTCTATTTGAGTTTTTTTCTGAATTTGCCATTTATCACTATAAATTTCTGTCTTAGAACTGCTTTTGCTCCACCCCATATATAGCCAAACACAACACATTATATACTATGGTGTGTTGTGTTTCCATTTCTATTTGTCTATATAGATTTAGATACAGATATAATTTTTCTTTTTTTCCTCTCTTTTTTTTCTTATTTTTTCTGTTTGTTTTGTTTACAGCCATACCACTCTGAACAAGCTCTCATCTGATTTTTCTTTTGATTTCTTCTTTGATCCATTGGTTGTTCATGAGTGTGTTGTTCATCTCAGACAGATGGCAAAGCTGGGAGTTCATTACACTCTCACTTTCCCAAAAGAGAAATTGGGGACTGAGGGGTCTTTTTTGGCACGGAGTTTTGTTGCCTTGGAGAAAGAATAATGCAGGTAAAGTGATATTATCCTTCTTACCCTGTTCAATGCATCTATTCTTGTGTCGTCGTCGTCGTCGTTGTCGTTGTTGTTCTGGTGGGGTGTTGAACCTCTCAAATGGATTTCTGGGCTCCCACACAGGTACTCTCATCCATGGGTGGTTGTCAAAATTGGTTTTTCTGTGGGAGGAATAAAGGCCGAAAACTCCACCATCTTGCTGACATCTCTTTAAAGAAACTAAAATTCACCCTTAAAGTTGTTTTCAGTCTGATAAAAACAATACTGTGTACAAACCATCACTTTTAGGGAAAATATTAGATCCATACAACATAATAAAAAATAATGTAATACCACAGCTTCATAAAGTTTTTAACTCATTTCCAAGTTCCTATTACTTATACATATGTTTTTATTGTAGCTAAATTTATTTTATTGATTTTATGAGTAATTATTAACTTAGAACTCTCAAGACTTACAAAAAGAATAGACAAGTATAATCCATAACATGAAGTGTTCAATTGTGTTCTTATATCTATTAAGAAAATATATAATAGTTTAAGTGATGTAGTATCAATTCAACATCTACTTTAATCTTTTAATAATTATTCATTGGATGCCTCAAATATAGAAAACATATTGTTGGTTGCCAGATGCAGAGCAAGAAATAAAATAGAATTCCCTCCTCCAGAAATTTGTAGTGTATGTAAGAGATAGACAATACCTAAGTAAACAAATAAACATGTGAAGTATAGGTTTTGAATAAATATAGTGGAATGATAACATTTTACTTCATCCTTTCTTTCAAAGTCATCAAAAGTCACCAAAAGAATAAAAAAGAGAAAATTCATCTTCTGAAGTAAAGCCCCACTCATAGTCTCAAAGGAGATACTACAAAGCTTGTTTGGCAAATGTTTTGAATTTGGGAACAAAGACAGAATTAATCTTGAGAGCTAATACATACCTCTCAGATATTAAGGAGAATCTGTATTTCCCTAGAAGTAAAGTACACAGGGCTGAAGGCTATTCAGGGGTCCTATGATTAAAGTAACTAAATGTAGTAGCATGGGAAAGCTGTGGTAATAGAGAGAATGTCCCTGTAGATATATTATTTGATCACACTAAATGGAAAAGAGACTGAAACAGGCGAAGACAACTTATTTTCAATATATATGGTGCATGCTTCTGATAGACTAAAGTGACAGAAATAACTAGAATGAAGATAAGAAAGCAGCAAACACCAGATAATAGTAATAAGAGTCTTTGCTATAATGGCATTAGAATAAACCACTGCAATCTCATAAATGCTAAAAACTAGGTGAAAAATATCCCAGTGCATCTCACAGATTGGTGAAAAAGTGTTTAAAATCACAAACCTGAATCAAAATTATAGACTATCTGCCCTTTACCTGGGGATTCTTTATCATATAGCAATAATTATATAATGGTTGTAACAATTAGAAACAAACTTCCGTAGTACCTCTGTACATCGAAATGCCAGGGCTTGACCTAGTTTAATGTAGAATCAACACAAAAATCTATGCACAAAGGGAAAAATCAAGCTGGCTTCACAGGCTGCCATTTAAAGCTTCTAAGTGTGATGCAGTATCTGGAATGTTCTTAAAACATGTGAATTAAGTCAAGTTGTCCTCTCTACAAAGGCAAAAAATAGACATTTCAAAGCATCAGGAAATGTAATGCTATCTTGACAAATCTGCATAACAAATTCAAATAACCCCCAATAGCCACAGTATGAAGATTATCTTTGATGAACCAGGGATTAGTGGTTGCAGGGTCAAGATAAGATATGAGATGCCCAAAGAATGTGAAATGTCCCATTTTAATGACAAATTCTTTAATTCTATAAGGTTATTATGGAAGATCAGACATCGATTTGAATCAAATATTTATACAGGGCATTATGCTACCATCATAGTATTTGGGTATGTACTTACCTAACCAAGATCGGAAGCTATTGGAACTATGGTAGAAGTTCCTTCTACCTATTCCTCTACTCATGACCACTATTATAGAAATAAGTCTTTGATTTTATTCAGTGCTGACGTGTTTAGACATCTCCATGTAGCTTATGACATTTGGTCTGTCTTATCTACCTCTATCTGTGCCTAGCTTGCTGAAAATATCTTACTCAAATAATTTCTGAAGGGGGTGGAGGTCAATCTCTGTGGTCTTCTTAAGGAGCCATTTTCTTGAGACAGAGCATTTGTAGCTTTAATTGTTCAACATATAACAGATAGATAAGTACAAATTCTCATATACAGGTACCTTAACTTCCCTGGCACATGTTACATGTTTCCATGTTTGCCTTAGATGTTCTAGACTTAAGTCTTTTAACTATACTGTTGTAATTTGCTGGATCTTCTCAACAAAGTATAGCAATACTTCAATAAGGTCCTAGGATAAAAGATAAAAGAAGTCCCTCTATAAAGGGAAATCACACCTGGTTAGATTATGGTGCCCATTATCTAGTCAAACACTAGTATAGGTATTGGTATGAAAGCATTTTATAGATGTGATTAACATTTACTATCAATTAACTTTAAGTAAAGGAGATTACTTCCCACCCTTCAACTAGGATAATTCAGTTCCTGGGTTTCAGGTAAAAAATTGAATGTGTGTGCTGGGGTAGGGATTAAAGGGGAACTTTCCACTCCTAAAAAGTATTTAGGAAACCACTGCAGTAAACCGAGTATATTAAAAGGTAAGGCACAGGTCCGTCCAACTAGGAAAGGTCATTTGTATAAGGGGTAAGGTCTATATGATCATGTTCCAATAAAGAGACTGAGATCCTCTGCAAATCTAGAAGGGCCATGAAAATCCCACAGTGGATACTGGTCATTATCACTGGAAATATTCCAGACTGCCTTCTGCTTCATTCATCTCTTTTGCTTCCCTATTTTTTCTATATCTTGTCTTCCTAGGCCTGTATTCCTCTGTATTCATGCTTGTTTCTATATTCCATATTTTACCTAAGTCACTTCTATTTGTAAAGAACTATTTTGAATATTTACCCCACTACAACTTCAGCATTTATGTTCCACTTCCTTTTATCCACATTGTAGATATGAAATGCTTCAAGGGTTCTTTGTTCCAGCCCTTCAGGACCAACTGTCTAAACCTGTTCCCTGACACCTTAAACATCTTAGTTCTTTAAAATTTAAAAAAAAAAAAAAGCATTTTGAATTCTGAACATTTTTCAATTTGTTAGGAGAATGTACATAGCTTTTGGATACAAGTTCAACTATCTTAACTACTTGAATTTATTTAATTGTGCATTTCTCTTAAGATAATTCCCTTAAGGTGTTGCTTAACAAATTGATGTAGCTCATTCTTACACTCTTTTAATAGTGAAACATAAAGCCATTTTTCCCTTTTTTCTTTATTCATTACAAATCATGTCATTTGAAGTGACTTGGTTATTTGAAGCTGCTATCAGAGAGAATAGCTAATTTTTTCTTGTGCCTGTGATCACAAGTAATTTCAATGACCAATTATTCATTGTTTCTGTTTCCTAGGGTTATAACTAATTCACTCAAATATTCTCATGGTCAATTTTTCCTCTTTCATTTTTTGTGTCTGACATACATCTTTAATGACCTTATATTTTTTGGTTTAGTATCTTTATATATTTATACTTCTTATTAATTTTATGGATATGTCTGATTTACAAAGTACAATTTATTGATAATTTATTGACATATGTATTTAGAGACTAAAAGAAATTTAGTCACTATATATACTTTCACCTGTAAAATGATCTTTTCTGGTGTATGTGTGTGTGTGTGTGTGTTACGTGTGGGTTTAGATAAATTTTATCTTTATTTTCTTAGGAATCTCTTCAATCTTCATTGATTGGTTTAAATATTTTTCTATGTTTATTTCCCTTAGAAATATAAAAGATGTCTTGCCTTTTACTCCTTCATCAATGATTTTGTTTTCTCCTGTTGAGTATGCCATAAAATGTTAACTTCCCAAAATTGTTAGGTACCTTAAATCCATCCATTGATCTTCAGTTTATATTTCTGTTTTTGCATCTCCTATTAAGTTACACTGTCTTAGGTTTGCAGGCATAGAATAAATTTATTATTTTATTTTTAAAAACTCTAGTGTAATATTTGCTGTGCCAGCAAATCCCACAGTTAGTTGGAAATAAAAGGAACAACCACATCTCTAAATTCTAATTTTCCAATGGAATATAGTACATGCTGTTCCCAGTTGGACACTATAATGTACCAACAATATTAATTTGGAAGCATTCCAAAGGTAGAATTACTCTAGCTCTTTCTTTGGTTTCTGGCTGCCAGAATCCTGTCTACCCCACACTGTACTTCGATTATGTGCACAGATCATTACTGCCATTTTACCATCTGATTGTGTAAAGCATTTCATTCTCTCTGCTGTTATAACTAATCCATCCATGCTTTGTAGCACCAGATGGTAGGCATCCACAGCCAGTCCTAGTTAATCTGCAAACGTTCTCCATGAATACTCTACTTTTATTAGCATTTGGAAGACATTAGATCAAGAAATCAACATTGCAGAACCTCACACATAGCCACCTTCAGTTAACACCAAATATGCTGATCCAGAGGTTATACTGATGATCAGACTTCATTTTGACTTGCTATCCTAAAGTTCAAACATTTGAAATCTAGTCCACCAGATTCCAGAGGATACATTTCTGGACACCTACACAAAACTTTATATGATAATAAACTATGTGATACTGTGAAGTATCCCTGTTCATATCAAATGTGTCCCTATTGGCTCTCTGAAACACTTGAAATTGTCTCCATTATTTATCATCAATGCTTGCTCAAGATGCCACTTGCTTTCTTATTTGCCTCATTTGCTGCTTCAGGTCTCTGTTAATGGTATCCTGATGTTGATAATCTTGAAACCTACACAATTCTGTTGAAGTTTTCTAAAGGTTGTTCTACTATGGCTGCTGCTAACCCAAAAGACACATTAATACAATAAGTTTGAGTAGATACTAGTATAAATCTATGATCTCTGTGTAGTCCATTAACAAGACTATCTTTGGTATATCGTGTGCCCAAAAAATGCAGCCTGTTCCTTTGACATTATTCTAGTTCAGATAATAAACATCAAGTTCTGCATACACTATTTAAAATTGTTTCTTAAATTATTTTCTTGGATACAGTTTTTTTTTCTTTTCAAGCCATTTATCTCCTATAATACATCCAGTGATTATTTTTTTTAAATACATCCTCCCCCCTTCTTTCTGAATGCAGATATAAGCCACAAAGATTCCAGCAGGTTCACACTTCTCAATCCAATTCTCTAATCGCCTATGTTGGATCTCCTAAGGCAGAACAAGATACCCCAGACTAGGAGGATGCTTTGAAACATAGCTAGCAGAGGCCCCAGGAGTGTAGACTGCTCAAATGTCTCTCTGACTTTAAAGTGATGGCATCCAGCCCCACTTCCTTTCCTCAGCAAAGACTGCCTAAATAGAACTTAGCTACTCTCCAATAATCTAGAGAAACAATTATAGCAGGCATCATGTATCAAGATAGGAGGAAGGAAGGAAGGGCCAAAGAATTATAATTTCCTATGCTCCTTCCACTAATGATGAGTTTCCTGTTCCTTACCCAGATCCTATTTTCTAGATTCTGGAGAGAAGCATCTTTATAAGATAGAGTCATATCTGTTCTGCCATAGCTGTCTTTGA
>CM052810.1:44014438-44076859 GCA_028533885.1 Nasua narica
TTTCCTCTAGCTTCTTTATTTTTTTTAAGATTTTATTTATTTGAGAGAAAGAGAACATGAGCAGGGGGAGGGGCAAAGAGAGAGGGAGAAGCAGGTTCCCCACTGAGCAGGGAACCCGCTGCAGGGCTTGATCCCAGGACCATGAGATCATGACCTGAGTTGAAGGCAGATGCCCAACCAACTGAGCCACCCAGGTACCCCTCCTCTAGTTTCTTTATACTGCACAAAATTGAAATCAGTCAAAAAAGCACAATGGGAGATAGGAGGTAGGATTAAAAAAACCTATAAATATGGCATGGTATCTTCTTTAGTTTTGTATTTCTTTTCCCCCATACCACCCTTATTGGCATCGATGTTTTCATTTCCTCATGAAGCAATCAGGAAATTAGATTTGGTAAATAAGCTTAAAATAATAATACAGTTGAAACAATGGCAGCAGAACACATGTAAAGACTGAACTATCATGTGCTGTGTGCTATAAATAAATGTCATCAATTATTTCCTGGTACTTATAAGTAAATAAAAATAAGTTTAAAAAGCCTCACATTTTTTTCCTTCATATTTCAGATTTAACATACTATTTCAAGGCAAAGACTGAGACATGCATAGATAATAAGGATAATGTCCAAGAAAACTTACTCTAATTCTAACACAAATAATACACTATCTGAGTTGAAATGTTGGATCTTGTCCCAGAGCCCTAGAGAAATAGTGAAAGAGATTCAATACTGAACTTATTGGAAAAGCAGGTGTAGTAGTCACCAAATTTTATGAATCTCTTTGTTAAAATCAATTTCATCTCTACTCTGTAGTTGAGCTCTTCTGTATGAGATATATAATAGCATAATGTATGCATAGTTTTCCTTTCAGTTCACTCTCCTGTCACATACTAATGTAGCAGGTCAGAGTGACTTACAATACTTGTGTCCTAAATTACCAGGTATTATGAGATACATGCAAAGTTCCTTTTGGAAAATACTATACGAAATGTTATCTACAGTATCATATATACTATATACATAGCGATTCTATGTTCTAAGCTAAGCAGAATTTATGAAATAATGATTATATAGCTATCCAAGGGAATAACTGCTATATAGTAAGATTATAGGTTGGTTCCTAGACTTTAAATTAGCCCTTGATCATGTTGTTTAATGCTAGCAAATAGCAGTGCCAAGAAAAGCTGACTGCCAGAGAAGGGCATTTTCAAAGTTACACATCATGAACATTTCTTATCAGAACTAATTACAAGAAAAAAGTAAGATGAATTTAAAAAATTGTCTGTTTTTAAATGTTAAGTAGCAAGGCAGAAAGCAACAGCCATTTCTTTGGATATAGTCATAAAAAGCAGAAAGTCACTTGCCGATTATGAGGTACCATATGCAGGAATAATAGCAACACATAGAGTAGCCATTTCTATTTTTAGTCATCTCTTTAATTAGATAGAGAAGCATTCGATGTAAATAGACATATTAGGAAAAGCTTCATAATTGGTTGAATATTAATAAGATTTAGAACCACTTAGATTTTTATGATCGCTCCAAAAGAAAAATTTATTTTAGTAACTGAGATGTACTAATCACATACAGCTTGCATGGCAGCCAAGACTTGCTACAGAATTTTGGTGGTGGTGGTGGTGGTAGTCCCTGTAAAAGCAGCCGATTTGGGGGTCACTTGTAAAACATCTTAGAGTAGCGCACCCAAATGACTAATACATTGCCTCCAAAATCCAAAGAAGTCCACTAGGTGTTGTTCCCCTTCTTTGGTTTTAGGAGGGACCAGATGCAAAAACTTACCCTTCACCTTAGAGGGGATACCCAACAAGCCTCCAACTACTGGACCCCCAGAAACTTTGGTGAGATGGAAAGCTCTCAAATTGGAGTAAGGGCATTATTTCCCACCCTCTGACAAACAATGTCTCACCCACACACCTAGACTAATTGCTACTTAGCACTCACCTGGTCCAATCAGTGTAACAGCATTAATGTAATGTAACCACCATGGTATCTTGTGAAAAGGAAAAGCAACCAAGGTCCTAGCTGAATTATGACAGAGAGCCTGGTAGTTGATAAAACCTTGAGATAGGACAGTGTTGTATTGCTGATTTGTCAGCTGAAAGCAAACTATTAACAGGTATTTTTAAAAATGCCAGCTCAATAGCTGCCTCCCAGGTACCAAGGGTGTGTTAATTTGTTCGGGCAATGGAACTATCTGGAATGGCAACTGCAACTTGAATCACCACATGATTACCATACTCTTCTGTCATTTTTCAGATCCATCTGTTTTCTATGAAAGCCAAATAAGCAAGCTGAACCGGGATGGATGTGGTAGAAATAGCCATCTCTGAATTTTTCAAGTCCTTGATGGTGGCACTCACCTGTGAAATCCCTCCAGGATTGTGGCATTGCTTTTGGTTAATTTCTTGGTAAGTAAATATGATTTTAGTAGTTTCTGTGTGGTCTTTCCAACCAAAATAGATTGAATTCCATAGGTCGGGGTACTGATGTGGGGATTTTGCCAGTTGCTGAATATTTTTATTCCAATTATAAATTACAGAATGTGGAAATAATCACTGGATGTATTTGGAGAGCCACTAGGACCACTGTGAGATGTATCTCACCTAAAATCTCATTGATCACTTGACCTCTTTAAGCTCCTTCTCTGACTGGGTGACCACAGAGACATTTTGAGGTTTCAGAAATTAGTGTCAGTTCAGAGCTAGTTGTCCAGCATATCCCCAGAAGTCTGATTATTTCCCTCTAACCAATTCACTATCAACCAGGTACACGGCTATAAGTCCTTCTGGGTAAGGCTGGGAGAAAGACCAGCTATAAATTCTTAGCAGTGTAGTAGTGTTCTTTATTAAGGAAGTCCAGCTTCCCTTATATTCAAAGTGGTCTGAGTCCATAAACTGGCTCAAATCTGGGGAAGTTATTGCGGGGTTGTAACTATATTTTAGTTATTCAAATTAAGCTAATGTTCACGAGACTGAGAACATCCCCACCCGTACAGCTCAAGTAAGAATTTAATAGACTGCCTACTTATTTACATTTTATAGACACTATGATCATCTAGGCAATTCAATAGGTCTCAGTGAGTTAGACTATACTAAGACCTGCTCATCTCTCCTGTACATTATGGGAAACACATCCATCTTGTCTTTGCTGATTAGGTGAAGCCACTAGGCCTCTGCTAATCTGGTCCCTTACTATCCCCATTGCATCAGGGAACCAGATTTGATGATAGCAGTCCCCACTCTAATTTCTAACCTACAGAGGCAAGCAACCACAGAACATTTCAATAATTCTAAGGCTCCTCTCACAAAATTATTTCTCAGAGTCAGGTTAAAAAATGGTGTCCTCTAGAATCTCACAGGTAAGTGAACTTGTAATACAAATCCACTCTAACATTCCAACCTTCCTAAGTTTTTTGATACCTTCTTCTATTGTGTAACAGGGTAGTCTGGAACTTCAACCTCATTAAAGTGTAGGATACCCTTGGATCCATGTTTCAGGACACCAACAAATCTGTTGGAGCCCTCTTTAACTCTTCAAACTAACACAATGAATGCAGAATCTCTGCTTAGTGGGCTGGTATCAAAAGGTTTGGCCCAATACAACTTCATAATCTTTTGACTATAAGCCAATGTTCTTAAGATCCCTTTGTGTATATGTTCCCCAGATTTCAGTCTTTAAAAATGAGAAAAAATGCGGTTCTTTTGGTGTATAGACTATGACCTCATGGGACACAATCTGTACAATATAATTTGGAGTCTTCAGTAAATTCAGAAGAATTTGTGTCTTTGGTAAATTCACCAAAATGTTTACTAAATAAATATCATTAGACCTATATAAGGCACTTTGTCCATTCCCCTTAGTGGCCATCATCTTTGTAATAAAACACAATTTTAAATTGGAAGTTTTGATCGAGGTGCCAAGAAGCAAAAAGCAAAATTTTGGAGAAGCTATTTGAAATTAGTCAAAGTACTTTTAACCTCCATACCTGCATTTAAGGTATAAAAACTGTCAATATGTGGAGATAATAAAAATTAGGATCTATGTTTTCTATAATAATGCTCAATAGTTATAAATCAGTTTATATGTGACCACCTAAAAGTAACGATAGTACAAACATAACAGACTACTCAAGTAATAACAGAGTATTTGGTACAAATATCCACTTAATATTAACTAAAGATCACTTATACCAGAGGAAAAAACGAAAACTTAAATAATCTGGAAACTTGATCTATTGTGATTAAATTAATTAGATAGGTTTATGACTCATATTTTTACTTTCTTTTCCCTTTTTCCTTTAACTAGAAATAGCTGAAAAATGTGTTTAGATACAACTGATGAAATTTCAGATTTTGGTGATATGAAATTAAAAAGGGCTCTGCAATGGAGGGCCTAGGTGGCTCAGTTGGGTAAGTGTTTGACACTTGATTTCGGCAAGTGGTCATGATCTCAGGGTCCTGTTATCAAGCCTCATATCAGACTCCATGCTAGGCATGGAGCCTGCCTAAGATTCTCCCTCTCCCTCTCCCTCTGCCCCTCCCACTGCTTGTTCTCTCTCTTTAAAAAAAAAAAAGGTCTGCATTATAATTCCTTTATCTCATGTTTTATTAAAAAGTAGACATCACCCAATTAATAGTACTAACCTATGTCCTTTCTTTTCTTGGTAAAATAGAATATTAAGTCACTGGTTCAGTTTTATGGTTTTATTACAAGAATGTTCTTTTGGAAACAAATTTGCTAATATTTATAAATCACTTAAAAGATGCATATCACTGAGCTAATTATATACCATTAAAGCAGAACCTTTTAAAAACTCAGTGATATTAAGTGCCAAATAACAAATTCAATATATGATTTGTGAGTAACTTCCCAAATCACTGCCTGCTTTCTAACAAAAATGCCATTTTAAGACATAACTTTTTGAAATTTTCCCTTCATAAAACTTATGTTAATAGTTTATAGATAATTATAATTTTCAGAGATTTTATAAAATAATTTTTTTTAAGATTGTATTTATTTTTTTGACAGAGAGAGGGAGAGATCACAAGTAGGCAGAGAGGCAGGCAGAGAGAGAGTGGGAAGCAGGCTCCCTGCCAAGCAGAGAGCCCAATGCGGGGCTCGATCCCAGGACCCTGAGATCATGACCTGAGCTGAAGGCAGAGGCCTTAACCCACTGAGCCACCCAGGAGCCCCTATAAAATAATTTTAAATAAGATTACCATATTCCCAAGGTGGTAGTACAAAATAGTCTATATTTATATTTTCCTAATATTCAATAGGCTGGCTTTTTTACAAGTATTTAAATCAACTTGCCTTATGCATATATGTGTTATATAATTATTCATATTCTCTGAGTATCTGATAGGGAACTGGGACATATGAAGTCAATGTAAATGGACATTAAATAAATATAAAATACTTTTATCAAACATTTCAAAACAAATATGATTTGTTTATTTTATTAATTAAATTAACAATATTAAAGATAGGCTATTGTAAAAAAAAGAAAAGAAATGAAAAAAAGAGAGGGAGAGACCCAATAAAATAGGTTAAAGAATAAAAAAGGCTTTGTTATTGTTGCTGTTTCTCTTTCAAACAATAGTCCTGAAATGTACATTTTAAATACAAAAAGCAGCTCCATTTCTCTGTTATATAGGATTGCTTCTAGTAAATAGTTGTTTCATTAACCCCCAAGAGATTTAAGGCCTCCTTGCTGGGGGGATGAGTTTGTCCAGGGCAAGGATTTTCTTTTAAGAAAGTAGATATGAGGAGTGCCTAGGTGACTAGCCAGTTACTGTCTAATGCTGGATTTCAGCTCAGTTCATGATCTCAGGGTCTTGAGATTGAGCCCCGAATCAGGGGCCATGCTACGTGTGGAGCCTGTTTAAGATTTTCTCTCGGGGCACCTGGGTGGCTCAGTGGGTTAAAGCCTCTGCCTTTGGCTTAGGTCGTGATCTCGGGGTCCTGGGATCGAGCCCTTGCATCTGGCTCCCTGCTCAACAGGGAGCCTGCTTTCCCCTCTCTCTCTGCCTGCCTCTCTGCCTACATGTGATCTCTCTCCTCTCTGTCAAATAAATAAATAAAATGTTAAAAAAAAAAAAAGGATTCTCTTTTTCTGTCCCTCTGCCTCTCCCCACTCTGCTCACTCACTCTCTCTGAAAGTAGTTAAAATAAAGTAAAAGTAGATGTGAAATACCCACAGCAATTTTGCTTGAACTCTACCAGCAGTAAGTCAGTCACATGGCTAGAATCATGAGAAGATGGAAAATGTAGTCTACACATGAGCAGTCATAAGCTCACAAAGAAAACAACAATCAGTCATTCTTTCAAAATTGCACTGTTCATCTATTATATGTTAACCTCTGTGCTAGGCACTATACTAGGTACTGCATTATGGTAGGATATAAAAATAATCAAGAATTGGTTTCTGACCTATAGAAAAGGGAGAATCAGATTTAATTCTAAGTGATGAATGATAGGAGCCTCTTGTAAAATATAGACATTTATTTCAAAGAAAGAAGGTCATATAGAACCTGAAGGATCAAGTCAGTTTTTGCAGAAGAGCCAGTATGAGTCTCAGAGGAAGACAAGGATTTATATAGATGGAAACAGGAATGTGAAGGGTCAAAAGCCATTCTTCTAAGGATGAGTAGAAGGTGGGAAAACACAAATTTCCTTCTACAACTGTATGTAATACAGTTATATATAGGAAGGGTTCAGCTTAAAATTTAGAAAGTAGAATATACAAAAGAAATAGCAATCAGAGTACTGAAAGCCAGAATGTAAATTTGGGATATTCCGTAATAGCTAGTACTAATAAAAAATAAAAAGAAATAATCAAAATCCCACCCATTTAAAATATGGCCTTTCCAAAACCCATGTATATTTTAATAAACAAAGCAAAAAAACAAAAGTCAATTAAATAAAACCTGAAAAAAAGAGAAAACGTTTATGGTTCAAAGTAGTACCATAATCAAAAATAAATAAAAGTAGTTCCCCAGAACACAGTTTTCTGGTATCTAACTCAAGTAACAAGCTATTAGAGCAAATACCCATGTTTCCCATGAAATTCTATATATCTAAGTGCTAAAATACTGCCATAGATTAAATCTGTCATATCATGCTACTGAATAACATCAGGATCTCTAGAATTTATTAGAAATACTAACTTGCTGCTATAGTAACCTAATGTGTCCCAGTTGTGAAAATCTCTTGATGAATTTGGAATTAACCCATGCCAATAAATAAAATGTCAGAAAATCACCAGTGACTTCAAATAAAATGGAAATAGTTGGTTACTTAAGTATAGAGTATCAAAATGTGGTTAATCATAGTTTTGTGGGGAAAAAAAAAATAAAATCATTTAAGAACTTCCCCATAAATGAAATGCAGCAACATGCCTCTATTCAACCTGATGATGGTTAACGGCAGTAACTGTTGACCCAGGCTAAACATGAATATTATTCCACCCTAAACCTCTTGAATCCTCTCCGAAAATGCTATGCTTCTTTAAGATGAACCTGACAGAATTTGACACTCACACAAAAGCCCTGTATGGTAGGCTTGTACCAAGCATCACTGTGACATTCAGAGATATTCTGGTTTTGGCAACTGTTTGAGATTTGTGGCTCTCCTTTGACATTTACAAAGACTCTAAGACTATTTCCGAAAAGGGCTAGAGCATTTCACTAGATATGTGGTTTCTTCAAAGGCCACGTTCAGATGAAAGTTTCTATGAAACTCTGGGTGGAAGGAACGTGGGATTGGACTAGAGAAGTATTTATTTTATTTGAAATAAGAAAGGCAAAAGTAAACAGATGGCTGGTTCTACAAAAATCTAAATGACAGTGAAAAATAAAAAGTCAACATTTCTTTGGTTGTTTTGTCTTTCTGATGGCTAAAGTTCCAACACACTCTTGTTTGTCTTTTGTAGAATAGCACTCAGTATATAGAATAATTCTCATGGCTCTTTGAGTGTACTCACACTAATTAGTACATCTTTTCAGGATACTTTTTTTGGTACTATAACCAGTTTAAATAAATTATTATATAAACTTATTTTGCTTTAGCGGATGCTAAGGTTAAGTTAGAAATCTATGAACCTGTTTGCTTGGTAAATCAAGTTTAGAAAGCTTATGTGAGTAATGAGATTTAGAAATATGAAAGGATGTGAAATGCAGTGAGAGTAGCAGGTTAGACTCTAAGCCACATTTTTACTTCTTTCAGCCTTAATTTTTTGATCTGTGAGAGTGTGACTTTGGTAACTAATAACTACCATGGAACATCTACAGACAAATTCGTATTTTTTTATGTCAGAATTTGATAAGAAAGACAGCCTTTAATAGTACTCAGAATCAGTTTTGATACCAAAAAAATACATATATGTGCATGTGTGTATATAACCTTAAGGACCAATTAAGTTTTTGCAGAAGAAAATATTTATCTGAATGTGCATTCATATTCATATTATGTGTGTATGAACATATATTGTGTATGTGTGTGAACTTCCACTGCAATGAAAGCTAGAGAAGTCTATACTTATGAAAATGCTAATTCGCATATCTGTTGTTCTCCTCATAAGATTCACTGTCCTCTTCCTAGGAGATACTGAGCCTGTGAATGCTTGGTATTTAACAAGGATGCAGAGCCAGATCAAATATCAGTCCTGACTCCCTCCATACCCAGGCTGCACTCAGGCAGATGTTATATAGGGCTGGAGTTACACGAGGTCCACTTGATAACACATTCAATATACACTAGGGCTTTCAAAGGTTGGTAATGCATTCTATTAAGTCTCCAAAGGGTAAGAGCGACTCTACATTTGAGAGGTGAGAGTTTCTCATGATAGGATGCTGACTTTTCTATTTTTCCATTATCTACATTAATGAATCACTGATGTCAAGTTGAGGTTAGTTTCTTGGTCCAGGTGTACTATGTGAGCACATGATTTGTGCATCTGAATGAGATAAATATTTCTCATCTCTTAGAATTTTCCACATATCCTTGAAAATATTCCTTCCTCTTGGCATCTGTTTGCTGTCAATATTGACCAGCTTTAGGATTTTAATGACTTTACAATGTTCTAACTGAAGACTCTCCCATTATGAGACCCATGAGACTCTCATGATGAGAACAGAGTACCTAGTGCTCTATATGAGAACAATATAAACAAAAATGTGAAAAAGGCAGTATTTTTAATTTTCAACCCCCAGATACAGACTTTAAAGCAAGGATATAAAAATGCAACAAGTATATTGGGGAAGAGATTCAGAGAACAACGGTTATGGAGTGAATCAGTAAAACTGGAAAGGAACACCAATCAATAAAGAATGCTTTATCACGGTCACCTGTCACCACGGATAGCTGGAATTTAGTCCTGCCAGTTGCCAGTGAAAAATACAGCACAGGAAGAGAATTGTGGCTAGAGCTAGAGTAGTAAGTTTACCTCAGTTCATTAAAGCCTAACTAGATGGAAATGAAACAGAATGAGGGTGGGGGGGAATATATATCTATATCTATGCCTATGTCTATATCTATATCACATCTATATCATATCTGTATGTATGTATAGATATAGACATAGGCATGGATACAGATATAGGTAATGCCTTTGTCTTTCAAAATACGAAACAGCTTCCAGGATCAAGGGTAATGTAATCTCTTCTTAAAGAGTTATATTTCAAACTGGGACAGAAAAGCCGGAGGAAAATTCTCTGTGGTATCTGCAAAATCCTCCAAACTATATTATTTCATCAACAGGAAGAAGATATGGCTTCTCCTTTAAAACTCTGATTCTGTAACCACTGGACTAAATCATAAAAATGTATCATAGTACATGACCAGAACAAGGGATGAAATAAGGGGGGAAAAAGGAAAGAGTTTCTATCCTTTCATCTAAATTTACAAAAACATTATATAAATTAAAACAAAAAGTTAAGAATAAAAGATCTAGCTCAAAAATACTACTTTGAAAAATGCCTAATGATATTTGAGAGAGAGAGAGAGAAATGAAAGCTTTTGAGGACAATTATTTGATGCAATGTTAAAGAAAAGTGAACACAGTATCAGTTTGGTGGAATAAAAGTGATACCTAAATAACCGTATTCACCACTTTTACCACACCTAGAGCATTGGGTCTAAGAATGCAAGCTCTTTTCCTTATTTTCACCCAATGTATCTGTCCTGAACTTATCACTCTCACAAACCATGCCCCAGTAAAAATTAAAATATCTGGCCCTTTAATCTGGTTTTTAGTATCTATTCCCAACATCCTGGTTTTGACAACCATCCAGTCTCCTTTTTGTATGAACTCTGGTTTTCCACCACATTAATATTTGTATCCTTGATTAATTTTAATATCTTTCATATCTTGGGATGGAAGATCTCTACTGTTTGCTCTAGCAAATAAGAACATTGTTTCTCGAGTCCACTTCATCTCTTTTTAAACAGATGAGAGTACATGGAGATATTTGACTTGGAATCCAAAATGACCAGGACATCTACATATTAGCATCCAGGAAACGATGCAAAAAAATCAGTTAAGTATTATAGGATCACAAAATGGGGTAGCGTAATCATATGACAGCACTTTTTTGAGGCATCATGAACTAATAGTACAGATTTCCCTGCCTCTTTTCTACAAATGCATTTTTATATGAAATCCATGACTTTAGGGTAGGTCACATGATGAAGGGTGGCTTTTTAACTGGAGTCTTATCAGAGTATGGCAGACAAATGGGATATCTTGCATTGTAGGTACTAAGGAAAGTGGTGATTTCCTTCTAGATCATAAAGATTAGATCCTTGCCATTGGAAGCCACACAATATCCCTATGACTCCAAGTCTGTGTTAAAACAGTAAGGCAGACTAATGGATTTTAATGCAACAGAGAATGAAAAGTTCAGTTCAATGGTTTTTGATTCCATAAACTAACTAACTAATCTTACCTTACCATTTGTCAAGTTTTGGTGTAGTATCAAAGTCACAGTTATCTAGAAAGTTTATTAAAAATTCTATTTTCTAACTCCCTATATATATAGTCTAATTTTTGTGTACTTCATTCAAAATCATATATCACAAGCAACTGAAGGCAGAAGCAGTTGTTACAAATTAAGGTTTTGAAAAATGTAACAATGCCACTCTTCTCACCACATTTGTTTTAATTTTTAAAACATACTCATTTTAAAATATTTTCTTTATTTCATCATGTAATGGTTATTTTTTTATATTTAAAGAAATAAATGTATAAATTCCTTTTAAATTTTCTCAGTGTTAATCTCTAATGCAATAATGTGGAAGGTGGCCTTCTTACTGCTGGGTGGTGGCGAAAGTCCAGTCCTCTCTAATGTCACCCTAGCAGAAGTGGGGATGGGCGATGCCTTCTTACAAGTGGTGGAGGTAAAATTCCAGTCTCCCCACGTGGTCTGACACTAGGAGAGAGTGGGCTCTGTAGTTCCAAGAGAGAATAAAAATCTTGGTTCCCAACTCGTACCTTTTGAACATCACTGTGGAGGGTAGCTTGGTGTGCCTGGCAAGGATGGAAGTTTATCTAGTTTTACTCTCAGCCTTTGCTAACTGAGCTGGGGCTGCAATTTGTTCTCTATTGTTTAGTAGTTATTGTCAAAAAGTTTTCAGTGTTGCCAAGTTTCCCATTTCTGGTTCTTTGGCCAGAGAGAACATACTTGTCGTGAGACCTTTTTTTTTTTTTTTTTTTTTTTTTTTTTACTGTGCCCATTCAATATTTCTATACTGCTGACTTTTCTACCATTCAGCCTGGGATTTATGAAGACAAAAAGAAAACCCAGAGAACTTGCCACTGCATCCTTCTACATATTCCATGGTCCTTAGCTGGCCTGCCTTCTCTCCATATTTTAGGTTCTTCTTATATTTGTTCTATATATCATTTCCAGAGTTTTCTGCTCTACTTTGCAGGAAAAGTAGGGAAAAATGTGTCTATTCTATCTTCTCAGAGCAGAAGTCTCACAATTATTTTTTTGAATTACCAATATATCAAAGCACACATTTTTCTCTTGGAGTATTGAATGCCAATAAAACATCATGTCAATTATTGTTTATGGGGTGATGTAGTAAGATTATGACGCCTAATTGTTGAAATGAGGCTCCCAGGAAAGTTTGAGGAATCTGTTTTAAGTAATTTGTACTACAGTAATCTAAACAGCACGGATCACAAAGCAACCTTCTTTGATTAAGAGATGTCATAGAAAAAAAAAAGAGAGAGAGATGTCATAGGTACTAGTAATTATATAGAGAGATGTGGATGTAGAAGAGGGATCTGTCACAAAGTGTATTTAGCCAGGTCTTAAACTGTGGAATGCCCTGAATAAAGGCACTGGTTATTAAAAAATTCTGAGCAAACCCACAGAAACTGAGAGAAAAATCAGCACAATGACTACTTTTACAAGCTAATCCCTACAATATTTATGGGGTGAAAACAATTACTGGAAGAAAACAACCAGGTTTCAAAAGTTCAGGGATATGAAGAATACTGTTTCAATAGGGTAACCATTACATGGAAAACTTAAAAATATTTGATAGATAACTGAACTATATATTTAATCTTAAATTCTGTCAAAATATTCAAATATTAATAATATAATATTTAATTTTTTAATCGAATAAAACATTTATATCTCGCTTGTGTTTTTTCTTCAGATTCAAGTAGTAGAAGCACATGAATTACCATCAATTAAAACATAAGGATTAGGAATGTTGAATAGATCCAGTTTATCCTGATTTCTTCACAAGTAAATTTTTTTTAAATTCTTCTTAAAAATATTTTAATATGATTATGTAATTATTTTGTTTGAAAAGTATCATTAAATTTAGAGCAAAGACAAAATTTTTTGATGCTATGGGAAGTATACTATAGAAAAATTAATAGAAAAATGTTTTTTAAAATGTAAAATAACATAAATATGGATGGAAATCTGCAAAACAACAAATTTCAGATTAACAGTGGCTTTTCTGTCACATTGACATTTCATGTTAATAGTTTCATCAGTCAATAAGAAAATGTTCACTTTGATTTGTATTAGGTTTTGGATACAGATTATGTGTATGACAAGCACACACATTGCTGCTAGAAAAGAAAATGGTCATATTCTCTAAGTCTTATAAAGATTCTGAGTGCAGATAATAAATTAACAATGATCATTTTGTATATATTTTCATATCCAGATATTTCTATCTGTATTTGTTCTTACATTGTGCTAATTATAGTTGAATTTTGATTTTAAGGTTTCTAGGAGAGTGTAGTAAATCCTGAGCATATACAGATACAAATATTTTTCTGAAACCAGTGTTTGTAAAAAAATAATTTGGTATACACAATAGACATGGAAAATCAATAATATTAGTCACGCGATGCTCAAACAATTATTCCCACTGGCTGTGCTTTCTAGGGGCCTTTCCATGATACTTTCAGATGTTAAGGGACAGTGGACAGTGAACAGTTTGAAATTAATATGCCAAACAAAAGACTCATTTTATTCAAAATACTTAAAAACTCATCTTTTATTGCCATGGAGCGGTCAAAACCTATTGTAGTCAGAAAAAACACAGCAGTGAAAATAAAGGGCTTGAATAAAAGGCTTCATTAGAATTGGCCCTGGAAATGGGAGAGTTGTGTAGGCAGTTTTGCATTTGTTTGGTTTGATTTTATTCTAATATACATTATTTTTCTGATCATTGAATATATACATACATTATGGAGAAAATCTACACACATAAACTGTATAGAAACCGGAAATCACTCATAATTCCTATAGTGATAAATAGCCACGGTAAATGGTGCATTTACCTATTTGTTGCTTGCCCGTACAGCTATCTAAAACATCTCCAAGTATACTCATTTTTCTAAATTTATAGTTCTGAACTGGTTTCTTCTTGCTTTCTAACATTTAAACACTTGTTCTCATTATTTTTTAAATATTGAACCATATTTTCCCGACTATGAAATAGTGTCTGTTAGAGTTGTATGTCTTATATAAGTATGACCTTACTTTTGAACAATAAGGTAATTTCTAATATTTTGTTACTTAAAATAACATTGCAATATACTGCATGTACCTAAGTTTTTGTTTCAACTTGATTATTTATTTAGTATGTATTCTTGAAAAGGAGTATATGACTGAGATTATTAAAACCTTCTAGTTTTCTCATACATATTTTAAAAATTCAATCCTAAAATCTTTATACCAAATTATGCTCCCATTAAAATTGGATGAGAGAATTTTTCCTTTGCATCCCGTTTGCCAATATGATGAGGAAAAAAGTTGTATATATTTTTTTTGTATTCACCTAATATCTGAAATACATGTGCTGAATAAATAATTTTTCTTTTCTTGTAAGATTTTTTATATAGTCAACAGGCATTTATAATTCCCATAAATTACATACACATATTTTAAAAGTTGTACAATACAATATGTCTTATTGATTTTGGTGAACTACAAATATGTTAACACATTAAGGATCCTGAAAATTCAAAGTATTTGCCAGAGAGTGTCTAGTTTTGGAGTTACTACAATTTTTGGCTGAGGAATAATTTGAAATGATTTCGATACTCAATATGGGCCAACTATCTCTAAGTGTTATGAATAAGACTGAGACAAAGATCAAAAAACAAACAGAAGTAGCAGTTATAAAGAGAATATCCCTAGTCTAAGGAAACTTTACCAGTGGCAAATTCTATGAAAAAATACTAAAATTTAACAGGAGTACTATATCAGATGCTTGATCAACATCTGTGCCAAACACCAATTTGTGTGTTCCTTAAATACACATAATACTAAAGCAGAGAGAAAAAATGCCATCAAGCAACACTAATGCTTTTTAAGCTGGTTTTAAAGATGGCTTTAAATCTCATTAACAGCTACTGACAAGAGGTGCACTGAACCACGTTAATTGCAGATGTAACTTTTGAGACAAAAGGTCAGACATGTAGAGCTAAGTCTATGGTCTGGTTAAGAGATGAAACAGTGACAGGCTGCTAACTTTGGCTTATTCCATTTCTTCAAAACCTGCATTCTAAGATAAGCAGAATTAATTCCAATTTGGGGTTACCGTATTCTTTGAAATGATTAAAAATCTAGAATATTGAACTGCATTTACATTTACCCCCCCAAAAAAATGGTGGTTATGTTGGTGGTGGTGGGTGTGTGTATCTATGTGTGTTTGTGTGTACGTGCTGCTATCTCTATGTATCAAATCTTTCTTTATTGTGATTATACTACAGAATTTTATCTAGTCTATACAATTAAGTTATTTCAAAAAACTTCCGTTTCATACATAGAACTAAAATGTTAGCTATTTAATGAACCATGTGAGAATATGGAAATTTCCCTTCTACTAACTACAGTGTTTTTCAATTGTGTGTCTGAAATAAAGGGGAAAAAATAAAGCCAAGAGAAAAGGCTTTGCTTTAGTCTTGAGAGTGGGTACTCCTAAATTTAACTGAGTGAGAAAAAAACAAACAAGTTATATGTGAGCAATAGAAGTATAATAATTGATTTTAAAATGACAACTGCTTTATGTGAAATTTGGAAGCTTAGAGATGCAAATACAACCAGTTTAAAACTCCTTAAACACTAAATGGAAATCAAGGGAAGCAAGTGAAATATCATCAGTTTAATATTTTTAAAAGGAAAAGAGAAAATATTTACTTTACTATTGAGTTGTATTTATTTCAATTGCTTTTTCCGTTGAGAAAAAATAATTGAGTTTTACAGGTAAATCTTGTTAAAAACTATAAGGTTAAAGGAACACATGACTTGATGCCATTGTTCTATCAATAATGTCCTATTCATTATTTATTGTGGTCAATTTATAGATTCTTAGATATATTTAGATATTTCTACCTAATTTTACTGATATAGTTTGTTAGAAAAAAAGACTTTTTTAAAAATTCTATTGTACTGCATTCATATCCAAATATATTGATACAATATCAGGACTTTTAATTGGAGTTTGCATTGTTATACATCTGATAAATCAGTATTAGTCTGTAATAAAAGCAGTAAAGTTTGTAATGGTGTAATATTTGAAGTATGGAATTTTCAGGACAAAATACTTGGAGTTGACTTAAAAAGATGTTGAGTCTTTATACTAAACCCGCAAATACTGCTGAGAAAAATATTGAAAATCTAATAAATGGAGAGGTATACTGTATTTAACAAATTAGACACTCAATATGGTTAAAACAAGAGTTCTCCTCAAATTGATCTACAGATTCAATTTAATCACAATACAAATTGTGGCAGATATTTTTCAATGTAGAAATTTACAAAATAATTATAAATTTCTATAGAAATGTAAATAACCTAGAATAGACAAAAAGAGTCTGAAGAAAAAAATGAGACGGAAAGGATTTATATCATTTGATTTCAAGAGTTATTGGAGAGGTACACGAATCAAGACAACATGGTATTGGCAAAAGGACAGACACCTCAAAGGAACAGAGTAGAGTCTAGGCAAAGATCCAATTATATATTTTCAATGACTTTCAAGAAAAATATTAAAGAAATTAAATTTAAAAAGGGAAATTACTTCAAGAAATGATAGTGGAACACCCAGGTATTTGCACAGGAGGGAACGTTAACCCTTCCTTCACATCAGTATACAAATATTAACTCTAAATCTCTAAATGTATCTAAATTTAAAGGCTAAAACTGTACTACTTCTATAAGAAATCATAGAGAAATTTTCTGTGACTCTAGAGTAGGCTCAAATCATCCCAGACTCTCTCCTTCTTAACAACAACCAAGTGACTTGAAAATAAGATTTGGTGCTTCTAAATGATGGTCCAGGAGTGATCATTAATATCAAATCCATTACCAATCATACAACAATGAAATAGAATGGTTCAATAGCATGGAAGAATAAGAGGCCAAATAACAACTGATGTCATGTTCATCTTCCCTTTTGTTAAGCCCAGTGTTCAATAAATAAATTTTATTTATTTTTATGCCTGATGTTTAAAGTACTCTATTTACTGGGTTGTACCATTAGCTATGTGTTGTAAAATGCATATAAACTAATCTCTACCTAAGCTAGTTCAGACATTTTTTAGGTTTCTTTGAATCTCATTTTAAGAATCTATTATGGCAAGTGCTTATTGAATTTCCTCCTCTCTCTTACCTCAACAGAGGTATCTTTATCTATAGAATAGGTATCTTTCTCTTGAGCTCAATAGCATTCTGAGTATTCCCCATTAGAAAGTGGAGTTCACTTATTGTTATCTTAAGTATCTGTCCTCTTCTCCTTGAATTAAAAGATCATATTTTATACATATTGAACTCAATGCCTGAACACAGTAATTAATAGATTATGTATGTTCAATAAGTATTTTATTAGGGAAATATTTGTATTCCTAGCAAAATTATTTGTCTAATTTATAAGTATTTTTCATTCTTTACTCTCAAATGGAAAATATGTCTATAGAAGTACATTTATTTTCCTAAAATTCCTAGTTACTTTCCTGGTCCTCTTAATTCTTTTTCCCTTATTTACTCTACCACTTATACATATTTTTCCATTTTTTTTAGTAACCAAAAGTTTCTAGAGGAAATAACTTTCTGTTGTCTCATATTAGCAAGAACACTATGAGGTTTTAAAGGTCGATTTCAGAAAACAACAAATGTAGAAGGTATTATTTCAGTTCCAAGCTTTGTACTGTGAATCATACTTGAAAGTGCTAAGCAAAAAGGCAATGACCTAGTTCTCAGATTTTGATCTATGAGAAGACCAATTAATAATAAGCTATGAATAAGATATGAGATACCTTCCACAAGCTTGGAGAGGAATAAGAATTGATCAGAAAAATAGAACATATTTCTTCCTTCAAACCTGTAATATAGCTCCATATGCAAAATTGAAGAATGTAAAATACACAAGGAAAAAAAATCTATAAAAAACTGTTTTTAAAATATAGTAAATCTAGTAAACCTTTAAAATCTGGTAGACACCCAAGAAGACATTTGAATACCACAAATGTAAGAAAATTTACTTTTTTAGTGAATGTAAAGAGATTAGCTAATTATGATAAACAAAAAAGAAAAGTGAATTTCAAACCAAAGAATAGGGTCTTTTGACTATCATCGCATTTCATGAAATTGTTATAGAAAAAAGCCAAACCATATGAAGGAAATAGGATAAACATGTTCACATAGTCAGGTTTTTTAAAAGCTCAGCAATTTTTATTCTTTCTTCTATAATTTGAGTATAGAATTGTTTGAGTTATATATATAATTTAAGGTCCAATTTAAGCAAAACATTACGAAGAAGACACTCTTGACATTTCAAGATGAGGAACACAAGTTGACACAGGATCTCTGGCTTTTCTCTTACCTTCATTTTTCCACAACAGAGGTAAAAAGAGTCATCCAATTGCTGAGTATGAGAAGTGAATATCCAATCATCTATGGTTTTAACCCTGACTCCATTTTTTTTTCCCCCTTAGAAACTGGGCCTTGAAAAGAGAAGACTCATTTTTCACTGTTCCTCCACGGCATAAATAATGTAAGGGACAGGTTCTGCTTCGGAAAATGGGGAATGGCTGCCTCAGTTCAATGTGGTTACTGGTAGGTAAATCTACCTAAGGGTGTTCAATTGGGTCTATTCTCCCCCACAAATATAAATCACATTCTCTAATAAAAACTTCACACATAATAAATATGGCATGTTGTTCTTTTTTGCTTGGTTGAGTTGGTTCAGAACTTAAGCAGGGAAATGTGCCACTATATTAGATGCCTAATATAGATGTGCATGAAGATAGTAGAGTCCCAGTCACACGGAATAATTTTAGGGATAGTAAGAATTAGAACTAATGTTTAAACCAATCATTTTACAAGTGAGGAATCCACTGCCTAAGGAGGCTAATTAGCATATTTAAGGGCTTACAGTTATTTCATAGCAGAACTATAAACTAAACTCCAATTTACTGACAATCAGTGTCATATACTTTAAGGACTCCTTCCAACTTGCTGTATTTGAAGATCCATGATCTACAAAGCCAAAGACCTCAATTCTATATCTAGTTCCTTTTCTTACTACTTATGCCATTCAGTTTTCTTTTCTGTGAAATGATGCTCAAGTTCACAAGGTTATTCTGGAGTAGCAAGGCACATATACATGAAGAGCACTCTGTAAACTGTGCCATAAGTAAATACCCAGTTCCTGTATTATCTCGCTATAACTATTTTTTAATTGGGATCAAAATAAATAAAATATGACTTCTTAATGAATGAATATTTTAAAGTATTAGCAGTATTTAGCAATGCTGATTAAGATGATAAAGTATAACCACATAGTTAATTTTAACTACATAAGATTCAAAATATATTTATTTTAAAAACATAAAAAAATTAGAATATACTTTTACAAAAATTGGGTAATTATAATTTTCTACATAAGTTGAATCTAAGGCTGTTCTAATATACTGTATAGATATTTTCCAAGCTTAACAAAAACACAAAAAATTCTCATTCACATTGCCGTCACCAAACTAGTTGCTCTAACCTTTGAATCCACCTTTCTTAGATACCTCGTTTATCATTTTATCCCTTTTTTTACCTCTCCAGACCAGATTCATATATATTGACCCAGTAGCACCATCTATTTTTGTTACTATATTTGACAATCATTTTAGTAATGAAAAAAATCACAGAAAATATTTCTCCTTAAATAGAAATGCCTTAACATGTTTTATCTTACTTTTAATGAATAGTTTGAGAAAAGTAGACAGGTTCAAATGCAAAACTGCCATTTATTCACCCTTCTTTCCAGCTGTCAATCTTACCTGTGACATGATTGCACTAATGGTGTTTCTGCATACATGATGATATCTTTAATCCCAATTCCTTTTTTTTTTTAATCTCACACCAAGTTTAAATGATGTAATTTCAAAGGTCACAAAAGAAACCCAAGCTGAATACACTTAACTTTAAATAACTCTTTGTTTTAAAAATAGCCTATTATTAAAAATATTTTTTATAAAATTCTAAAGAACATCTAGTTACTAAACTTTATGGATTATTTTGTAAAGTACCTCTTATAATTTTCATAATTTGTTGAAATTTTTTGTTATCTCAGCAACATTCTTTACTTAATGGTGAATCTCAAAGCAACCCATTCTGTCTAGGACACTAAAAAATGACCAATAAAATCCAAAATTGGGTCTCACCCAGTAAAATACAGTTAAATACAGTTTAAATTGCTCATGCTAACCCTAATTTTGTGATCAACCAAATTAATAGTACTTATTTCAAGGGTGCCAAATGATTTTCATTAATTCATTTGTTTATTCATTTCAACAAATATTTATTGGATGCTTGCTATGTTAGAAACTGACCTCTCCTGAAAGGGAATAAGGTGGTTTGTCACTGCTGCCATCACTATTCTTGGACCATATGTATTGAGTCAGGAAAATTTCTATTACAAGATCACCAGTCTATCAAAGCAGCATATTATGTTATGCATACACAGAGTTTCTTAAAATCCTAATATCCAAGAGCCAATTTTTCTTTTTACCGTTTGTCATCTAAGCTTGTTTCCTAAATAACTCTTCATACCATTATAGAGGGTCAGAAATGGCTGCTACGTGGAGTCAGTTCTGGCTCCACACAACTGCCAGGGAACTCACCCTTTATTTCTTCTTCTCTTCTTGTGACCTGAGATGAAGTCAAAGAGGCAGCAAAGCCCAACAAGCATAGTCTTCTAGGTCACTGTAAGCAACATGGACCTGAATTTAAGCATAATAAAAAGTCATTGACAGCTTTATACATGATTATGGGCATAATTATTACTGACATTTTAAATTATCAATATTAAATTTTTATTTAAATTCAATTAGCCAACAAATAATACATCATTAGTTTTTGAAGTACTGTTCAATGTTTCATTTGTTGCATATAACACCCAGTGCTCATATCATGTGCCCTCCTTAATGCCCATCACCCAGTTACCCCATTCCCCAATCACCTCCCTTTCCACAACCCTGTTTCCCACAGTCAAGAATCTTTCATGGTTTGCCTCTCTCTCTCTGATTTCTTCCTATTTAGTTTTTCCTGCCCTCCCCTATGATCCTCTGTGCTATTTCTTATATTCCACATATTCAATATTAAAGTTTAAAAGTATATGTTTTCTACATAAATGTGTTTATATGTCAGTGAGCAGCAGCAAAGATCTATGTGTTGAAAACAAGCAAATAATTTTTACTTATTTAATTTCAACAGATTAGCATTATAATGTATTTTCATTTACATTTAATACATAAATTAATTCCTGAGGCAACACTGGAATCCATAGACCTCACTTAGCTTCTACTATTTATTTGACTTTGGACAAACTGCTTATCATATCAGAGTTCCTTTTTTTTTTTCCCCAATGAGGGCTTTAGCTTCCTGAAATATTGGACAGCAGAAACCACAGTGAATAGTTTGATGAGTGCATGAGTAATACAAAAGATGGGAGACAGGGTAGTCAGCAATATAAAGAACAGGAGGTGAGTATGAAAGGAGTGAGGTGCCAAAGATCCGAACAAGAACTGGATTCTGAGTTACTTTTGTGTGTATGCATGTTTTAGGAAGAGAGACACTTAACCATGTTTTAGTGGTTGATGTGAGGAAATTAGTATGTAGTCAATGTTTAAAGTCATGAGGGGAAAAAGCAGATAATATGGGGGGAAAATCTTGAATAAACTTTAAAGAACCTCTATCATATTAGTAGGAGGATCACATAAATAAATAATACTCCCCAGAAATAAATTAAGTTCTCTCTCCAACCATACTCTTATAACACTATCATGACATTTACCAAGTTATATTTATATATTTAACATATATCTTCTGAGGTTGTTAACTCTTTGAAATTTGGGAATGTATATTACTAACCCTTTTTTTCCTACAACTTAGTATCTTTTTATTACACTAAATCATGATGTGAATGTGCTATGTGAAACTGTACATATAAAACTATTACAGTTATTACCTTTCAAATCATTAAATGATAAAATGCACATAAAATACACACTGTTGTTTTGATACCTTTACGACTATACATTTACATTAATGGTTATAAGAATCATCTTTCCTAGATAATATAAAGGAAAACCAATTTGAAAGATTGCCTCAAAATTTTTGACATTTAACAGTTTTCTCTTAATTCTGTTCTCATGTACCCCTTAAAAATAAATTTTAAGATAAAATATTCTACTTCTTATTGAGATTCTACAGCGGTGACATAACCAGAATCTTTAACCAGTTCTGTATTCTGAGCTCAATAAAGATCTTAAAATTCCTGGTTAAGTATTAAATGCAGAAGAAAAGGATTGGAAGCATTCATGATTTTGTTTAACCTGGTGTTCTCATCAGAGATTGAATAGGTTCTCCATTGCCAATTGGCTTAAAATTTGTGTGTGTGTGAGCACTCAGTTTTAGGCACAACCACTGCTTTTTCAATAAATGCTCTAATAATGACAATATCAGCAAATAGGCACCAACCATTCCGTTCTTGACAACAGATTGTAAGACATCCCTTTCAAACTCCAAAATTATCAAAATTAACTAGTTCCAAGGCACTTGGATAGCTCAATCTGTTGAGTGTCTGACTCTTGATTACAGCTCACATCATCATCTTATGAGTCCTAATAAGGAGCTGTGCGTCAGGCTCCACACTCAGCTGGAAGTGTGCTTGAGATTCTCTCTCTCCATCTCCCTCTGCGCCTTCCCCCTGCCCCTCAAATAAATAAACAAATCTTTAAAAAATTAACTAGTTCTCTCCTGGATTTTAGCATAGCTATTTTCCAGTGTTCTAAAAGTTCTAGGTTTCAGGTTCTAAAAGTTCTAAGAGTTATAGGTTTTCGCTTAAATGGAATTGAAAATAGTTCCTACACAGCAACAAATGAAAACTTTTTTCAATTAAAAATACCACTTTATCCATACATATATTTTGATTCCTAATATAGAAAATTATTAGTTTTCATAATTAGAGCTTTCCCAATAGCATCTAAGGCAAATCATAAATACAAGATTTTAAATTTTATTCACCTTTTCAAATGCTCAAAAAATATTTGTGATGATTACATCAACGAAGGAGTCAAGAATTCAGTGAGATATTAGGTTTTAAGGTTTAGATCTTGTAAGACAAAAAAAAAAGTTTTTTTTCCTTATAGAGAGGTCTGATTTAATATGAATCTCACTAAGCTTCTAGGAGCTTTATTCATATTCAAAAGTGGATCAAATCATATGAATTTCTTTGAACTGACGAAATTAAAAGGAAATGACCTGCGGGAGAGAACAAGGTACCCAGGACTTCTCATCAGTGGTCTAATCAGGAAGGGGACCCAGTGGCAGTTCTAAACGACCCACACAATTACTTCTGGAATTTGCTGCCAGTAAAATATCTTTCTATCTCGAATTCAAGTCTGTAATTGTCACTAAATAGAATGTTCAAAGTAGAATACCAAGTGTAAAACATTCCATTAAATGTTTCTTCGTTTATGCTTTGGTATCACCCTCCCACTTTGTTTATGTTTTTACACTAACCATCTTACATACGCCCTCAGGCAAATGTGCATGTATCTCAGAATAGTAATACATAAAGTGATATAGTACACATAACTATTACACCACAGCTTAAGTTTATATTTTTAGATTGTGTAAGAACATGTGAAAAATTCCTCTCCCACAGATGAAATGTTCTTTGATTTTCAGTTTTGAAAAGGTTATTAACTCTAATAAAAACTTTAAAGCTAGGGAAACTTCTATAGACTATTCCATCTATATAGTGTTTGGCAAACACATATAGGAATAGATTCTAGAAATCCCAGGAATAGAGGAACATGAAAATGTACCCTCACAACATGAAAATGTACCACACTGATGAGACAGGGCTTAGCCTGGAGCCTATATCCAAACATACACTACTGTCATAGAACTATTAGCAGGATTTTGTCTTTATGTAGAGGATAGGACAAGTCACATTCCTAGCAAAGGGGTGTGACATTCAAATTTAATTCAGAACCTCTAATAGATAGAAAAATGGCTACACACATCCTACCATTTCTCTCTTATTTCCTTCACTCTCAAGAGGGAAGATGCACAAATTAAATGACAAACTGAGAAGAATAAAAATTATCCATTTCCAACTAAATTAAGATGAGATTCTTTCAACAATGAACGAATATCCACTCAGCCCCTTGTTTGGTTTCAAGGCTCTTGTCTGGGCACCAAGATTCAAGGGATACGAGAAAAAAAAAAAAAAAAGACAGAAACAGTTGCTGCTATGATCGATTTTTCTAGAATGCAGATACCTAAATACTACCTTTCAATTTCAGGGTACTATATGAACACCTAGTCTAACTTGGATTATGGAAGAGAGTAAAGTTGGAGGGATAGCCAGTAAAAGAAAGGAATGATGTAAATTAGCTTCTTAAATTACTCTTGCATCTTTATTGTTTGAACCTTGTTCAAATAATACTAAAAGCCTATATTCTTCCTTCTGTCACGTTCTGCTTGTTTCTCTAAAATATTTCTTTTCTCTTCCGTGAATTAACCAAAACTTTTTTTATATTAGCTGGATGTTTCTGTAGTTATTAAATTGTGTATTTTTCTGTAATGTGTGAAGCCACAGTAATCACCAACTGCTGAGAAGAAGGAATAGTAGTAGAGATAACATTCACAACTCTGTAGCCAACCCCTGTCTCCCTCAGGAAGCCTCATCTATCAGGGAATAATGTTTCTCAACTTAGTGTAAAGGCACCTATGGTTCCTTCTGTCCAACAACCCAATACCTTTTACAAATGGAATAAAAGAAAAAAACATAATCATTGAGAAAGATCATAGAGTGTCAATAAATATGTAATAATTGAAACCTTAAATAAGAAATTGACAAAGTTACAGGATTTCCTGTATTCTTTCTAAGCCTTAGGTTGAGTCTACTGAGGGAATCACCCTGACTCAAATCTACCTCAGTCCTTGAAACATCACTTACAGTGGAAGCTCCCTACAGTCCCTTAATTCTCCAGAGTTCAGATTAAGATGTCGTCCTGTCAGTGGGTCACAAACTAGGGAATTCTCCACATAAAATATAAAACTGGCCCCCATGCATGGAGGGCAAGAAGAGACCAAAGAAAGAGGCAGACCACTCCAGATTTGTTGGTGGCAGTTCTCATAAGGTAGGGAAATTACATACGACACTTGCCTTGGACAGCCATAAAACAAGTAGGTCTCTGCAGCAGAGACCTGCCAGAATCTTCACAGTTTATATAGAAGTCTTAACTTGGTTCAGTCATGTGGATTCAATAACATCTTACTCTCTCAAAGCTATGTCCGTAAAATAATTCCAAGTGTGGGAAGGGTGGGCAGAATATACATTCCAAGGACAGGAAAAGAGGTGAGGAGTCTCCAAATGCCTGGGGCCAGCTCATGAGTCAACCAGTGGTCACATCCTCTAGATGACCTCTTCCAACACCTGCCAACAAAAGCTAAAATTTAGATCAAAAAAGATCTCAGGAATTATCACTGGGCTCCTGTGTGCTTCTTGAGTCACCCAAATTGTCAGTGTAATTTTTTCCTTCAGATTTAGCTTTCTGCTATGATCTCTACTGCGTGGACTACCAAGTTACCAAGACTGCCTTCCCCAGTCTTCCACACTGCAACCTCTTCCTGAATCCTGCTCTGCCCCACATCCTTTGCCCATCCTGACACATCCATGCATGCAGACACAAACATAGACACATATGTTAGGACATGACAGGTTTAATTAGAACCTTTAAGAAGAGCTAGATCTTGCTCTTCATATTTTTCTCCCTATTCTACTCTGCATGTACTGTTATGGATCCTTATATGAAATAACTATTTCTCAGAAACTCATTTCAGTTAAATGTCTTAGTCCCCTCACCTTGCTCTATAAATCTTCATGTGGCTGTGTATACCTCTAGGGACCCCTTTGTTACTATTTGTGCATATTTAATTTTTATTTGTCATTTGTATAATCTTATTTAACATGATTTATCAAGTGCTCTCTATATGCCAGGAATTTCTAAAGACTTTATATTAATCATTTTTCCTCTAGTATATTCCTAGCAGATAGGATAGTACATAACACATGTGCCTAATTAATATTTGTTGAATGATAACATGATATCACCCCAACTTACAGGAGTAAAATTGACTTAGAGAGATTAGACAACTTCACCAAGAGGCAGAACTCTTAGGATTCTTAGCTTCCCTTTCAAAACTGGTCTTTGTAGCTGCAATTATTATCCCAATTTTCTGTGTCGACTACTCGGTATGTTCTTTTGTTTCTCAAGTTTTCTCCTTAAACTTGAGAAACAAAAGAACAATATCTTTCCTTTTTCTCAGATTTTACAAGTAAAAGTTATCAGTCATGTAATCATATGATAAACAATATCTTTCCTTTTTCTCAGATTTTACAAAAGTTATCAGTCATGTAATCATATGATAAACAATATCTTTCCTTTTTCTCAGATTTTACAAGTAAAAGTTATCAGTCATGTAATCATATGATAAACAATATCTTTCCTTTTTCTCAGATTTTACAAGTAAAAGTTATCAGTCATGTAATCATATGATAAAGTCATGTAATCATTTAACTGCATAGAACCACGCACATTCTTTGTGAACCAGGACATTATTTTAAAATATTATCTAATATATTTTCCTTCTCAATAATTTTAGCTACATTTTTACCATTAAGACTAAATTAATTTATCCAACTATAAACATACAATTTTTTTTTAAGATTTATTTATTTATTTATTAGAGACAGAGACTGAGAATGAGAGGGGAGAAGGTCAGAGGGAGAAGCAGACTTCCCGCAGAGCCGGGAGTCCGATATGGGACTCGATGCTGGGACTCCAGGATCATGACCTGAGCCAAAGGCAGTCGCTTAACCAACTGAGCCACCCAGGTGCCGTAAACATACAATTTTTTTGTGATTCACTGCTTAGAAATTATAGACCAGTTAAAAAGAACAAGCTGAGGGTCATTACCCTAGAGAGGAGTATAAAAAGAAACTAGAAAGAACCAAGACTCAAAGTTAATGGCATTGAGTTCCAAAAGAAGTTTGAGAGACTGATTAAATGAAGCTAAAGAGATAAAATATAATAAATGATGAGCAGGGGTATACTTTTTAAATAAATGACTCTCAATTACTTTCCTTTATGTAATGATTTACCATTGACCATTTTTCATTTATTATTACATAGAATCATATTATCTGAGCTCTTCCAGGGTACGTGTGTGTACATGCATGCATGTGTGTGTGTATACATTTCATTTGGAGGATTTGTACATATTTTAGAATTCTTTGATAAACTTATTTGATAAACTTATTTTTAATCTTTAATTTTTTAATAAAAATTATATTGCTAATTTGAATTTTCAATGAATTTTCAATTTCTATTTAAACCTGAATTTTAAAATTTATTACATCAAAATTTTAATCTAAAATATGACATTGTTTATTAAATCCAGAATTAAACATATAAACTTTTCTTCACCCATCACCCTCTATATGATAAAGACTGAGAATTCAAATTTTATTTAATTTACAAAAAAATAGGTCTCTGGATTTCAACATCGAGACTATGAGGTTTATGCATTCATGATCTTGTAATTTGAGGAGATTAAAAGTAATGATAAGAGAACCCTTTTGTATTATTAAATAGAAATATTTCTTTCAAAAGTTCTAAATCATATACTATAGAAAACTATTTCTGAATAGCCCAGATTCCACTTAGCAAAATGCAGTTACATATACTTACTCCCTTTTATTTTACAAGGGAGATAAGAAACATAAAAGAAAACAGTGTCATGGCACCTAGGTGTCTCAGTTGGTTAAGCATCTGCCTCAGGCTCCGGTCATGATCCCAGGGTCCTGGGATCAAGCCTCCAGTCAGGCTCCCTGCTTTTCGGGGAGCCTGCTTCTCCCTCTCTCTTTTTGCCTGCCACTCTCCCTGCTTGTGTTTTCTCTCTCTGTCAAATACATACATACATACATACATACATACACAAATCTTTAAAAAAAAAAATCAGCTTCTAAACTAAAGGAGGTAAGGCTATTAGGCTTCCTTAATTTGTCCTAAGGTAGTGTTCAATCAAAAATGACAACTACGCTTCCACCTGCAAAATCACTGTAAGATAGTATGTATGAAAAAAATAATCCAGAGATATATTTTAAGAGCTTATTTATTTTTTAAGAGCTTATTTATTAAAGACAGTTTGAATTGGACCACAATACTCTATGATGTAGGGAAGGATATTGATACTTGTAAAAAATACCCAAGTCATAAAGGCCAAAACAAAGGATGGTCATATCAACTTCCAGTTTACACGAAAAATAACAGTAAGTGAACAGAATTCTGGTAGTTTAAATATATTACTAATAACCTCAAACTTTTTATATGCTCTACAATTTTAAAAATATGTTTATAGTATGTTTATGTTTAATATGTTTATGTTTATGTATAATATGTTTATAGTATGTTAGTACTACAATTAGAGAAGCTATCAGTCAATATGACAGTGTTTATGTCCTTGCAGAGATCTCACAACTAATAAAGTTTAGATCCATCACTGGAATCCAGAGGCTTCTTTTATTAAAACATGCTTCCAGATTAAGTCTCTGAGTTAAGAAAGGATTTTTTTTTAATCACTAAGGGAACCTCTCTTAATCATATTCCCTCCAATTCCCTTCATGGTACCTATCACCACCTGTAATTTTTTTTTAATGTATAACTAGAAAATATACTCCATAATAATGGTACGATGACTACTCTGTTCGCTATTATCTTGAAGAATTCATAGTCTGAAGTAGACACCTCTTAGATTTGATTTATTAAATAACAAATGAAAATAATAAAAAGTCATTTTTTTTCTTTCCTTCCTTTCTTTTTTCTTTCTTTTTTTTTTTTTTTGATAAAAGAACAGTCTAACATATTTTTATTCACAACCTAGTTTCACTTCTAGGAAAAGAAGTTATGAGAAAATATATGTTTTGGTGTAGTAGATTCTGTTTATACTTGTAGGAACTGTGAAGGGTCTGAGATTTTACCCTTACTTACAAGCTAACAATTTAGAGTGCCACTGTTTCATAGATGTTGACAGAAGCCACCAGACTCCTAGGTCAGAGGAAAAGGAATTTATTACACATGGCACAACAGGCAGCAAGAGCTTTAAGATCCCATCAGTTTCCCATACTGTCCAAGACCCATAAGATGGTGCATAGAGGTCTAAATAATTCTGTGATGTGTGCCATAGCAGAGGAACCACAAGCCTAGGAAACTTATAAGGGCGGTTGCTGGCAAAGTGGCAGACATTACCCTTAGTTTCTTCTTTAGAAAATAAATTCACTATCTTCCTTGGAAGGAGATTCTATCTCTTTCACTTGAGATTGTTTGCTATACAAACATCCTTGGGAAGACAGTCCTGAACAAAGTTAACAATAGCATGCATAAATCCAAGAGATGTGAGGATTACTATGTCCAAAAATAGCCAGAATCAGATAAAATACTGCAGACTTATATGTTCTTTAATTTTACTCAGGATTCTTCTCCTTTCGATTAGTGTGTGGTGGTATGTATTTAAATTATAAAAGATATGCCCTAATTTGATAAAGCTCTTATAATAATCTTAGACACTACAAAATAAACAATGTTTCAAAAATGCTTATGTCTCCAGGTTGCCTGGGTGGCTCAGTGGGTTGGGTATCTGACTCTTGATTTAGCTCAGGTTGTGGTATTGGGGTCATGAGATTGAGCCCCATCACGGGCTCCATGCTCAGGGCGAAGTTTGCTTGAGATTCTTTCTCTTCCTCTTCCTCTGCTCCCCCCTTGCTCTCTCTCTCTCTCTCAAATAAATATATAATATCTTTTTAAAAAAAGTTTGTCTTGGGACGCCTGGGTGGCTCAGTTGGTTAAGCAGCTGCCTTCGGCTCAGGTCATGATCCCAAGGTCCTGGGATCGAGTCCCACATCAGGTTCCTTGCTCGGCAGGGAGCCTGCTTCTCCCTCTGCCTCTGCCTGCCACTCTGCCTGCTTGTGCTCTCTCTCTCTCTCTCTGACAAATAAATAAATAAATAAAATCGTAAAAAAATAAAAAATAAAAAAAAGTTTGTCTCCCTATTTACATTTTTACTATTCTCCATTGTGTGGATTTAATCTTTATAATTTTTTAAACCTAGTGAGTAGGCTATTTAGCAATTTTCCAACAGAGACTGTGTCACTTTCTTGTTTTAGGTTCAGATATCTATGAATAAATAACCTTAGTAAGACACATTTCCAAAGTCAGTGTTGGTAAAATGCTTTGTAGATGAAAAATTGTTGACTAACAGTGTGCCAAGTACTCAACGTGCCTCATCCCTGTTGTGATGATCTAACCAAACAAATGAAACATGAAACGAGCTTCGAAAAAATTTCATTTGATCAGAGTGAGTGAGAATGAGAATAGACGTAGGGAATAAACTGACCACTTATGAGTGGAAAGAATTATTTAAAATATTAGTAATATATATTCAATAGATTAAACAATAAAAAAATTACCAGTATCACATTTCTCATACAAACTACCAGTTACTATATAATGAAAGGAGTAGTATTTAAAAGTCAAAGAACTTAAACAATATGTGATGCAGATATTTGTGCTCATAAATGGCATCAAAGAAAGGCATGGGATATACTTTGAAAATTTTGTGTCAAAGTGTCTATGAATACTTTTTAAGAGATTACAGCTTTCCCACATTGGAGAATCCATTTAGTCAAGAGAGGAAGTATTTTAATTGATTTAGTAAAAAGAATATGAGCATATGATCATGAATGAATTAAACAAAAAGTTTTAAAAAGTAAGTGATGACAGGCTCTGCTAAAGTAAATGAAACTGAAATGAGGAAAAGTCTAAAAATTTTTAACCTAAAACCTATCTGAAACCCTCATGATGAAATTAAGCTGGCACAGTAAGCAGGGAAGAAGCAGAGGGTCTTTTTTTTTTTTTTTTAAAGATTTTATTTATTTATTTATTAGGAGAGAGAGCATGAGAAGGGAGAAGGTCAGAGTGAGAAGCGGACTCCCCATGGAGCTGGGAGCCCGATGTGGGACTGGATCCCGGGACTCCGGGATCATGACCTGAGCTGAAGGCAGTCGCTCAACCAACTGCGCCACCCAGGGGCCCAAGCAGAGGGTCTTAATGTAAGATCTCAAGTAATCATAATATGAAGAAGGAAAAATATGCTTTAAAATAGGGAAATATATTAATAAGTGGAAGTGATTCTACTTTGTAAATTAATAAGAAAAAAAAGGAACAAAAGTTTACAAACCAAAACTTAGTCACCTGATATAATAAGTGCATAACATCACGCAACGAATGATTAAATGGGAATTTTTGGAACTAAGAAATCTGTATAATAATAGTTAATTACCAATGTGCTTTTTAGTCAGAAAGTTTTGAATGGAGTCAATAGCAGAGTACAAACAAGAATCAGTTCTTGTTTCTGTAGATGTTTTGTCTTGTTTTCCCTTGGAAAATGATACAAATGCAGCTACCCACTAGTAAAATAGAATTTCTGTTTATGTAACTGCAGCAATTGCTACAACCAACTCCTTAGTGAATAAGTGACTTTTTTCAAGGAAAAATTTACATTAAAACATTCCCATTGCCAAGGAAATGACTGTCAGTATGCTTTCAGAATATGAAAGTTATGAAAATAATTATTGATTCCTCTTATTCACATCACAGCCAAGAGTGAATGTAAGCCTAGAATTCTGCCAGGGAGCAGAGTCCAGAGACATAAAAATTTTTCTAAACTGTAAAACAGAAAAGTTAGGTAATCTCTAACTTTTACTTCCTACTAAAAAATAAATCTAGAATGTTACAATTCACAGTTAGACCAGTAGTTGTAACTAATAGCAAGATATGAACAAGATATAGTAATAATTGGCAGGAAAAAAATGCAGGTATTCTAAGAAAATCTGTTAAAAGATTCTCTTCTATAAGCTCAATGAAGGCAAGGACTATCCCCATTCTTTCCATTGCCATACAACAAATAACTATAACCATTTCATAGAATTTTCATTTTTTTATTTATTTGTTCACTTTGGTTTTGGCTAAAAATGAGATGCACATATGTAAAGTATAATGTTCAACTGTTTTTGACCAATGTGCTCAACCATGCAATGCACACCTCTAACAAGAAGTGAAAAATTTCTAGAGAGTTACTTCATTTATCTTTCCAATTAATACTTTCTTTTTTCCCTTACTTTTCTGAATTGTCATTATACACTTTTATGATTTTTAGATTTCACATTTGAAAAAGCATGATAGTACCTTTTTATATATATTGCTTCTTCAGTTCAGCATCATTTCTCAGCAACTGAACTATGATTTTGCATGTATCACAAGTGCATTCCTCTTTATTCCTCACTAGTAATCCATTAGATAGGTATTTTGATACTTACCAACCTCTGGTTGATAGGCTTACTAGACATATACTGTTATATACAACAGGAGATAAAGTATAACCATACAAATTGCTGTTAAAATATAAAAATCTAAAATAATGGAAAAGGAAAAAATGCAACAAATAGAAAACAGAAACAAAAATGCTGGATATTATTAATCCAACTATATGGATAATTACTTTAAATGTAAATAGTCTAAATATGCCAATTAAAAACAGATTTTCAGAGTAGATAACACATAAAGACCTACATCATCTAAAAGAAACCCATTTTAAGTAGGTTAAAAGGAAACAGATGAAATATATACCACAATAATATCAATCAAAAGAAAGACAGACAAATTAATTTAAGACAAAAATTAATTTCATTATTATTAAGACTTCAGAAGAAGGAAAATTATCAGGGATGAAGAGTAGAACTATAAAATGATAAAGGGGTCAAATTCTAGGAGAATACCTAACAATTTCAAATGTGCATGCACCTAACAACAGAGCATCAAAACTTATGAGACAAAAACTGACAAAACTGAGAGGGAAAAATAGACAAAACCATGATTATACTTGGAGACTTCAATACTTATCTACCAGTAACTGATAGAATAAAAATGTAAAGAATCAACAAAAAAGGTTAGTATGATCAGCACTAACAAACATAATCTGATATTAATATTTATAGAATCCTCCATCTAACACCAGAGTACAAGAATACACATTTAAGATAGAAAGATAGTGACCTATCTTCAATCCAATTATTATGATAAATTAACAATCAATTCTGTTACATTGAGATGGAAACCTATGATTATTTTTTTATATTTGAACTTCAAAGATATAATTTATTGATTCTCAACACAGAGCCATTGGGGAAAAATCAGTTTAATTTTTTTTTGAAATTACTAAAGAACAAATCAGCTCAAATGACTTTTACCAAAAATATCATTGTACATCATTGCATATATTCATCTTTTCTAAATTAGATATACAGCATGTTCTTGTACTTGAGTGTAATTAACATAACAAGTAACTTTCTTTGTAATTAAATATTTGTTGTTTTTTATTTAAATGTTGATAGGTGTGGTAAATTGTGCTCTTACTTTTAACTTCTCCCTTTCATTTTTTGGCAGTAGGCAAGGTGTCTTGCTGTCTCTCTATTATTAATGGTTGAACATTTCTTGCAAAGAATGGAATATAGTGTGCTATAGGAATTGCATACAAAATCTTCAGTGAATGGAAAAAAGACTCCAGGACCTTGGATGTCAGTTCCAGGAGAGACAAATTTATAGGTATAACAATCTGTCTTTTAAAACTGACGTCTAAGGTCGTAGAGGCCTTTCCCCTATCACTAAGGATTTTTCATCCATTTCCTACAATATGAAAAAACTGTGAGTGTAGCATTAGACATTTTGCCGCACATAAAAAGGACCTGCCAGCTCTGTTAGTTCTGTACACAAAATCAATTTTAATATTAGATTAAAATTTTACCTTTAATTAGAAAAACAGACTTTTACACCTCTGCAATAAAGAAATCTTAAAAGCTTGTTCAGCAATTTCGTATTTCCCCAGGAACTAATAATAAAGCAGCCATCTGCCCTTGAAGCTCAACAGGCACCAAGTGAGGTATGTTCTCTTTGGGGCTCCCTTGAAGAGCTGTGGTTTTCACTAGGAGAACAGCAGCACAAATACATAATTTTGACTTGCCTCAGTGGCCTGAAGGGCTAAGTGAGCTTAGTGTCACTTCAAAGTGACATTTGCCATCAAGTATCTAGGGTACTGACAAAAAATAATAACTGTGGTTCAAAGCTAAAACATTGGACCACACAGTACTAGGGGAATTGTGCTAAAACTGTTGGAAATGATACTAAAGTACTGATCAATCAATAGGGTCATGTAGGCACAAGGGCTGATTTCACATACAAAGTGATAATTTCTTTTTGAAGATTCATTTCTGTTTATGACCAAAATGACATTACTTTGTTGAATTCAAGCAAGAGTATAACAATTTGGATTCCACCAATCCATGAGTATGGTATATATCACTTAATTTATTTAGTCTTACTTTTGGTTTTTTTTAGCAATGTTTTTTAATTTCCAGTCTACAGGTCTTATACCTGTATATATATTTAATTGTATTCATCACCAAATATTTCATGTTTTGGATATTGTTGTGTATTGTACTTTTAAAATTTTAATTCCATGTTTTATTGCTAGTAACATATCTTAACAGTGGTGTTATTCTCAGTATCAGAGAAATACAAATCAAAACCACAGTGAGATACCACCTCACACCAATCAGAATGACTAAAATTAGCAAGTCAGGAAATGACAGATGTTGGTGAGGATGTGGAAAAAGGGGACCCCTTCTACACTCTTGGTGGGAATGCAAGCTGGTACAGCCACTCTGGAAAAGAGTATGGAGGTTCCTCGAAAAGTTGAAAATAGAGCTACCCTACAACCCAGCAATTGCACTACTGGGTATTTACCGTAAAGATACAAATGTATTGATCCGAAGGGGCATGTGCACCCAATGTTTATAAAGCAGCAATGTCCACAATAGCCAAACTATGGAAAGAACCTAGATGTCCATCAACAGATAAATGATAAAGAAGATGTGGTATATATATATACACACACACACACACACACACACATATATATATATATATATACACACATATATATGTATATATACACACAGTGGAATACTATGCAGCTATCAAGAGATACGAAATCTTGCCATTTGCAATGACATGGATCGAACTAGAGGGTATTATGCTAAGCGAAATAAGTCAGTCAGAGAAAGACAATTATCATATGCTCTCTCTGATATGAAGAATTTGAGAGGCAGGGCGGGGAGTCTTGGGGGGATTGGGGAGGGAAATGAAACAGGATGGGATCAGGAAGGAAACAAACTGTAAGAGACTCCTAAACTCACGAAACAAACTGAGGGTGGCTGGGGGGTTGTGGGGGTTGAGATAGGGTGGCTGGGTTATGGACATTGGGGAGGGTATGTGTTATGGCAAGTGCTGTGAAATGTGTAAGCCTGATGATTGACAGATATGTACCCTGGGGCAAATAATACATTATATGTTAGTTTAAAAAAAAGTGTTATTATTTACCTATAGATACTTACTTTTCATAACACAGTGACCTAAACGCTTAAAAGTAGTGAATTTTATTGTATGTAAATTGATCTAAAAAGCTAGTTCAAGAATAGTTCTGATAAGGTGGCACTTCTTTATAGGATTTTGCAGACAACTGAGATGATTCCTATAGCCTGTTTACTACATTTCCAAACGAAAAATAGGTACCTGACAAAAATTCGCTATTATTTTTGAATTCTGTATTGATACTTATTTTCTTTACCAAAAGTTAAATGTTAATTGTAATATTCATATTTGGTAATTCACACAGAATATTATCTGCATATATAAACATGATATATTACTGGACATTTTAAAAATATTTTAAATTTATTGATATAAGATCCTGTAAAGACAGGAAATGTCATTCCTTGGTTTAAATCTTGTCATCTGAGCCCTTTGAAATTATTCTTGGTTTTGCTGTTCACACCTTGGTCTTGCTTGCCCAGAATTTAACACTGTTTTACATCATCTGACTTTATAACAGTTACGCTCAGAAAATTTTCATTTACGTAATTTACTCACATTTTTCCTCAAAGTTATTTGCTGACACAAAATACCTCCTAGCCTAATCTCAGAAGAGGGTAACTGTGTAGTACTAGATACCAAGTTTTGTTATGTTCATGTGCTTCAACATTTATTATCACATCAATTGTCTCTTCTTCCATCCACCACATTCTTGGCAGTAGATATTCAGATTCCTCTTGGGTGGACTTACCTATCTGCAACATTAATTATGGTAATAAAATAGGAATAATAGTAATAATTAGACATATACCGCATGACAGACAGTTCTAAGTGTGTTTTGTATGTGTAGGATTTAATCCACAAAACATGTATGAATTGGGTACTAATTGTACTCCTATTTGCAGAATTTATAGAACAGTGATTAAGTGGTTTCCTAATTTCTCACAATCTTTAAGCAGCTTCAAACCAAGGGAGTCTGAGGCCAATAGCCAGGATCTCAAGCATTATTTTATTTTACCTGCCACTCAAAATCCTCTTTTTAAATAAGATGAGTAACTTAAGTTACAGTGAATTATGGGACTTAAATGATCCATGGTTAAATCAGTGCATTTTATATCCTCAAGGTAAAACATAATGATGGGCCTTGATCTTATATTTTTAATATTTAATTTCAAATATTATGTATTCGAAACTCACTTTCAAACTTATATGATATAGCGTCACAATCTACCTTTAAAATGTTAGTCCTCCCTGGGCAATTAACTTGGTTTCCAAGTAAGAGTGCTTGGCATTATGTTTTCATAAAACGGGGTATGTCCCTGTGCTTCAATTAACTTAAATCTTAAAGATATGCATTAGCTGTATGCTCTTAGATGCCTTCAAGAAGTTTTGGCCACATAAATTTTGAAGGTATTTCTGAGTGAGTTGCCTAAATATAATGAATATACAAATGAAAAATTTTTACAATTTGAAAAAAATGAAGACAGTATTTTTGCTTATATTATTCCTGGTTCTTCAAATAATGGCTATGATATTGCATTTAATTAGCCTTGAACTCAGTCAGCCTCAGTTAATATCTACATATCTATAGGCCTTCTTAGCTTATAATACTGAAACATGACTACCAGAAAATGCACAAAGATCAGAGTTGCTCAGATCAATCTTCATTTTGGATGAATACTTTGTTCCAAGTAAAATCCTGTTAAGAAGTCATCTGTAAATTTCTACTTATGGTGATGAAATGAAATCTAGTTTGATTCAATATATTACATTTGAATTCTTTGAAAAGATACAGGTATTTGATTAGTGGCCTATTTGTGCTCAGTTTTATGACCTCTTTATTCACAAAATGAGTTTTTATACAGCTTTTAAAAAGTCAGTGGTGGTAGAGATCTGTCTCCATCATCATAGTCATATACTAGGCTATGCAATATGTGTCTTCTATAGTTTGATGCTGCTCCATTTTAGGTATTTCTGAAAATAAGGCCACCGGGAACAGCTTCAAGCAAAGAAAGTGTGGTGTAATAAACTCCTAATTTACATTCATTCTTCCTTCTAATTTTGTTTCTGAGGACTACTAAAAACTGGCAAAGAAAGTTTTTTTTTTTTGCTCAATATTTTTAAAACTTCAGTGTCCCTTGTGATCTAATACATAATAGAAAACATTTGTAATGCTTGGAGTAAATTTATAAAAACAGTAAAATTGAGATAAATGGATTCTGTTACTCGGACTTGTAGCTTCTTAGAGTGAATCACATTTGATAAGGATGATGATGAGGAGGAGGAGTGTAGGATATAACAATAGCACAGAAATAAGCCACTAAAAGTGTGACTGAAAAATAAAAAGCAGTTAAGAAGTCCAAGTCAGTAAGTAGAGCTGAAAATGTCAGTACCAGAAATCAAAATCAGTAAGTATCACTTTGTTAAATATTTTCTAAGTCATGAAACAGGACAAAGGGAAAATGGAAAATAGTTATTTTTAAAAAATCTATGCAAGAATACAAAGAGGGTAAATGTGCATTGTGGTCTTACTTGAATACTGTAAAATTTGCTCACCTCTTTCATTCCTGTAACCTGAAGGAAGCCTATGAGGTCTTAGTAGCCATTTTGAGACCGCTCCTAATCCCTTTCTTCAGTCTCAGTTCAAATATTAGGAACCATACAGTCTTAGCCTTTAATTGGGACCTTAATTGGGCCTTTGGTGCCCTAATTATGAATAAGGTAATTATAGTAATTATAGGTGAATTAGAGTAATAATTAGTAATTATAAAAAAGTCAACCTAAATTACATTTGATATATGCTTTCAAAATAGATGTTTAAAGTGATAGCACTAACCTCAAACATCACAATGTATTCTACTCTATATCTTTCATTATAAAAGGATTCGAATTTTAAGAAATCAAAATTATATATAAATATACATATATAATATAAATTTAATTAGATACATATATATATATATATTTCTTGTAATGAGTTTAATTCTTAGCTTATCCCCCATGCTTTAAAGAAAACATGTTTGCTATTTGTGGAAAGGAAAAAAGTTTTTTTCCCTAAATTACGTGAATAAGCCTCATAAATTAGTTATGATCAGTATATTTGCCTACTCAGAAGTATTAAAATTTATGCACAGGTCTGGCAAAAACTTATTTTGGAGATAATAATTTCAATTTATTTTAAAATATAATGTCTACAGTCATAAAACCTTTTAAGAATCCACCATACAGTTTCCCTTAAACCATAAAGAGTGTAACAATTGACTAATTAAGAAGAAACAAGTCTGGTTTAGGTGATTTACATGCATCTAATATCTCATTCAACCTTAGAACAAACCTACAGGGGTTGGGATGGTGTTGATATTACGCCCTTTTAAAAAAAAAAGTTTTTATAATGATGTATTATATGGTGACATATAAAACAAAAAAGTTTTGAGTACAGTTGACACACAACTGCACATTATTATGTAATATTAATATATTAATATCCATAATAATTATGTATTATTATTACCTTAGTTTCAGGTGTACAAAATCGGAATTCAACATCACTATACGCTATCCTGTGCTTACCACAAGTGCAGCTACTACCATCTGTTATCATACACTATTACAGTATCATTGACCATATTTCCTATGCTGTGCTTTTATTCCCATGACTTATTCATTCCATAACTGGAAGTCTGTATTTCCCACTTCCCTTCACCCACTGTGCCCATCCGTCCAGCCCCTTTCCCTCTGGCAACCATGTGTTCTTTGTATTTATAGTTCTGATTCTGCATTTTATTTGCTTATTCATTTGTTTTTAAATTCCACAGATGAGTGAGATCATATATTTGTCTTACTTAGTGTAATTTCACTTAGCATAATACCCTCTAGGACCATCTATTTACCTATCCTTGAACCTTTAGGTTGCTTCCATATCTTGGTTACTGTAAATAATGTTACAATAAACACAGAGAGGGGTGCATCTATCTTTCTGAATTAGTGTTTTTGTTTTCCTTGGGTAAGTACCTGGTAGTGATATTATTGGATCATAAGGTATTTCTATTTTCAATTTTTTTGAGGAAACTCCATACTTTTTTCCACAGTAACTATACCAATTTATATCTCCACCAACAGTGCATGAAGATTCCTCTTTCTCTACATACTTACCAACATTTGTTATTTATGTCTTTTTGATTCTAGCCATTCTGACAGATGTAAGTGATATCTCATTGGGGTTTTAATTTGCATTTCCCTGAAAATTAGTAACACTGAACATTTTTTCATGTGTCTGTGGACCATCTGTATGTCTTTGGGAGAATGTCTATTTAGGTCCTCTGCTGAATGTTAACCTGATTATTGGTTTGTTGGTGTTGGGTTGTATACTTTTTACATACTTTGGATATTAACCCCATCAGATTTATAATTTGCAAGTATCTTCTCCCAATCAGTAGATTGCCTTTTTGATAGTTTCCTTCACTCTGCAAAAGTTTTTTATTTTGATGTGGTCCCCATAGTTTATTTTTGCTTTTGTTTTCATTGCCTTAGGATATTATGTCAATTTTTAAAATAGTTAAATAACTAGCCTAATATCATACAGCTAAAACAGTAAGTGACAATGTTGGGATTTGAGCATAGATTCAATTCCAAAACCGACACTCAAAATGGCAGACCATCATTTTTATAGGTGAATTACTAAAAAGATAAGCAAATGTCTAGTAATTAGCTTGAATTTCTAGATATTTTAAAAATTAAAAAAACGTTTTTCTACCACTGTTTATGTTAAATGATAAAATGATGCACTTTATTGCATCATTAAAGTGATTTCTTCCAATATTTGAATTGCTTTCTTTAGTTATATCTCATTTTCTAACTTTTTAACTACCAATTGTCTGTTGCTCACTTTTTAAAAAAAATCTTCCCTCATAATCCCCTTCCCTTAATGATATATTCTTCTCTAATGAAATAGAATACAATTAGCTCATTCTAATTTTAACCAAATCTATGTGCTGATTAAATATAACAGACACACAGCCAATTCATTTATTACAATTGTCTCAATTAGAACTGACAAAAATAGTGATAAAATTAACTAACATAGTGTAGTTTATTATTTAGACTACTTTCATTTTGTTACTGTCTTGACAGATTCTTAGGGAAATAGTTATCAAACTCTCAAACAACTATCTAATTCTGGCCCACCTACTTGCAGCTATGTGATACTGAGCTGCACTGCTCTTCTCAAAAATGAGGATATAAAATCTATGTTTTGAGAGTTGAAATAAGATACAATATAAAAACCACCTGACTGTATGCCCAGGAACATAATTTGAATGGATGGTAATAAATTGTAGTCATAATTATGAAAAAATCCTAATGAAGTTTTGATGAAAATGCATCCTAGTGATTGTTTATAACCATGAAGCCCACTTCCAGTAAAGTTAAACTAGATACTACTCTGCATATTGCCAAGCTTAACGATACTGCTGATTTAATTGAGCCTAGGAAAACTACTTTTTTCAGACTTGTTTCACCTCATATCCTGGAGGAAATTGTACTTCATTTCATTTAAAAAAATAAAATATGCCAACAAGAAAATATGTTTGTGATTTCTTATAAGAATCACTATTAACATTATGACCAAAGACATCAAAGGGACCTAAAAATGCCACAAATTTATGTCAGTTTATCTCAGTTTTAAATATAAAAGTTACAATTTTTATTTTCTGTTTACCTATCTTCAAAACCACTGATAGTTTCGTCAGGTTTGTCCACAGTACAGATAAGCACATCAAAGGTATTCTTTTTTTTTTTTTTTCCAAATACTTTTATTTTTTCAGTTACAAGATTTGTTCATGTACACCCAGTGCTTCATGCAATACATGCTCTCCTCAATACCCACCACCAGGCTCACCCAACCTCCCATTCCCTCCCCTCCAAAACCTTCAATTTATTGCTCAGAGTCCACAGTCTCTTATGGTTCATCTCCCCCTCCAATTTCTCCCAATTCACCTTTCCTTTCCTTCTCCCAATGTCCTCACATCAAAGGTATTCTTAATTTAAAATTCTTTTTTGAGAATTTCCATTTCGTTCTGAAATTATCTGATTTTGCATTTTGCCTACTTTTTCCATTAGAACCTCTAAAATACTAATCAGAAATACTTCAAATTTCTTGTCTGATCTTTCCAATTTCAGTATCATATCTGAGTCTAACTCTTAGACTTGCTTTGTCTTTTCAGAGTTTTTTTCTTATCCTGTGTACCTTGTAATTTTTGGCTGAATGCTAGAAATATTGTTTAGAATAGAGGACTAAGGGTTGGTTGGTTGGTTATTTATATATGTATTTATTTAAATGCTTACATAATTGTAGAATGGACACAAATAACAATTATTTGAAATTTGTTAAGCTCATTTTTATGGCTTAGCATACAGGTCAGTTTTCATAAATGTCCTATGTGTACTTAAAAATATATGTTTTAGTGGACATATATCTAGATATAAAGTTTGTAAATGATATTCCTTAAACATATTATATACTGCAGTCATTTTCTTATTTTTGTTTTGAGTATCTATCAGTACCTTATGAAAGTATTTTTAAGTCTCTTGTTATATGTTGGTCTATTTATCAATTTCTCATATGAAAGGCTATAAAATATGCTTTTTATCTTTGAGAGGGTTGTTTTTACATATACACTTAGAGCTATTACAGCTCCCTCATACACTGAGCAGCTTTTCACATTACTCCATTACATTTTTTAACTTCAAAATGTTTTTCCCTTAAAATCTATCTGTCTGAAATTGTATAATTACATCAGTTTTATACATCAGCTTGCATTTGCAGGATAATTCTAATTTTTATTTTGTAATTTAAACATAAGTTAGTCTTAAATTTAGGTGTGTGACTTAGAAGCAGAAGACAACTGTATTTTGTTTTGTTGAGACTCATTACAGATCATTTTTTCCCTCTAATTTTAATGTCTTCTCATTTTCTTATTATTTAGTTTCCAATGATTATGTGTTAACTAGCTATTATTTATCCTGTTGGAATTTGGTAAAATTCTTTTAACAATCCTGTAAAATTGTTACCTATTACATCTTCAAATAGTTTGGCTTCTCCATTCTCATTTTTATTTTTTAAATAACTTCGGTAAATTTTTTGTTGGATCTTTTATTACTATTATTATTATATAATGTATTATTTGTTTCAGGGGTACAGGTCTGTGATTCATCAGTCTTACATAATACACAGCGCTCAGCACAACACACACCCTCCCCAATCTTACCATTCTATTTTCCATTTTGTGACTAGCATTCATTTTGACAACTCTTTTTTCTCTCTCTCTCTCTGAGTTACATGTTGAATAAGTTCTTCAGATTTCCCTGCCCTCTCATCCCACTTTCGGTTCATCAATTTTCTATTCATTTTGTCCAATCTGCTATATATAATACAATTCATCCTTTGCATTCTCTTATTTTAATGGTGTAGTATTTTTTTTAAGATTTTATTTATTTATTTGACAGAGAGGAGAGAGATCACAAGTAGGCAGAGAGGCAGGCAGAGAGAGGGGGAAGCAGGTTCCCTGCTGAGCAGAGAGCCTGATGCGGGGCTCAATTCCAGAACCTGAGATCATGACCTGAGCCCAAGGCAGAGGCTTTAACCCACTGAGCCACCCAGGCACCCCTTAACTGTGTAGTATTTAATTTCATGATTCAACTTCAACTTTAATCCAGCAACCATATATTCAGTCAACTATTGTATTTTATTTTAAATTTTTCAAATCTTTTCTAATTATTTGATCCTTTACATGTAGTTTTCTCATCCTTACTTGAAATTTTATTTTTTTTAAAGATTTTATTTATTTATTTGACAGAGAGAGAGAGATCACAAGTAGCAGAAAGGCAGGCAGAGAGAGAGGGGGAAGCAGGTTCCCTGCTAGGAAGAGAGCCCGATGTGGGGCTCGATCCCAGGACCCTGAGATCATGACCTGAGCCCAAGGCAGAGGCTTTAACCCACTGAGCCACCCAGGCACCCCCTTACTTGAAATTTTAAAAAAACTATTTTTTGCATTACATATTTTAAAATATGAGTTTTATGTTCTAAAACATAAAGCCTTTGAATGTCTCATCCTACAACCATTTTTTTCCCCTTGTCTTTACTTTTGGTGCATTATATTCTACATGTTTATGATTTTATTTTTTAACTTCAAGTGATTTTTTTCCCTTGGAACTTTATAGAAGTATTATGACACTAAGCTTAAGTTAAATTCTTTCAGAAAGGATTTGTCTTTATATCTATTGATTACTCAACAATAGTACTAACTTGGAAGAATGTAATGGGATAATGTAATAATAATGTAATGTAATGTAATAATAATATAATAATGTATGTAATAATCACCTTGATGAGATGGATTATTCTTTAAAATTTTCTTTGGTTTGTTAACTTTTTCTTTGTATCTTTTTGCTACAGAGTGAGGTAATTTGAAGTACAGAAATCATAAGGGGTACATTAGGTGTTATATATTTTCCGGGGAAACTTCTTTCCTCCCTCTCCTAAGTACTAAAAAATCAAGATAGGCAGGTTTCCTTACTGTCTACCTTCAAGAGAATTTATTTCTTGTTCACATCTGCATTGATTGTATGACCCAAACTGATCACAGTGTTGAGCATATGTGCAAATGTGTTGTGAGAGCAGGAGGATCTTTTGTTAGATTCCATCTTGGACAGAACCCAGGCTTTATCTTGGTTCAATGCACCCCAGACAGCCATTGCGTCAGAAGTTCAAGTTCTCCCAGGACTCATCCTTTAATGTCCTTTTTTGGACTCTGATCTTTACTTTTGTGACTTCTCAGCAATTAATATAAAGAATTTTAGTTTTTCCAAATGGTAGTTATTCCAAGATATCTAGTTTTGTATATTATTAGCAACAGAAGTCACAAATGAGTTTTTTAAATAATAAAACAAGCATTTAAAACTGCAAATTTTTACACTAGAGTGCAAAAATTACTCTAAATTTTTTCCTGTTACTCTTAAAAGAGCAGGATTACTTTAATTGCTCAGAGTAACTTCAAAGTGCAAATCAGTTCAGGAAATAATTTGTAAGAGTAAAATATCCAACTATAACTTCCTTATTTACACTCTATTTTTAAAAAACCTGATCACCTAGTGGAAAAAAAAATTGAAAATATGAGTTTTCTACTTTTAAAAGCTTTAATTGCTGAGGGTAATGACTCTGAAAAGAAATTATATTTTTATTGCCTGGGATGTTTCTTCCATAGCAGAATCTGTTCATCATAGCAGTGCGAGTCTTGGGGGATTGTGTTAATGAACCATGCTGCCACCAATAAACACCTTGAATTGGTAGTTATTTCAGAGAAAAAGGAAGTCACTCTTTTATAGACTGGGTCTTTTAAATGCACTGTAAAATAAAGGACACATAAGTTTAAGAGTAATTATTCCCATTATGCATACTTTTACAACTCAGGATACTGAGATAACAAGGAAAATAAATGTAAAATAAGCATGTATGGAAAGCTCATCAAGGATGAGATTCTCAGAGTGTATTAGATGAAGAAATGTGAATAATATATTTATAACAGTTTCAAAAATCAATCATGTCATGATATAAACAAAAGTATTTTATTAGTTGGTATTTAATATCAATAAGTGACTAAACTGCTTCCTATAACAGATTACATATTTGGGGGAGAGGGGGCATTAGTCTTTTACATCCAATGTGTAAGTTCTATTATTCAGGATCCTTCAAGAAAATCCTAATTTTTATATTAAAGTAAATCTCTACTATCTAAAGGAAAAATAACAACTTATTAAGACTTTATACTAAAGCAGTCTCATAAAAACAATTCTATATAATTTCGTCATCCCCTACTATGTCATCTCCTCAAAAGAACTTCTAATTTTTTTAAAGATTTTATTTATTCATTTGAGAGAAAGCAAGCGCTAGTGGGGGGAGGGACAGAAGGAGGTGGAGAGTGAGAAGCAGACTCCCCACTGAGCAAGAGAGACTGATGTGGGGTTTGATCCCAGGACCCTGGCATCATGACCTGAGCCAAAGGCAGACACTTAACCAACTGAGCCACTGAGATGCCCCTCAAAAGAACTTTTTAAATAAAAGAAGATAAATATTGCCGCCATGTTCAGTTACATGGGATGCTTTGGAACACCTAAAAATCAAGAATTTTTTTGTCCTTCAATTATACACTTTTGAATATACTGTAAATTGAAATCTGGGTGGGAGACTTTTCACCAATTTCCATGTCATCCTTGTGCAGGTGCCATGCTAATGCCATGCTAATCTTCCCTGTATTGTTCCAATTTTAGTATATGTGCTGCCAAAGCGAGCACTGGGTAGGAAGATTTTCAATATAAAATTATTTAATATTGAAGGGAAGTGAGGAAGAATCCTTAGTTTATTTGAATAAAGTTCATTGGCAACCTAAGTACTTCAAAACTATCAATATATTTAAACCATCAAATATACCATCAAACCATATTAGACACCTTACTTAATTTCTGGCAATTCTTACCATTTTTCAAGGGTTTTCTTTTAGTGAATAGTAGACCTTGAAGAAAACATTCTATCTTATGAGTTCCTAGACTAGTTAACTTTTAGTTATGACTAGAATTTGTTGTCCATTTATTGGTTATCACTGGGATATAAAACTAGATATTTTATAAACAGTGAAGAGAGATCTTTAACTTAGATTTCTTTGGGGAATTAGGAACAGTGAAAGATCACCAGGTTGCAAATAAGATTACTCTTAAAAGAAGAATTAGAAAAACACCAGTGAAATTGTTGATGAAAGCATTCCAGAAAGAACAATTAGAAAATGTACAAAGTCACGAAGACATAGAAACACATAATTTTTTAAAAGATAATTTTTGGAGGAGTGATATGTCCTCCTGAATTGGGTGAGTTTTTGATGAGGTAGCAAGAGTATGAGGCGAGAGAGCAAATCTGTGGCCAAAGTATTGATGGCTTTAGGGAGCTTGTGTGTTTATAAACACAGAAGTGACAAATCAAGTTATATTTTACAAACATCTTAGGGTCTTTAGGGTGGGGTGTAATGACAAGATCATATAGGAAGATGGTACAAAAATACAGGTGAAAAAATTGAATTAAAAGAGGTCACCAGGAGTATAAGGAGGAGAGGGCTGATTTGGAAGATATTAAAGAGATAACAGATACTAATGTCTAATCTATGTGTCTGGCAAACAAAACAAAATTTGTCTCGAACTACACTGTCCAAAAACATGTTCTCTAGCCACATGTGTCTATACATATTTAAATTTATATAGTTAATATTAAGAAAATTTAAAAGTTTAGTTCCTCAATAGCATTAGCCACATTTCAATTGTTCAGTAGTGATATATGGTTAGCAGCTACCATTTTAGAAAGTATTGATATTGGATGTTGCCCATGTAGAGTGAATCCCAGATACTTAACATGGGCTACCCATGATTAAGAGTAAGTACTCAATATTTGCAGTCACTCTGAGTATGAGATGAGATGTAATGCAGCACTTGTACTTTCAGGTACTGCACTTTCAGGTTGGACCAGCATATCTTGCAGACCCAGATGTAAACCAGGCTCCAGTGTTTTATTTCCAATCAACTGGTTGTATGAGGCAACAGGTGTGGACTGATGGAAAGGAGGCAATGAAGAAGAAATCAGTTTCAAAAAAAGACAGACATTTGCTTATGCAACTTACTTGTATATCTGGCCTTGTCCAACCCATTTTTTATGTATTATTTCTACTCGATGATAATTGCTGCACATGTCCAACTTTAGAATAAATGGGTCAGACATGGAAAACAGAATGCATGGTTATCTCATGTCCCAGGCAGGACCAGCCTCTCTTTCAATGAAGGTGTTGGTAACCTGGATTTAGTCTAGAAATGGGGTTCAAGGCCATGACTTTTCATCATACTGATTCAAGTCAGATTTTGGGCCACAGATCTATAAGGCTTTTTTTTTTTCTCTTTCATATAAGTCATGCAATATGTTCTCCATCTATTTGACTTCTTGGGATGTCAAGATCAATGAGGTGCTACCAGAAATCGCTGTGGGCCAAGTATGTCCTTGCTGTTCATAGTAAATTGTTGAAAGATATTCTCTGTGAATATTTTCATGCTTTTGCATAATCCGGGCTTTCCAAGTAAAGAGGATGTTTGCATAATAAAGGCTTTGGAAGCTAGAGATAATGTATCACTCTGAAGAGATTTACAGGATTGTCTCCCTGGAGACATTTCTTTACTTTCATGTTGAGATCTGACTCTATTCATGGGTCAAGTAGCAAGAAGAATTAGTACCTCCCTTGCAAGTGCCTGCTCCCCAGGAGATTATCAGAGTTTTTAAGCAAAGGTTCATTTCCTCAGTCACAAGTGGTCAGGCTACTTAAATGGCACAGGGAGGCTTAGAGTTATTACAGGTTCAAGTTTCTTCTAAGTCCAACCTATTCATGGGGTTAAGCTCCAATTTAATAAAGCAAGAAATGAGATGAGAGGCAATAAATTGATAACTGCTACAAAAGTAGGATTAATTTTTTGAAAAAGGAGAAATTTCCAACAATTACTGCAGATGTAAAGGTTTGAATAAGATTGTACCAGGAAAGCAAGTTGGTTATTTAGCTCAGAAATAGCCAATATTACGCTACTCCTCATTGCTGGTGAAACACAATTTATCAATACATTCCCCATCCTTGAACCATACTGAGATACAAACACAATCTTTCTTAACAAGACATTATGGACACAATGGTCACTTCATGCCTAAAAGAAAAATTCCATTTTGAGATAATTTAATATAATAAAATATATTTTAATAGAGATTGATGGTATTTGCTGGCATTTAATGAAAGCTCTTGTTAAAATTAATGCCTATAAGGTGTGAAGATGGAAGTACACCTAATACTACTTCTTGTGGAAATTGAAGAACACAAAAAATTAAATGACCCCAAACAACTGAATGATTTAAGAATTAAATTTTCATTTGCTGTTTCATTGTTGACTAACATATATTACTTCTTTTATGACAACAGCTACTTTCATTTATTATTTTCCTTTTTCTCATGCAGGGTAATGGACACTAATCATCACACTATTGTGTTACATATTATATGATGGTAATCTCCAATTCAAACTACCAAGGGAAAATAGATATATATTCTACTGTATAAGGGAAAGTGGATATGTTTTCTAGGTAATGAGGCTTGCCAAAATTAGGAGAAAATAAGATAAATAATGAGTCTTTTAAGTCAACTGAAAATAAAAGGTTAAAACTTTCCAATTCATCCTTTTATTCCATCTTTCTTTTTTTTTTTTTTTAAAGATTTTATTTTATTTATTTGAGAGAGAGAGAAAGCATGAGAGGAGAGAAGGTCAGAGGGAGAAGCAGACTCCCCATGGAGCTGGGAGCCCGACATGGGACTTGATCCCGGGACTCCCGGATCATGACCTGAGCTGAAGGCAGTCGCCCAACCAACTGAGCCACTCAGGCGCCCTTTTTATTCCATCTTTCATTTTCACACTTTATTACATCAAATATTCCACTCCTTCTCAGCCATTATACTCACTAAAATTATCCATATTCTTCTATATTATAACCTATGAACCCCTGGCATATGCACTGCTTCAACTGCTTATCTATTAGGATAAAAATTTTTCACAGATTTCGTATGTAGGCTGCTCTTTGGCCTTCTCATTCATGTGTGTACCCACTTGTTATACTGATAGATCTTCACCCATTCGCTGCTGCAGGTATTACTTCCCTACCCTGAGGTTATAATGCAAAGTAACCCAGCCGTTTTGTATCCACCCATGTTTTGTGTCTGTCACTCTATAAATATTCTACAAACACTGGAGTCTCACAACAAATCAAAATATGATGAAAATAAATATTTTTATTCTATTGTTGATAGACTACTTATAAACCAATCTGACTATTAGTCACAGTCATGAGAATGACAGGTGAAAAGAAAAAAAAAAAAAGAAAAGAAGAAGAAAAAAAGTGGTTTTCTTAGACTTAGAACTTTTGCTGTTAGCTATGGTCACATGCTTATCCCAATGGCTATTTCTGTTGAGAGCTACGTGTGGATAAATGGGGGAAAACTGTAATCTGTTGTGAGGATTTTTTAACACCTATACAAATACAGTTGTCTTTCTACCTATCTTCTGGGATTTATGGATAAGGGAAACAAGAGCCAGACTATACAAAGGTTCTTCACCTCAAGCTCTGATTTGTTATCTGGGAACCAATAACATTCTTAATGCAAATTAAGCTAGAATGCAATTTTCCTTACTCATCTGACCACTGGACAGCAATTTTCTAATTTCAGTTAAATTTAAATATAAGAAAAACAACAATGATAACAATAATAGTATTAATTACGAACAGGTAATAAACTAAGCTCTATGCCAAGTGTTTTCATTAATTATTTCATTGATACTCATTACCATGTTACTTATCAAGAAAGTGAGAATTAAATGTATTAAATAATTTGTTCAAGAAGACACCAAGAAGTTAAAGAAGCCAACAGTGTATCAAGTTCACCAGTGAGTCACCACATAAAAAGCTCTAACAGACCTCAAATCCTCTGCTTTTATAGAGGAAACAAACCAGATTACTTTCCCTGATTTGCTAAATTCAATTAAGTATCTCTACACTGGGACAAGAATTCACAGAAAAAAAACTGTTCTACTCCCCCACTATACTAATATGCTGTCTCTTTTATGTACAAGTATATTAATTAATGTCACTGATACAAGGTTCTTAGAGTGTGGATCATGGGTCCCTCACAACCTATTAGTAAACAATCCTGTGTTCTTTATTCACTGCTTTAGAAATAATAATAGCTATGTGTCAAGTGTTGCACTAAGAGCTTTACATATATTTACATATTCAGTTCTCCTAACAAACCACAAAAGGTGGTTTCACTATCCCCATTTGGAGATAAGGAAACTCATGTTCTGTGAAGTTAAATAACTTGTTCAAGATCTTAGAACCGGTATGTACCAACCCCGGATTTGAACCAGATTACGTCTCTGAAAGGTTTTGATCTTAATAACCACTGTAATAACATTTCTTTTTTAACTGCTTTGAAGCAAATTATTGTTATTCTGACAAACACATATTTATGTCAAAATTATGTACTATATTCTCTACACACCAACAGTCACACGCATAAATATAATTAATCACATAGATTGCTGTAAAAATTTAGTTCCTTTTAAAAGCAAGTTATACCGTATTGACAGTCCCTGCAGTTCCTAGATTACCATCAACTCTATAAATATTAAATCAAGACAACGGATCATTTAAAACATTCAGTATCATGCAGTTAAAAACTGAAACAGAATTCACTTTAATGTTGCTATATGCAAACATGCTCCCTCTAGTTTGGTTTTGATCCACACGTGTTGCTCTACAAACAGAAGGACAAATGTTGCAAGATAATTCACCTTTATAGGTAGATTTAATTTACACCATGTTGGAGTGAAAATGTTTGACAGAGCTCTTTAATTTTTCTGCTATATAGGAATATAATAATCACAAGAAAATCCTGTCTTTAAATGACAGGTCTTTGCATAGTCTAATCTAGAATACCTGCAGGGAGTAATAGTGATCTCACCAGTTTTATATTATAGTGATGTGTGATGCAAGTTTTAAAAAAACAGACTTTACATGTGAGGTTTCCCCAGTCAGTAAAGACAAAGCTTGTTTCAGGTATAAAAACACTCCGTCTCTGTGTCAAAAGAAAGAACTCCACATTGCTTTGAAACACCCCTGGCAGCTGATAATGGAGAGCTGTTGGCAATGATTATGGAGGCAGATGCTTACCTGTTCTCCTACAGTGTACAATCTTGGCTTGATGACAAGGTGAGGAGAAGGAGAAGCTGTCACAGAATGGGGGCAACTGGCAGCTGGAACCCTAGCGGGGAAGGGTAAACTGGTCACCCTGGGCTGCTTGCTTGACTGTAGCAGATCTCATCAATCATGCCAACATATGCAGCTGCCTGAAAATAAACAGGCTTCTCAGACAGGAGACAAAATGAGGCGAATTAAAAGACCAATAATTTAAACAAATCTGTTTCCAGTTTCACAGCAAAAATATATGGATGAATTCTGCTGATAGACCCAGATTTCTGGTTAACTGATAAAAGTCACTGATACACATTAATGCAGTAAGTTTAAACATGCCATTCTAAAACACAATCTTTTTATAAATCCTTTAAAAGTCCTTTTTTTAAAACATAGGCATGACATTTTTAATCTGTCAATTATTATCTTCTCCTAGATTTTTCTAAAACTATTACTAAAAGAAACATTGCAGCTATAGGAACCCTACTGAAACATACGTCTTCTTGTTCCATCCAAAGCCCCGAATAAAACCAGTGGGACTTTAACAGTGCCTGCATAATTATGCTCATAGCATAAGATAATCCTCTTTATTTTCATTGCATTTTCCTTCATCTTATTAGTCTGTTAGCTGATCTTGAGAAACATCCATTACTTCCTCATCACACCCTCTCCTTTACTTTTCTTCTGAGTAGTTTAACATTATTTTTACTCTTTCCTATGTATGTATATATACTATCTATTTTCTGAACCTTCTTTCCAAATTCCTCATAGTCCTGCAGCAACCTTCTATTTCACATCAAGAAAACAAATTACTTGCAGTCCTTCCTTTTCTGGCTTCTAACAGACCTCTACTGGTAACTCTTGACTAATAACTGTAGATTCCCTAAGGTTAAATGATGATGAACTCCACCATTAGATACTTAGTAGTTTTTACTCCTTGTTATCACATTTCTTCCTTGAGTCTATCCTTTATCCATCTGATTTAGATTAAAAGGACCAAAGAGCTCATGTCCTTTTTAGTGATGTGTTCTGCATATCTATGCTGTATGATTGCTACCCAGTGCCCTACAAAGAGCACTGAGGGGTCTGATGAGACAATATCACAAGGTGGTGATTTTCTTTTTCAAATCTGACAGTGTTGCAGAAATTAGAGAAAGACAAAACTAGCCTGAGGTCAATGTAATTCTCTCGTCTCTCAGGCTCATCTCCTTACACAGGTGGTGCTACAGCTGCTGTTGTGTCTGCAGGGGAATAACAGTCGCTGGCAGCCCCGTACACAGCTGGCAGCCGGATGCAGGGACAGGAGAATCAGGTTCGACATTGCTAAATGGGAAGCATCCACCTTGCCTTCCAAATGTCTGCTTTTCTTTAATCCACACTACAAGATGGGTTGTTGTTGTTCCTGTTGTTTCTGTCAGGGCTGAGAGTTCAAATTTCTCCTCACCTAGTAGATTGCTTAGCGATTTGCCACAGCAGCTGTCTCCACCTCAGACAGCTCTCAGAAACAAATTAGCTCAATATTTTTAATAATTGTTTTAAGCTAGCAGTTCTTTTGAATTTTTCCTTAGAATTTGGAATAGTGTGGGACATCCCATAACAATATACCTGCCCCTAGGAAAATAAGTTAGATTTTAGTACAGTGGTGTTTTGGAGTAGCAAATAAACAAACAATGTAAAACATAGCATCTGGAGAGAGGAAAAGGAAACTATGAATTTAGTAACTAAAGCATTGACAATGACATTTTACATATCCACAGGTAATATTCAGATATCTGGGAAGGCTAATTTTATTTATGTTTCAACATCTTCCTGGTACATATACATCACAGATTCTTTGCTGCTTACATTGGATTTCATCTCCCTGTCAGATGGTTACTGTAGCCATTTTAGAATGTCTGGGACTAATTTCCATAAGTGCATTGATAGTCATGACTTTTTTCAGCCTTTTAAATCAGTACCCGTGATAACCTGGGTTCCACAAATCTGTCCTTTATCACAATTTTCTTTGACTTCAAAGAATGTCCATCGTACATGTACACTCTAAGCTTCATTAGCTCTGATGGCCATGCCATATGTTTACCAAAAACCCCACAAGATTATGCACAGAACAGTCCAAGCACAGGTTAAAATAGTCATGAAGAACTGCTCTGCACATCACCTCACATCTCAACACACTTCAACACTGTGTGTGTGTGTGTGTGTGTGTGCCACATTTTTGTGTGACACATAGTAAGAGCATCATGAGTGGCACCTGGGTGGCTCAGTCGGTGGTCATGATCCCAGAGTCCTGGGATAGAGCCCCACATTGGGCTTCTTGCTCAGGAGGAACCTGCTTCTCCCTCATTCCTCTCCCTCTGCTTGCCACTCCCCCTGCTTGTTTTCTCACTCTCTCTCCCTCTCTCTCTCTCTCTCTGTCAAAAAAAAAAAAAAAAAAAATCATGAATCAGGTCTAAGTTATTGTGCACGAAGTCCCATTATAATTAATTAGTGTTGTTATAGCAACACCTTTTATGATATTGCTTGACGCCCACAGGATGCAGTGGCATGGGGTAAACCATCTAAAAAATAATTTTGTCAATCTCATCCTCAAACTGCTCATGCTATTATCTTTTTCTTCCCTTTTTATTTTAGTAATTTTTGCCCTACCTTGAATCTCTCTCTATCTCTCTCTTTTTTTTTCTCAGAAATCGAGTAGTCAAACCTAAGCACAGGATCACGTGTTAATATCACTTTGCTTGTGTGAATATTAAGAAGCTAGCACTAGTTCCCTGTCATGCAAAACAAACACAGCATTTATTTTAGTACAAATATTATTTTTTTTATTTAGCCTGATTGCCTACAGTGTGAAAACAAAATGCCACATTTGACTACTAGTAATCACTGCCCTGCATCTACAGTATACCATTAGGAAAAAATATATATAGTATTTTTTTTCTTAGAACCAAATCTATGGGGTTAGCTATGCTTGTTAGAATATTTATAAAAAATAGTCTGACTTGCAAAGGAATTTACAGGCCATTTAGTACAACCCTTCCAATTTATAGGTTCAGAGATAGGGAGAAAGAAATATCCAGAGGTCTCATGAGTAGTTAACCAGAACTGGGACATGAACCAAGGTCTCCATGTTCCCTAATTAGTATACTTTATACCAAATTACAAGCTGCCTTCTGTTACACAGTTGTAACTCACACAGCATCCTTATTGAAAATATAAAATAGATGTAAGGAAAGCTGTGCGCAAAGGCTAGCTTCAGTGCATGACAGTCTTGCTTCGTTGGTGGTGGAAAAGCCATGCTAGTGAGTCAATGCACCAAACTTCTGTCTATATACCAAGTCAGGATTAATTTCAGGTAAAACTGAGTGTGAGAGAGAAAAGAAAGCCTGAATGGGCAGGAAAATTTCAGCATTGGGAGAGGATGGCTGTAGGTGAAGAGTAGAATCTTGGCATATCAGGAGTATTGTTGAACTCCAGCAAAAATAACAAGTGGGTGCTGGCAGAGCTCCAAGTCAAGGAATCTAGGAAAATGCAACACACTGTGATCCAGCCAGGAGTCAACAGAACAACAGAATCCTGGGAATTGGGATTTAGAGAGGCAAGCAACAAAAGGAAAACCGTAACAAATGTCCATGCAATATTAGAACTGGGTAATTTTCAGAGCTCTATACAGGGTTGATAGAACCAGCTACATAATTTGGAGGGCTCAATGCAAAATGAAAATAGGAGCTCCTTGTTAAATCATTATTAAAAATTTCAAGATGGCAACAGCAGAGCATTGAATCAAATGCGGGGCTGTTTTAACTGTAGGAAGGCTTGGAATCTGAAATATGCACTTTATACAATTTCTTGAAGCCTGAATTCTAAAGGTGACTTTGGTTTTGCCAATTGGATGTACTCATAACTGATTTAAAAGGTAGGAGTAGGCCAAGGGTTTTAGATGTGGCTACTAGGAAGCTATTTGATGTAAATTCTTTGAATCAAAGGCATGGGTCTCTATTCTCCAGGTTCCTTGATATTAAGAGGCAAGTGTTATAGGGGTGAAGCTTTTGCTTCAATCATAACCCAAGAGGTTGCCTCACAGTGTTAGCTCCCCCAGCAGACTGTTGTTGAATTATACTAGGAGTTATTCAAGGAGGTTCAGACTAGAACCTGCTGCCTTAACCCTCCTAACAATTTTATGAGCATCTAATTCCCTGTATAGATTTCTTCCCACTTAAAACATCTAATATAGTTTCTGTTTTCCACTGAACCTTGTCTGATTCAATGAAATTCACTTGATTCTGTAGGAGGAGGTTAAGACTCTCCAGCAATAATTTTGTATCAGAGATTCTGGTAAGCTTTTCTAATGTATAAGTGACATGACTACAGTTTTACATCCAAAGAAATGTACTCATGGCTAATGAAAGATGGACAGAGAAATTTTAAAAAGAAGTACTGATCTATCATTCATGATGTGTATTAGTGTCCTAGGGCTGCCATAACACACTATCACAAACTCTGTACCACAAACAACCAAAATGTATTCTCTCACAGTTCTGGAGGGCAGAAGTCTGCCCAAAGCGTCAATAGGTTTGGTTTCTTCTGAAGGCTCTGAGGGAGAATCTATTCCACGCCTCTCTCCTAGTGTCTGATGGATACTGTCAATCTTTGGCATTCCTTGATTTGTAGATACATCATTCCTTTCGTTTCCTTCATTTTCACATGAACTTCTTCCCAGAGTGTCCATGCCTTTTCTTTTTCTGTCTCTCTCTCTTCTTAAGGATTTTATTCATTTAATTGAGAAAGAGAGCATGAGCAGCAGTGGGGCAGCAGAGGGAGAGGGACAAGCAGACTCCCCACTGAGCAGGGAGGACTATGCAGGGCTGGATCCCAGGACCTAAGCCTAAGGCAGATGCTTAAGGGACTGATCCACCCAGGGACTGCTCCTTTTCTGTCTCTTACAAGGACACTCATTTTACTTAGGACCCATCCAAATTCAGCAAGATTTCTTTTGAGATCTTCAGCTTAATTATACCTGTAAAGACTCTCAGGGCAAATAAAGTCACATTCTAAACTCCTGAATTGACATATATTTTGAGGGGATATCCCTCTACTTGCAACACTAAGAAAATTATGAAACCAAGCTTATTAAATTTAGTTTGTTTGTTTCTTATGTTTCCTTTGTAATAGAAAATAATGTAAAGTTAATACATCGAAATTGACCTTTTGAAAAGAAGACCTAAGCAAAATTGTATTTAGAAAAGGACAATTCCAGGTTTTAAAAGAACTGGCTCCAGAAATAAAAAACACGATGTTTTTAAGTTTCAAAAACCGCAAAATTATCAAGATTTTCAATTTCACCATAAGAATCCAGCAATCTTTTCATTCTTTATCTTCAGATATCAGTACTGCAAAAGTCAGGAATAATAATGTTTTGCTAGGGCTCAATAACTTGTGGAAAATGCTCAAGATTTTATAATTTTTAATTAGAAGTGATAACAATCCTCCCTTCACACACACACACTTGCATACACATCTGTGGCATGTTTATGCAAATTGATAAGAGGACAATAGTTTGCTCCAAAAACTTAATGATTTTCAACTTCCAGTTTTATTCTAAATGTGAAAATGTCATTTAAAAAAATATTGAGGCACCCAGGTGGCTCAGTTCATTAAGCATCTGCCTTCAGCTCAGTTCATGATACCAGGGTCCTCAGATAGATCCCTGCATCAGGCTCCCTGCTCAGGGGGAGAGCCTGCTTCTCCCTCTTCCACTCCTGCTGCTTGTACTCTCGCTCTGCCAAACAAATAAATAAAATCTTTAAGAAAAAATAACATTTTGTTTTATTTATTTGACAGAGAGAGAATGTGTGTGAGCACACAAGCAGGGGGAGCAGCAGGCAGAGGGAGAGCCAGGGAGCCCAATGCGGGGCATAATCCCAGTGTCCTCATGACCTGAGCCAAAGGCAGCCACTTAACTGACTGAGCCACTCAGGTGCCCCTAAATAAACAAAATCTTAAAAAAAATTTAAAATCTTAATTACAGCAAAACATAGTAGTGATTTCAAGTTATAACAAAAAAGATATTTAGATAATATGAAATAAAAGGGTTTTGAAAATGATTGTTTTAACATCTTCTTTGAGTTAGTAGCTGGTTAATAGTATAGTAGTTGTAGTAGTGGCCATGACTAATGTAAAATCCTAAACTAAATATTTAAATGGAACCCATGTATTTATTCAATATATATATTACCCATATTAGATACAGTAAAATAAATAAACAGATGCTGAATAAGTATCCATGACATTGACATAATGAAATCAGAGAAAATCATTCAATTTTCAAACTTTGTTTCAGTTCTCTGGTAAGCAAACTTTAATTTTGACAAAATAGGAGTGCCTGGATGGCTCAGTCAATTAAGTGACCCATTCTTGGTTTCAGCTTAGGTCCTGATTTTATGGGTCATTAAATCAAGCCCTGTCTTGAGCCCCATGTCTAGCCCTACCTCCAGCTCCATGCTCAGAGGGAGTCTACTTGGATAATCTCTCCCTCTGCCCCTTTCCCTGCTCATGTGCACACTCTCCTTCTCTCTCTCAAATAAATAAATCTTTAAAAAAAAAATAATATTGTTGATTACAATGTAAATCACTCATTTAGAACCTCAAATTGTCTATTCTATCTAACTTAAATAATTTAAAATAATAAGTAGCTAATATAACATGCACTGGCAAAAGCAGAGGACAACCAATTCATTGGTCAGTATTATCGCAAATTATATTACAGAATATATAGAAATATTTGTAACATGTGATTAATTTCATAGCCATTCCATATTAGAGTATAAAAATAAGCTTTCTTTGTATGTTAGGTGAAAACTATTTGAATTCCTGATGTCGAACTAATGGGGAAATACATTTGTTAGGCTTTTGAAGATATTGTTAGTTTTCTTTTAAATTCCTAAGTTTCGTTTCAAAGACCAAGAAGTTAAAGTTAAAACTCAGGATTTAACTAGAGTGTCTATTGTTCAGCATTATAAAAGACATAAGTAATCTTTCCATGACTTATCTATTTAAGAATTAGGCTACAGGGGTGCCTGGCTGGCTCAGTCAGTAGAGCATGCAACTCTTGATCTTGGGTTGTGAGTTTAAGCCCCACATTGTGTGTAGAGATTACTTAAAAATAAAATCTTAAAAAAAATAAGAATTAGACTACAAAGTCTATATATTTTATGTTGGTTTGACTATTTGATAAAGAGAAATACTTGGCTGTATGAATCATTTTGTGATAATATATCTATTTAATGATAAATTATTTTATTCTTTTATCTCTACTTTAAAAATATCTTTGTGGGACACCTGGGTGGCTCAGGTCATGATCTCAGGGTTCTAGGATTGACCCCGTGGGCTCTCTGCTGAGCAGGGTGTCTGCTTCTCCCTCTGCCTCTATGCTCTCTCTCTCTCTCTCTCTCTCAAATAAATAAATAAAATCTTTAAAAAATGTCTTTCTGTGCAATATTTTATTTTTATTGCATTCTTGTGAGACAGAGCCAAAACTCCTCACTGGTGGTCAAAATTTGAGTTAACTTGAGCTTATTTTTAGTTGTGTAGAGCAGAGAAAATATGATGAAGGGAAACCCTTAGGGATCACAGTAAGAGAATGTGTAGTAAGTCTAACCTCTTGGCAGTCCTAAAACCTAGAGGAAACAAGCCGATCTTGCCATGCTTTACTTGTCTTATTTGACAAAGCGAAATTAAAATTAGTCCCTTTAAGAGATGTAAAAGCTTATTATTTGAAACTATTTAAATTGAAGTGATTCATAAGTACTTTTGAAATATAAAAATACCCCAACCAATTGCAATTGATTATATTTATTACTATTCTAATGTTGACAAACACTGCTTTCAGGACTAAATAACCAGTAATCATAGTTTATTTTCCAAATCAAATATGTAAAAATAATCTAAGCCTGAAACAGAGAAGTAGCAAGGGATGAAGTATATAAAATCAGGGGCAGGGCCTTACCTGAAGCCCATTTAGCAATCCCCTTCACCAGCTGTCACTCAAGTATCTGCTTCTCCACTGCCTCTAACATCAACCAGTCCCTCAGTGTTCTCAAAACAAGTGGGACATGTCCTTCTTGAAGTATATAAACTTATGTGTGTTGCCAATCTAGCTGTCTCCCCCACAAGACTGTGAATAAACAAGTGGAATAGTACTTTATCTGTCCATTCATCTTTCATTCTTTCATCCCCTTTCCTTCCCCTTCCTTTCTGCTTCTCTGGTCTTTCATTGGGTATACTTGGTACCAAATATAATGCTTAGCTCTAGGACAGTCGTTCTAAAACTTTAATGTGTATTAGAACCATCAGGAGACAATTTTAACAAGAACAGAATGCTGGGCCCATTCTCAGAGTTTCCCATTCAATAGGTCTAGAGTTGCATACCCCTGGTTTTATCAGTTCTAATGAGTTTCCATTGTGATGTTAACACTGCCTTTATGGGAACTACATATGGAGAACACAGCTCTAGCATCTAGAAAATGGCCAATAAGAATTTGCTGAATAAAAATTAGAATCCTATATCAGTGGGCTTGTCACTACAATTTTTTCCATTGCTCTTGGGTTGTGAGTTCAAGCCCCACATTGTGTGTAGAGATTACTTAAAAATAAAAGGTTTTGATCAGTTTGATAGTCAAATCTAATAACTGCTCTTAACAATTTATTGTGATAAGACATTGAATTAAATACATGTCCTTTATGTGGATTTCACAGAACCTAGTAAGATAATATCATACTTAAGTTAGAGAAACAGATTTAGGTACAAGATTGATGGCAAATTTTAAAATTATCCTCAAAAGATATGAATTTCTTAAAAAACAGCCACAAAAAATAATAAATTTAAACTCCCATTTTCCACACACTTGCTTTCACTAATGTGTTTCTAAATTGTTCCCCTATGAAACTTGAATATTGAGCTGGCAACACCTGCTGTTAAGTCTGTTGATTCTTGTTTACTAAGCAAAACTTTTGATCTCTGCCTTTTGAACAGTTCATTCAGTAAGCAGAGAAGGGAAATGTGAGTTTTATTAGAGCAGGGCTAATATATTCACTGCTAACAAAGCCAAGAAAACAAATCACATTTCAAATTCTTCATTCAGAAGCCAATTGCTAAATATTCATTTCCATGATTTTTAAATTTTGTACATTTACATATGAATGGTAAAACTGGCCATTGATAATTATGTGTAACCTGACCCAATGATTGAAGTCATGGTATTCAATAAGCATAAAATATCATATAAAACCCAAAATTCAAATTCCCATCATGAATACCATTACAATTACTAGCTCATTCTAAGGACTTTAGAAAAAAATAAACAATTTTTTTATTTATATCAAATATAAATTTTTAATTTAATTTAATTTAAATAAATTTTATTTATTTAAAATTTAAATAAATTAATTTAATTTAATTTAATTTAAATAAAAAATAAACAATTTTTTTATTTATATCAAAAATAATGAGGAACTCACCTTTTTTCACTTTGTTTTTATTTTAATTTGTTTTCTTTAAGCCCAATTTTGCATTCTAAATGAGCTATCCATTGGCTCGCTCTTACTTCCTGAGACTAGCTAATTTTTCTCATTAAAACTGGCTTATTATTTTATTATTTAAGACTGTGGTTCTCAAATTGTACTTCATCAGAATCACCTGGAAAACTTGTTTAAACACAGTGCTAGGCCCCAATACCAGATTCTAATTCAGGAAGTCTGGGTCATTGTGCCAGAAAATTTGCATCCTAATAAATTACCATGTGATGTTGACTATGCTGGTACAGGAACATTTTCAGAAACATTCACTGGTTAAGTATAAATGAGGGCACTTCTTACTTCTCATATTTGTACAAATCTATTTTTAAAACAGAATGAAACACAACATAAAATATAACTTGTTCCTTTCCAATTATTTGTAAGTTAATAACTGATGCCAAACCACAACTCTTCATTTGAAGATTCATTACAAGTGTGAATTTCAAATTTGTTAGTCATGATCCTATAAGTGTTCACCACTGATGAAGGGAAAAACACATATCTGCAAAAATAACCCTATATTCTAATAATAGTATTGATAAAAGCAAATGTAGTTATACAAGCATAGGTTACTTTTAGATTGGATTGAGTAGATCAATCTGCATTTAAAAATACTAACTTTTAGGGAGGAGCAAGATGGCAGAGAAGTAGGAGGTTGAGATAGAGTTGGATCCCAGAAGTTCATCTAGATAGTTAATAAATCATTCTAAAATCCAGCATACTCAACAGGAGGGAGAAGAGAGGAAGAAGAGCAATTCTAGGAGCAGAAAATCGGAAAGGTAGGTCGTTTGGAAAAGTGATTCCAAAGTGACCGGAAGAGAGACCGCGGGGGGAGGGGCCGGCTCCCTGCAGCCGCAGAGCCATGGAGCACAAAATCGGAACTTTTAGAGTCTGCTCCGCTGAGGGACATTGCTCCAGAGGCTAGGCCAGAGGTCTGGCCCTCGCGGGAACAGAGTGGTTTCAGGACCCGCAAGATCATAAAGAGACCGGGCGTGTCTGAGTGCGGCAGAGTTCCCACATATCGGGGCGGAGAAGCCGGCGGCAGAGAAAGAGCCTCGCAGTGCGTTTTCAGCTGGGGCTTACCCTAGGCCGTGGCCGCAGCCCTTCAAGCGGGGACCACATAAGGCATTCCGGAGAGACCCCCTCCTTCCTCCTTGGGGAGGAGCGGCATGGCAGCGCGCAGCAGGAATCTGCTGGGTTTGGAGACTCCAATCGGGGCCGTGTGCCAGAGATAGAGGCGCGCTGCCACCGGTGGCTGAGCTCAGAGCTTGTGCGGACCCGGGAGACAGGAGTGATTGACTGCTTTCCTCTGAGGGCACGCTGAGGAGCAGGGACTCCAGCGCTCAGCTCCTCCAGCAGAGACTGGGAGCCGCCATTTG
>CM052810.1:44077359-44107016 GCA_028533885.1 Nasua narica
AATAAATAAATAAATAAATAAATAAATAAATAAATAAATAAATAAAAATACTAACTTTTTAAATTATATTCTTAATCCATCTAACACCAGGTTGGTCATAAAAAGGAGAGTAAACTTTAAAAACACTAATTAAAATACATTGTTCAAAATCACATGGTATATTTTATAACAAGTCATTATTCAATCTCATCTCATTTTAAAGAATATGGGGAAGTTAAAAGTGTTAGTACTTTAAGCTTCAAAGGTGTTGCTCCAATCAAATAAGCTAGTAGGGAGTCCATCCCTATAGAAAGCACTCTGTCAGAGCATGATAAATCTCAACAGCCATGCCACCACCACCTTAGAGTTTCACCAGTGGGGATAGATTATGGAATTTCTCACACAGAAATATTTTAAATATGAACTAGAAGGTTGTAACCTTAGAGGTAGGTGAAGCAAAGAGAATGTGAATTGAATCCTTAAAAATTAATTAGAATGATTCGGAGAATCAGTCCTAGAGATACGGAAAGGCAAATAATCAAGAAAAGAACATGGTTACAGAAAGGCATTTATTAGTCCTTGAGAACCAAAGGGGAATTGGTTTTTTTTTTAGACATTTTATTTTTTTTAAGATTTTATTTATTTACTAGAGAGAGAGAGACTGAGAATGAGAGGGGAGAAAGTCAGAGGGAGAAGCAGACTTCCTACAGAGCCGGGAGTCCGATACGGGACTCGATCCCGGGACTCCGGGATCATGACCTGAGCCGAAAGCAGTCGCTTAACCAACTGAGCCACCCAGGCGCCCGAATTGGTTTTAATCAAAGAAAATTTTCAATAGTAAAAATGGTCCTGAAATCAAAGTTTTAGAATAGAAAACATACCTATTCGTGGGTTCCACTTTTTTTTTTTTTTTAATCTCTAAAAGCAGTACTGGCATTACAAATTGGGCCTGAGTTAGATCTTCAAGGTAAAAAAGCTAAATGAATCCAACTGTTAGAAGATGGGGACTTCAAGGTCTGAAAACGAACTATAGGTCTGTATAGGTCTGAAACCTATACAGCAGTATTTTAATATTTTTTGAAGTATTTACTCTTTTACTATTAGACCATTTCTAGAACTAATTTTTTGAGTCAAGAAACTTGAGATCAAGATTTTTCTAAGCAATGAAGGGAAGCTGTGAAAATAAATGTAAAATGAAAACATTTGTGCTATTTCAGAGCAATTATCAGTTGACTTTCTGGCTTACAGAAAGATGAAAGGAACAAAAAGATAAAAGAAAAATAGTTTACAGCACCTTGTGCAAATATTGGCAACCTACTAATATTAGTGTCAGGTTTCGAGATAACACTTGAGAGTGAAATATAGTTCCCATTATCTCACAGGACCACCAGAGAAATAATACCAAAATTTGAGTAAATAAAGTGTTTTTCTATTTTTCTTCTTAAACAGTGACTGTCTAATAGTACAGATTTAAAAGTTTAAAGTAGCTATGTCATAAAACAATGCTGGCTATTAATATACACACATAAGGATAAGTTATTTATAGTAAACTAGAAAACTCTCTAAATTAAGAGTTAGAAAACCTGATTTTTTTCCCCCTGCTTTTTACTAACTTACTACTTAAACCTACTTCAAATCACTTATTTTTCTGAATCTCAGTTTCCTCATCTTTAAATTATACACTGATATATTTAGGGCAATTGAAAAACTGAGTTCTTCAATCGTTTAGTCTTTTGAGTACATTAGTTACTAATAAATAATCCATCGACTAACATAGATAGTACTTTCTATAAAGTAAAACATGCTTCGAAATACTGCGTTCAAACCTAACATGGGTAACACTAGAAGTGAAACAGGAATTTCAGTTTAACTTCTCATCTGCAGAATGATCAATAATCTAAAGCTCTGAGAGACCAGCTATAGAAAGACAGCATGAGAGCGTGGCAGAGTCTGCATGAGTCCTAATAAAAAGGAGTTTAAAGTAAAAGGGAGTTAGTAGCTGAGTGGGTAAACAGGAGTAGTGACTAGCAGAGGAGGGAGTTTGAAAGAGAGGGAAAAACAGATCAATCAAAAGTTAGCTTAACAATCAGGGAGCAACTATAGTAAAGGAGGTTCTGAGGGAGTTCAAAGACATTCAAGTAGTTTACATCCTTGACATTTATAAGATCCTAGATATGAGGCAACTTACTTAAAGGAAGCTACAGAGAAACTAACAGAAGTCCGAAACGAAAGAAGGGAGGTAAGAAAAGCACTCAAAAGAACCATTCCAGTAGAAAAACAGCATGCAAAATGTTTATTTTTGTTTGTTTAATAAAAGACCGTTGAGGCAGAGAGCAAGATCATGGCCATTCTAGAGAACAAAACTGAAAATGAAACGACTTTTAACATCAATAACTTGAGAAGAAACTGTTGGAGAAAAAAAAAAAACAAAACAAAGCAAAGGTGTTTGCATCTGGAAGTGGAGCATTCTCTGGGACAACCCTGTGAATAGCTCCTCCGTATTACCATTTGTTAAACATCTCAAGAGTGATATCCCTCCTGGAGAACATGTTGCTAATTAGTGTAAGATCAATGATTTCCTTCATCAGAACGGTTTGGATTCATGGTTTAGATTTCCTGATGTGTAACCGAGTGCTTTGATGAAAAAATGTTTCCTAAGGTCCCATGCTTTAGAGAAGTTTTTGCTCATGGAATAAGCTCCATGTATATACGTGTTCGTTTTGCCCCTGTTTGTGTAGGAAAATACCTTCCTACTTAAACATGAATATTAAAGAGTAATATTAAGTACTTGTTTAATATAAAAGAAATCTATAAAAGACTGAAGGGTCATTTACTCCTCTGAGAGGGTTTTAAATGATGATCAGTGGGCATACATATAGAGCTCCCTAGCTAAATGAGGGGAATAATAATTTTATTCATCTAGGGAAACATCTTGTAATACACAGTACTTAAGATAGAGCTCAAGTGTTATAGTTGCATGGAAGAAGTATTTATCCTTTTTTTCAATTCAACAGATGTTTATCAATGTCTTAAGATTAATAATAAACATCTTAAAATAACAGGTAGGTATTAAAAGAGGGGAAAAAGTGATGAATAAATTATAGCAGATACTTCAAATACTAGCAGTTTTGCTAAGTATAAGCTGCTGACATGATAACCAGGTAGTAAAGTCCAAAAATATAAATGGAAATCGAGAGTTAAAATTCAGGATAGTTGAAGCAACGACATATGTGGCTCTCTTTTCTGTTTCTTTGTTTTAAATTAGATTTAGAGAATTTCTCAAAAAAAAAAAAATGAAAGTACAAATGTTTAAAAGAATTAGTCACCTTTTTCTTCAAGAATCAAAATGTTTTGTTGACGGTGGTTTGATATGGTATTTGAGAGCAGCAAAATATAACTAGAACATAACTAGAATCTGAGTGTCAAAGTTTTTAATATGTCTGTGTGTGTGTATTTTAAATTTTATTTTATAGGCAATGGAGAGTTACAAAAATGTCTTCAGCAAACTTAACAACATCAAGATGATTACTTATATAAAGAGGTTAAAGCAGTGATTCTTAAAGTGTGGTTCCTCAGGGTACCTGGGTGGCTCAGTTAGTTAAGCATTTGCCTTGGGCTCAGGTCATGCTCCCAGGGTTCTGGGATTGAGCCCTGCATCAGGTTCCCTGCTCACTGGGGAGCTTGCTTCTCCTTCTCTTCCTCACTCATGCTCTCTCCTGCTATCTCTGTCTCTCTCTCAAATAAATAAATTAATTTTAAAAAAATGTGGTTCCTGGACCAGCGATATCAGCATCATTTAGGAACTTTTAAGAAATGCCTATTCTTGGGCATTGGTACAAACTTACTGAATAAGAACTCTAAAAGTGGAGCCCAGCACTCAATTTTGAAGGTAGAACCAACCATTCACACAATTCTGATGCTCACTCAAGTTTGAAAGTCATAGGATTAATCAAAAGAGATGAATTGAGGGTAATCTTAAATTGTCTGAACTGTTTGATTGGGAAGATCTTGATTTTATTAATTCAACATAGGTGATATGGTAGATCAAGTTTGGGGGAAAAAATGAAAAACTTTGTATCATACATTGTTTAGCTTTAGGTAATAGTGGGATATCTACATGGAGATAGACAGGAACAGGTTGGAATAGAGAATTTAGAAGTTAAGATAGGATCAAATTTTAAAGTATAGGATTCTACACATATATTTAGAGGTAAATAGCTAGCTACCCATCAGCTTGTATGAATTTGCTAGAGAATATTATTTTAAAAACCAGGAAAGCTAAGGAGAGACTGAGGAATATCTATATATCATGGCTTGGCAGAGGAAGTAAATCTAATGGAAGAAAAATTTCTATTTCATTTTTCAAGGTTAGAGGGGATAAAGAAATGCTGGGTAAAAAGATAAGACATTTGGGATATATGAGAAGAAAGCAAATTTTTTTTTTACTGAGAAATTGTGAATGAGTTCAAAGTAAAATGAGTAGAAAAATTAGGCACATTTGTAAAGAAAACTACTGTATGTATGGATTAGAGAACATGAGTTTGGAGTGAATTCAATTGTCACTCATCAGTTTTTCTAGAAATACCAAGCAAACCTGGAGCAACTGTAAGAAAGATTATTAACAATTATTCCACAGGTTATCAATCCATGAGATTGAGATGGCAAATAGGTAAAAAAGCAAATGCTCAGAAAATCTAATGTTCGACCCAAACCTAGAATTTCAGCCTTCTCTATTCTCCTATATATATCTTGGGCCCAATTCAACCACATATGAATCAAAGACACTTCAGTTTTATTTCATGTGAACACCTGAAATTCTTCTTGAGTCCCTTAAGATAATAGCTTCATTGTGTTCACCGTATGTTCACACATTAACACTTTGGTGTAGCACATATTTATCTGGCACCTCTCCTCCAGACTTAATGATAACATGTCACTTCTTCAATGCAGACCTAAAACATACTTTCTCAGGATTTGCTTTGTACTCTCTTCACATTCTTTCTGATATTTTCAATAGAAATGTACATTATCTTTAGTCCCTCAGATATAAATCCTTGGGACTGACAGACCTATCACAGGGAAGATTCCTTTATCAAAGATGCCAATGATAAGAGACATCTTTGTTTATAGACAAGGAATGGAGGCAAGTCGAGAGGAGAAATCATAGGGAATTATGAAAGAGTTATGTAATTGTGACTGTTAGTGAAGTCAAATAATAATGAAATCAAACATTTTAAAAATTAAGGTTTATACTTTGAAGAGAGAAAAGTTTTGGCCACAGTTGAGTATAGTAGGAGACTAATAACTTTGAGAATAAAGATTAGTTAGGGCAGTTCAAGAACATTTATTAATCTTTAAGTTCCAAAAAAATAATGATAGGACAAATGCAGAGAATATAATAGTCAGCTGTATAGTACTTATATGTACCAGAGCATATGAAGAAGTATCTTAAAGATAAGTGGATAATGACAGTAAGGTAGGCGAGAGATTGGCATGTTCAACGTTAAGTATTTTGCAGGAGGAGCACTTATTACGAAAGAGTGATGGAACAATGACTTGGTTATAAGTAGTGAAAAGAATAACTGCTGTAAATTTCTGATACCCATGATCTTCAGGAGAAAATGTTGTTACAAAAGAGGGAAGTGACAGGTGTACATTCACCACCTTCTGTTCTATTTTCCCTATTTGAGCAATTCCAATTAACTCTTCAAGTCTTAATTTATGTTTTCCTCTCTCTGGAAGGCTCCCCTCCTCATTGCCTCCCTCAGAGATATCCAGTTAATTTAGGTGTGCTTCTCTGTTTACTCTTGACAACTGATGCTGTCTACATCAACTGTGTTCCTAGCATTTAGTTTAGGCTTGGAGCACAGTATATAATGCATAAATATTTGTTAAATTAATGAAATAATTTTTCACTGTAAGTCTCTTTATCAGATTTAAAAATGGTTTAATTATGCAAAATCTGCAAAGACAGGATATGTGTAAATAAAAGTTAAGTCAATCAATTTCGCTCAGTATTTTAAAAATTACTTTGCATTTTTTGCACATTATAAGATAGGAAGGTTTCTAAATATGATTTAATGATAAGAAATCCTGCAATAATAATGCTTTTCCTAAAGCTGCTTTCATTTTTTTTTAATTTGTGATAAATATTAAGATATATTCTCTTCAAAAACAAACAGATATAATTATTCTACACAACAAAGTAAATATAACAGGATAGGAAAATGACTACTTTTAAATAACTACTTCTATATTGGAGAAGAAAAGGAAAATCAGAATTAAATCACTTGTGTATAGTTAAGACCTAAGTGGGGGCTCAGATAAGTTCGCTTTCAAATAGATTAATTCATTACACCTGGCAGTGATGAAACTATAAGCTGTGTTCGAAGAAATCTCTCCCCAAATATCAAAAGTCACAGAAAGATAACGCTCAAATACACCTACTTAGTTTGCTGCTTTTCCAGAATAATAAAAGTATTTAAATTAAGAATATAAAATATATAAATCAAAGGAAAATCTGCAATGACAATTGACTATAATCTTGACAAAGGCAGACAGAAACATTCTATAAGAATTGTTGGAGTTACTAGATCTGATTTTTTCTTCATATGATTCAGAAATACAAAGCAGAATTCCTTAAGCTTTTAAAATAATTTTGCTTTGTTAATTTTGCTGTCATTTTAGATCAAATTTCCCTGATGTCCATTTTGCCATGGCTTCGAAACTTTTCTTGTCAAAAGTGATAATACTCATAGGTCAAATAAATAAACCACAAAAAATTAAAATGACTATTTCATAAAACTGTAGAATCTTGGATCTGAACATAATCTTAACAATCAAGTTTAGGCATATCATTTTAAAAGTCAAGAGGCTAGAGAACCAATAATGTCTGGAGCTTTGTTCACAACAGATACTCAGGTATTGAGCTAATGATAAAACTGGGTCAGAACGTGGTTCTCCTAACTTTCAGGATAGTGCTGTTATAGTATGCTGTCTATTGCTTATAAATAAAACACAGGAGATAAATATTATGTCTAAATTAACAAATAGAAAATAAAATGTAAGAGATTCTTATGAACATTAATATCCCAAATTGCTACATTTTTTAAATAAAGTTTTAAAAGTATCTCTTTCAAAAAATAAAGTGTTGCATAGCATATAAAAGAGTTTTGAGGGTATACAGTCGAAAGATATTCTGACCTATGAAATTGTTCAATAATCTAGAAAAATGGACAGAAAGTCACCTAACATTGTTTCTTCATTTGATATTCAATTGTGAAGTGCATTAATTCCATCAAAGTTCACATAACAGTAAATAAGAAATTGCTTAATTAAAAAACAGTCAAGAAATAGGAAAAATGTTTCAGCTCAGTGCATCACTAGTAATTCATCAAATAGGGACTAATTCACAAAGCATTCAATGAGAGATAAAAACCAAAATAGTAATAATAATGAGAGCAACAGCCCCTTCCACTTCTAGGATGATTAAGTAGATATACTTTTTACTATATTTGTATTTACCAAATACAACTGCAAACAACAGTGATGATACTAAAACAAAACAACTCTTAGAAAGGATAAAGCAGACCATCAAGGCAACTTGAGACAGAGCAGCTATGTGGTTGTAGGCTTTGGGGGATTTCTTTTTGTCTCCTACACGCAAGACTAAGAGCTAAAGAAGCCAGAAACCCAGAAATGACAATGAGTACAGACACACACACACACAAAGCAACAAAAGTCTGCACACTCCAGGTTAAAAAACAACAGGGAAAGGGGCAGCCTAACAAGGCAGAAAACTAAAAAAGTAAAAAAAAATTCTCAAAGCATCCAGTGAAAGTCATCACCTTACTTATAGGGGGTTAAACCATTAGAAACACCGTGGCTCTTAGTCATAATAAACAATGGAGGTCTAAAGGAAGTGTGGCCCAAGAATTTTCAGGTGTTCAAAGAGAAGAACTGTCAACCCAGAATCCTTCACCCAGTGAAAATATTCCTCAGGATGCTTCAGGAACAGAAGCATACCTTTAAATCGCCAGACAAAATTTTATCTCAAAAAGCATTACCTGGTTTACTGGCAGGGCTAATTTCCTCCTATTGAACACATTCATTGTGCCGCCTGAACTACGGCAACAGAAACAAGAACAGTGAAGCCGCAGACATGCGACACAACCCCACCGCGGACGACCTCCACAGGACCAGAAGGGGCGTGCGCAGTGTGGAGCTCACTGGGAGAGCAGGCGGGTCGTCACGTCGCTGCTGTGCAAGGAGCACCCGGGAAGCCCCAGCCAGTCCCCTCGGTTTACGGGCAGCCAAAGGGAGAACTCGGGAGCCGAGGAGGAGATGGGCTTCCAATGGAGGGCGCCCGGCCCATTATTCCCGCCCCTCCACCTCGCCCCCATTGGTCCTGTCTGTCCCCGCCTTCCCATCTTCCCACCGCACTACAGCACCTCAAGAGGACTTCAAGCCCTGCAGGCCTCTGCCTCACTTTCCCACCCAGGCCTGAGGCTCTCGGCCCGGCCCACGCGCTGCTGCCCTGGGCCCAGCTACGTTCCTCAGTCAGCAAGCACTCAGGACTCAGGCCCAAGGTTCCTGCCCAAACGGCCTTGCCTGAGCCCGCTTCTGCTCACAGGCTGAGCCCCACCGGAAAGGAGAAGAGTGGCTCTTCTATCTCCCAGGCTCTTTGGCCTACGACAGGAATTAGGGAAGACAAGGAGGGGCAATGTATGGGGCTCACTGGGACCTGGCCAACCTACACCCCTGCTGGCTGTGAACAAGCTCTCGGGAACTTGGGGGAACAGAATGAATATCTGTGCTCCAGGCTCAGTGTCACTCAGTCTTCCTGGCCATTGGCTAGAAAGGACCTCCGTGCAATTCTCTGTAACTCAGGCCCGTGGTGTCCCTCTGTCCACCATCTCCCACCCATCACCCTAACTCTACACTCCGTGCCCAACCTGCCCCACCCCAGTCTACTCTCTGTGCATGTTCCCTCAAGACCCCTGGAAAAGCGGAAAAAGCAGGTGGATGACCCCCTCCTTGGCCCCCTGCCATTATATCCGCAAACAGGAGGGGGGAAAAAGTCACAGAGTATTTATTTAATCTATGTCCTCCATTAGATTGCAAATTTCATATTCGGTTTCCTTCTGTGCATTGTGTAAGGTTGTGTATATATTCTGTATCACCAAAAACTGGCATAGTGCCTCTCACATATTAGGAGCTCAATGAACATTAGTTGAATAAGAACATATTTAGATATCCCTTTGTCTCAACAGAACTTACTCCCGATTTAAACTATAGGCATAAAACAAAGGCATCTTCATTGCCACTGGGACTGCCACTTTGAACTCTCTGCCATCTAACAGAACTGTTCAAGAGAGTTAATTGTTCCAAAGGATACTGCAAAATAATTGTTATCTGGTATTTTATAACCTGGGAGTGACTTCTCTTTCTATCCATAATACTGGAGTTTCAAAATTATCTTTCCAGATAAATTAATAAATTTGATAACTAAACTGAGTAACAACAAATGTGACAGGCATTCTGCTGGGAGCTAGAGTTACGATGGGGATTAGAGTCACAATGGGAATTAAAATAACTCGCTACCCTTGCCTTCATGGAGATGATGACCTTCTTTTGATGAGGACAGAATAAATCAGAGTTTTCACAAAAAATAAAACATGAGTTTTCTCAGGCTTCTGATGTCTTTGCATTATTGTATTCAATGCATTACCTCTTTTAGTATTATTCCCTAGAGTAGGAATAACCACATGCGAAATTAGATTTTCATTGTATACAGTTTATGAAATTTGATTTTCATTTGTATTTTCATAATATAGAGTTTAGGATACCTGTATCTCTTGTGCTCACTACCATTCATCTTCCCTTACTATATGACTAGCACTTGCTCAGTATGGTGTCTTTGAAACTAGGCAGAAACACAGACAAGTACAGAAGACTTGGCAAAGCATTTACCCATCATCCCTAAAATGTTTTTTAGGTTAGTGATTTCTAAGTATATTATAAATGCTGAAAAATCATAGTCTAACCTTTTATCCTGAAATTACCAGTACCGGGTTTTAAATAGTGAGCCACTGACTCAAGAATACATTGATTAAAGGAGAAAATATCTTCAAAAACATATATACCTTTAATGATTGTGTAGACTTTGACTGTATTTCAGATTTTTAAAAAAATCAGTCTCTTTGCCTGGCCACAGTCAGCTTCATCATGCTAGCAAGATACTTACATATCTTTGGAGTTTCTCCAATTCTATTTTGCCCTTATCGTTACATATAGTGCTCTGTGTGGAAGCATCATGTTTGTATGAGGATGAGCCTGAGAACTAAATTAACCTAGAGTCAGATTCAGGCTGCATGATTTACTAATTTGCAAAAATTATTTGGAAAAAATTTAACTTCCCATTCTGTAATCCTCATTTTCCTCATCTATAAAAGTAGTAGTTGTTCTTACAGATCATCTAATCTAAAACACCATTTATTGTAAGAGATGCTTTACTTACCATCAAGAGAGAATAAATGGTAACAAATAAGTGTAAAAAATGTAGATAGTGAAATAGATTCTTATTTTAGAGATGTGCTTCCTAAAAAATTCAACTTAAGACATTTCACATGTTTATTAAACAATACAATAGGTAATTTAATTTTAGTATTTGTAATATATATAACATGTTTCCTTAGAGCTTGTGAAGGTTAGTATCTTTTCCAATTCATTTTCAGTCAGGCTCTTATTATAGTGGTTTTGAGGATCAGATTAAATGTGGTTTATAAGCATAAGATCCTACAAATCCATTGCCAATTCTCTTGCTTACTGTTGCATTATATGACCAGAATCCATGAATATTTACTCAAGCACTGCTATATTAATTTGTCTTGTGATTTTAGAGAAGTAACTTAATTTTCTTGACTCAATTTATTAATTAGTAAAATAGCAGTACAAGCTTACAAGCATTAAGTTTAAAACATACAGTAGATTCTAAAATAATTTCCAAATATAATATGTTAAGTAGTAGTGGAAAGAATGCCTAAAGCAAATGAAATCTATGTAGCACTGTTAATTCAAAAACATTTCGCCTGTGTAAGTGCCACTGAATGAAGAATCCTCTCAAGAGAAAGACAAAGGCAAAGAGCTTGAAAAATCCTCTCATCCTTTATAGGTAAAATCTCCAGAGCAGTGGTTTGGCAGATGGGAAATTTTTACTCCCTGTGCTATATCTGTTCAGTTGATAAAAAGAGGACTTTGATCTTTGAGACTGTCAATCCAGCTCTTTTTATGAAAAATTTGCTTAAAGTAAACAGTAAAAGTAGCAAAGCAGTTATTAAAATTCCACCCCAATTGGCTATGCTCCCAGTTCCAAAACCCAAAACATAATGCCCACTGATTATTCAGATTATCTTTAAAGCTTTTTGTGTGTGTTTTAAAAAAACACCACTATAAATAACCAATCTAGTTGAGAAAATTACAAATCTTCTCTTTCAAATTCTAATCATATTAGATGAGTTAAAGTAAGATCCAGCAAAAATCCTTTCGGTGACATTTCTATTGATACAAGCTCCAAGTACTAAATTCTGAGCTGCATTCAGCCACTAGAGTTTTGTGCATAAAACTATGAAATATTACACTTGAGCTTAAAACCACTGGCTGTCAATCACCTGGTAAGTACACCGATCTGTATAATTCTTTTGTATATATAATATGTATTTTTTTAAAAGCTTGATACATTAATCTGGTCACGGAGGCCATCTTTTCTCATTTTTGAGTCTCCCTCAGACTTATTTTGTTTTTTGCTCTGGTTGATGCTGTATTGAGAGATGCCCACTGGGATTTTCAAAAAAATTACCAATATGTAATGAAATAAAACCTCCACCTAAGACATCTGTTTGAAACCTTGTTATGTATAACTATACAGTAGATACATTGGGTCTAATCATTCCTTTGCTTGCTATTTAGAGAAGATAAAAACTATGTTTCTTAATCTCTATTGCAGCAAAGTTTCTAGAAACAAATGAATGAGTTCCTTTTTCTGACTTACAGAAGGCAGATGTGTAGCAAGAGCCACCTTGCTGCTGTTTCAGCTAGGAACAAGGCCATGAGTATGAGCACTAAGGCTCAGCATTCCAGGCTCTTTGGACATCTGGAGACAGAGCTACAGTTGTGAATATGGGAGAAGTGGCATCCTCACCTCTGAAGCATTCCTCTGTCTATACTTGTAATGCTTTTCAGTCCCCTGTATTGAATTCCTTTTGTGGGAAATGCCTAAAGTGGTTTCTATTTCTTTCACTAAATCCTGACCCCAAACCTTTTAATGGAGGTTACTTTTAATTTTTAAAGCATTTTCCTAACATAAGCGGGCATAAAGGGGAAATTTAAGATTGGTGATACATGGATTTGCACCAAGAATGAAAGAGTAATAAACCTAAAGAATCTCCTACGTGTTTCAAAGCCATTAATAGTACTATGTAACTATGAAAACTTCATTTGTGGTTAAGTAATATAGCATAGTTCTTGACCCAAAGCTAATCATGTCATTTTAGAGGGAGAGAGATCATACTATCAAGTCATTTAGATTAGATTGCAAAAATCTAAGACCAAAAGACTAATGTGACTATCTTAATATTACACAGTGTCATACGCATTAATAAAACATAGTACCTAACTTTTGTTAAGACTCATTGCTACTTTATAAAGATTCCCAACTTTGAAAGTTGCAGTTCACTTCAGTTAAAAAAAAGAAAAAGAAAAGAGGCAAAGAGTATGGAGATATTTAATAACTTAGCTAATATACAAAAAAAAGTGTTAAGTTTCTATTAGATGGGAGGCACTTTGACAATATTTTATTAGGAAATAAAAACGGAAAGCCAATGAGTTATACAAACAATTTAAACAATTTTCAGAAAACTAATAGTGAAAACTGATAGGGGGAAAAGAAAAAAAGACATAATAAAATAATGGAACGAATCGTAGAAATTGGAAACAAACTAGAAAAATAGAGACTATAAACAAAACGAGCAGTTTTCTTTACAAAGAAAAAGGTATGGACCTGAATATGATAATCAGAAAAAAGATGCAAAAATGATATATGGAAAAAATAATAAAGAGCTACAGACAACTGAGATTTAAAAGAATAAAAGTTTGTGTTGAACAAACACAGGCAATGCACACTTTGCACAACAGTGCAGGATCATAAAAATGACTGCAAACTGAAACCATGCAAAGCAAGCTTAGCAATCAGTGGAGAAATTTACAATAGTCCTACAACCTTTCAAAGTATTGTTAAAAAATTAAAAATCCTCTATGATCAATTATACATATGTAGCAAATTTTTAAAACAGCAAAATTAATATATTTTAGCTAACAGTAATTTAAAATATTAGAAACATTAGGATATAAAGTGTTGTATTCCTTTTTAAAAGTTATGGAAGGAACTCTGGTCATTGCTTACCTTCTAACTCTCATTCTATAATTTGTGATGTGGGGGAACATTTTTTCTATACTTTGGTCAATTGTTATGCTCATTTGTTAAGTTTGGATCAGCTCCCACTATCTCACGTTTTACATTTACAATGTGTGAGAGTTCTGTTAATATGAAGATTTCTAAGGCATCACTTCTTCTAAGACATCTTCATATTTTTTTGTCATGATCATTTTCCTCATGTATGTGGATTAATTTAACCTTCATTAAATTCCTGGGCATGTATATCTAGTTTCTAGAATCGTGGCAGTATCAATAGTCCCATGGTCAGTGATTTCTTTTAGAACCACTTCATTTACATGCAATTGAAATGTCACTTTTAGCATTATCATTTTTCATGTTTTTGCTGCACTTCTGTGTATTAACTCTCTCATTTGATTGTCTCTTTTGTAAAACGTCATTTGGGTTTATTAGTGGGAGCCACGAAGGTGAGACAACTACATGCTTCTCTGTCTGCTTGAGATGTGAATACATGTACAGTTACCAGTCACCGACAGACTTGGGGAGAAAAGTAATGATTTATTACAAATAATATTATGCATCTGTTATTTATGTAGTGATACGTAAATTGAAGAGTGAGCAGCAAAGTTCACAATTACTCCAAGGTAATATACCGTAACTGAAATTTGAGCTGTGTGAATTTGTGTTATATAACTAAACCCTGGTAATTAAAATTTGTGCATATCAGAATCAAGCAACATGAGGACTTCCCGTATGTAGGGATCAATTCGAAAATTTGGACAAAAATAGTAAAGCATTTGTACATATCAAAAGATATTGAAGATTTGAAACTGTATTCAAAGCTCCAACAAACAGATGCCTTTACAATTGCGTACGACATCTTCTTTCGTGTTGTAACAAAAAGTACAACAAAACAAAAATCATAGTTTTCTATAGAACTGGGAAAGAACATTGGATCTAAGGAAATCTTGCTTAACTAAATTATAAAAAGAAGCAAAGCAAATTGTACTTAGGTAAGCAAAAAGTGGAAGTGTCTTTGACCTTGCTTACGTACCTGGTCTGGGTATGGGCTGGCCTTGTAAAGACAGGGAGACATCACAGGCTATGAGAGAAACAGACTTTTTTTTCAGAATTTACTGAAGAAAACTAAAAGCATTTATCAAGTGATCATTAATAGTTGAATGAATGAATAAACTGGTATATCCATCAATTGAATATTATTAGCAATGGAAGGAATGAATTACAGATGCATAAACAATATGTGTGCAAAATAATTATGTTGAATGAAAGTAGTCAGAAAAACTGCATTCATACTGTGTAATTACATTTAAATAAAATTCTAGAAAATGGAAACAAATCCACTGTGACAGAAAGCAGATCAATGCCTAGGAATGGAGAAATGGAATGGGGATTAATGGGTTACAGTGGCACACAAGGAAATTTAGACATGTTTCTTCAATTGTATAGTTTTAAATATACACAGTGTATCATACATCAACAATACCTCAATATCTGTTTAATATGTAGACTGAGTTTGCAAAAGAAGTAAAATAGGTCCTATATTAGCATACTATCCACAGGAATTAAAATCAACTTCAAAAGAATAATACACATTTTTCAGTGATATACGTAATACTGAGACACAAATAACACATTAAAATGTGAAAAGTTTAATTAGTAAGCATGCATCAAAAAATATACATAAATTTATGTATGGAAGAGGTTATTTTGCAGACCAATAGTACAGTTATAATGAAGTTAAGAATGTAGTTTACTTAAAAAAAAAAAAAGGATATAGTTTGCTCAACTCAGGTCCAAAATTAAAACAAGAGTAATGGCACTTAAATAAGTCAATCTTCCTAATTCTGAAAATGCCAGTTCTTCCCAAATGTTAAAGGAAGTAGTCATGATGATGAGCATTGAAGTATTTATTCATTCCTTTAAAGTTTGCTCAGCAAATATTTACTAAATGCCTCTTGGGTAATGGCCACCATGCTGGGGTCAGTGATAGGTAGAATCATTGTGGTTCTTGCTCACATTGAGATTTTATTTGAGTACAAAAAGTAGATAGCAAATGCATTCTTTCCTGTTTCAAGACCTTCTCACTCCTGCTATTCCTTCCGCCTGGAATTGCATTTCTTTTGCTTTTTGCATAGGCTGATAATGTGATCTTTCTGGTTTTAATTTAAACATCATCTTCTCAAAGACAGTGATCCTGATGACTCAGTCTAAGTCACATAACCTACTGCCTCTTCTTGTTTTTTATCTCTAGTACTGCACCTTATTTGCTTCCTTACCTGCTGTTTTCTTAACTTTATTATAAACTCCGCAAGGGAATCACATATTTGCTAACATACAATGCCCAGTGCTTTAGAAAATGGCACACAACCTGTATAAAATGGATTTTTGAAAATAAATGTATGACATGTATCTAAACACATAACATTAATTTGCTATAAATTAATCAAAAAGAAAAAAGTATATTGTGGTTTTGAATAATGGTGGAGAAAATAGTACAGTGGTAAAGGAACTATTTGTGGAAGCATCCATTTATTTTCAAGTGGGATAATCCCTGAGCAAATATACATTTTCCAAGTTCAGGTTAACTTGAGGGGGAAAAAATATTGTAAAAGTTTAAAGGGCACAGCATAGAGAAATTGCAATAAATGTCATCATAGATAGGAGACTTTTTTCTCATCAGCTCATATAATAGACCAAAATGCACTTCTTACTCGTGGAGGATAAAACTCCTAAATGAGGAAATGCTTCGATACAGAACCAAGAAACTCTCCCACACAGATATTTTGATATTCTTGTAACTTTGAGATTCCTAGAATTTTAAAAGTACAACCACATGCCAACTACTTCACAGATTAAATATGCATTAGGTTAGAGATATTTATGAGTAAATTTTGTAACATGAATCTGTAGACTGAACAAAAATATGCCTCTGTGGACACATTTCCAATCAAGTGTCTCTAAATGCCTATTTTCTTAGTTCCCGCACAAATAAATTGCCAAAATGTTAATTTTGTATATAGTGATTATGACCACTAAAGCTGTGAATTTTATTTTAATGTATTTTTATTGTATAATAGCAACTGAGTCTCTAAATGTGGCAGCCAGATTTGATTTTTAAAAGGAGCAGAATCAATTCTTATGTAAATTATAGTGTGAGAAAAATTCGTTATACTCATTTTACATGCAATTATTAAGGATTCATGCTTCCATGTACACATACTAAAAGCAAATAGATCAATTTGTAAATTATATATACTGAAAAGCCTAAAAAAAAACCTAAAAAATGAGTGTGCACATACACACATTCACACGTATATCCAATCAGTATTTTAGTATTTTTTTTTGTTCACCAGAAAATTCTGTTTCATTAGAAAATAAATAAGAATCGGGGCAACTGGGTGGCTCAGTGGCTAAAGCCTCTGCCTTTGGCTCAGGTCATGATCTCAGGGTCCTGGGATCGAACCCCACATCGGGCTCTCTGCTCAGCGGGGAGCCTGCTTCCCCCTCTCTCTCTGCCTGCCTCTCTCCCTACTTGTGATTTCTCTCTCTCTGTCAAATAAATAAATAAAATCTTAAAAAAAAAAAAGAAAAAGAAAATAAATAAGAATAAAGATTTAACAGTGGTGGAAAGATAAGTGATTTTTAGAAATCCAAAAATCAAACAGTGAAAAAATACATTTGCTGCACATAGTAACTGCTTTGCTCCTTAAAACAATCAAATAAACTCTAAGAACTATCAGATAAATATTACATACAATTTCTATTTGATTAATATTTGATATTACTAGAATGAATCTTAATTATAATTTAACTTCGTTCCAATATATAGAATTTTTAAAATCAGTATGTACAATTGACAAAAGAGAGATCTCTAATCCTACTAGTCTTGAATTGGTTTTACCTCAGGAAGATAAGTGAGATAATCATGAAAATTCTGGAAAAATAAAATATATATAGATACGTATTTTTCATAAAGAGTTAGATTTTTTTATTAAATTATTCATTTGACAGCAAAATCTTAGAATTTCATATGGCTTAAAGGCATGCATGTTTATGTACTCCGTGTAGCTGCCACATTTTAATTGAGACATATGTGAAGTTTCTGATTGGGCACTTAATTGTTCTAACAGCTTGCTATTCTAGAGAAATTCAATTACAGTATATAGCAGTAGGCTAGCGCTGGTACTACCTGAATGACTGGCAGAGAGCTACTGCGTTTTACCAAATGAATACTTAATGATTTTCATTTCATAAAGATGAAAAGATATATCTCAACAGTAGCAATTTGCATTAAAATAAATGCTGCCCTTAGAGGTGGACGAGTTGGAGTAGAAACTAGATAATTTTATAGTTATTTCAACATAAACAAATAACTGATGGATTTGAAAGTAAAATGTTGCCTATGTTTTGTCTTATTTTCGAAATGTACTTTGAAAGATTTGGCCTAATAGCAAAGACAGAGAGTAAAAAAATTACTTGGATTCAAGCATTCAGAGCCATCTATTTTTTTATATGTAAAGAAATCTGGGTATGAGTAGAAAGAAATCACTGGTGTGATCAGCATGGAATAACAATTTTAAATTTCTTTATATAGGGAGATTACTTGGCAGAGAAAATAGCCCTTGGTGGAAGATTATAGTTAGGTGTAAGCCCCCATATTAAAAAATACAGATACCAACAAATACAGAATATAATTCAACAATGTGGGATTTCTTGGTACTAGATTTGGTACAGTAATTTAATATGAAAAGAATCATAACGTGGGACCTCAAAGACAGTGCTGTCTGGCATGAGTTTTTACAGTTTGGAATATACACACAGAGATTTTTTTTTTATCTGTTTCCCTAGATTATAAATTCCTTAAATACAAGAACCATGCCTTACTTACTTTTATGATTCCAGAACTTTATGATACTTTGTATAGAGGCATTAGGAGGTATTGAAAATATCTTTGATCTGCCTTAAATTATCTATGCTATCTGGGTGCTATGATTTTGAATGTGATAAACTGTCTTTTTACTATTAAATATTCATCTATACAAGTACTGAGGTATTTTGCTAGGGGTATTGACTAGCATTTGTTGAACATCCATCATCTATCACTTGATGCATTATTGATTCACTCATGTAACCAACTCATTGGGTGGGCATTGATCTAGAGGAAGCAGAAGTTTACAAAACAAGTAGAAAACTTTTATAGAGCTTATGTTTTAGTGGAACAGATATTTAATAACTTTTATGTTGGTGATAATGAGTAAAGCAGGATTAATGATAAAGAATGATAGACTGAGGGACACTTGTTCAAGAAAGATTGTTGGCCAAGATCTCACTGATGAGATAATGTTTGAGTCTGAATGAAGTAAGGAAGGAAGCTACATGAACATTTTGTTCAAATCATTCCAAATGGAGATAACATTAAGTCCAAATGCTCCAGAGTGAGAGTGAGTTTGGCACATTTTTGGTGAAAATCAAGAAGACAAGAATGGCTGGAGCCAACTGAACAATGGGAAGAAACACAAAATGAGGTCAGAGAGTTTGGAGTGGGCATGTTAATCCTTAGTCAAAGGATTGGTCTTGGGGCACGTAGGTGGCTCAGTCAGTTAAGTATCTGGCTCTTCATTTCGGCTCAAGTCATGATCTCAGGGTCATGAGATAGAGCCCTGATTCGGGCTCCACACTCAGCAGAAAGTCTGCTTGAGATTATCCCTCTCCCTGAACCCTTCCCCCTGAACGTTCTCTCTCATTCTCTCAAATAAATAAATAAATAAATAATTTTTTTTTTTAAAAAGGTCTTTAAAATATAACTTTGGTCTAATTTGAGTACAAGCATTGTACTTTTCTCTGAAATTGAACATCTCATGGAGTCAAGTAAAAGCTAGAATTCTTGAGTCAAAAGAGTCCTATTTTAGAATGCCGTAGGGAAAAAACTACCTAAAAAAAAAAAAAAAAAAGAGAGTCCTTGTAATGTTAATTTCCCAAGACAGGATTTTTGCACAATAAGTTATTGAAGCACACAAATAGGAATACTTGACCCAGCTGGGGAAAGATATTCATATATCAAAATAAATAAATAAGGAAAAATTTTTTATGATAAAATGCAGCCAAATAAAGCATAAAGTAACCAAGGTAAATGGACAGGTGAGGAGAAAGAAAAAATTTTAAACATATTACTAAATCAAAAACAATATGCAAATTTTAGTGAGAAAACATACTCTGATGTTACAATATTTATTTATTTAACAAAAGTTTTTGAGGACATGAAAAAACTGTTCTTGCATAAAACTTGCAGTCTAGTGTGAGAGACACAGAATGAGAAAGAAAAAATGATAAATATGATGATCTCAGATCACCGAGAAATAAGCTCATAACATGTTAAGCCATAACTTTTGCTCAATTTGTTATAATGTCTTAGTGTACTTTAATTAATTCAGGAATTAATATAGTATAATAGAGAAAATAAAAAAGAAACCATCAAAAAGAAAGCATACTATAAAAGGAAGTGTCAGACCTCAGACTATTGAATGTCATTTCAATAAATGTAAATGGAGTAAAGTTATCTATTGCGAGGGAAAAACCCATCTATTTTGAAGTATATGTTGCTCAGAAAAGATATAATAAAATAATTAAAATATAGGCAAAGATCACAAAATGCAAACAAAAAGAAAGCATGGTCCATAATACTAATATTAGAAGGAGGATAAAATTAACTCAATTTATGAATCATGAAAATCATATTATGTAGATATAAGAGATGAACACTAAGAGAAACAATGATAGGAATAGAAAATCATTCTGTTTGGGGAGTGGGAATTAGCCAAGAGTTTCTTATTTTTCATTGTAAAACTTTCATATTTTCATTATAAACATTTCATATTTTTAACGAAGTTCATGTTTTGGTTAACTTGATGAAAAAAGCCTACCTCCAAAACCCCTTTTTGTTCTTCCTGGACCTGGACATTCAGCTCCTGCCCTTGACTGAATTGGGAGCCTCTGCCTCCTGCTCTGTGTATCCTGGCACCTGGGTCACAGGGAAGCCACATAGACATCCCTTTCTTCCCTTGCACGCTCGCTAGCAGCTGGTAAGGTCTTCATACCCTGATTCCTCTGTTTTTTGCCTGGTGACATTGACATGAAGTAGTGGGGGGAGATAGTCCACGCCAGGACCCCCTGGAGTGGCCTTCCCCTTGGCTGTGGGCAGGCCTTAATTCACTGTCGCTTTGGAGTTGAGGTGTCTTTCTTTCTTTAGTTCCTGTATTCTAAATATTAGTACAAATAAACGTTTTCACACAGAAAAAAAAAAACTGATAAAAAAGTTCCATTGTAAAAACGGCCATGAAACACCATCAGTATACCATGACAAATAAACAAAAAATATTTAAATAAATTCAAGAAAGATACTTCATTCATGTTTAAAATTCTTCATACAATAAAAATTTGAGAAATTTCCATATTCTTTTACCAAAATGCAATGAATTTAGGAATGAAAATTTTAAATGTAGAATTATAATAAAAAACTCATAGCTAGCATCACATTGGAAGAATAAATAGAATATACATTTAATGCTTAAGAAACTTTTACAAATATGTAAAGCAATCAACACTCCAATAGAAAATGTGCAGATGGGATGGCAGTAATAGGCTATTCATAGGAAATATATGACTAGTTTATAATGGCTTATAAAATTATTACCAAATTCACAAATAAACACAAACCTAAATAACAATGATTTATCCGTTCTACCTGTTGGATTGCAGAGGCTACAAAGTTTTTATGCAGAGAAATGGTAAGGTAATTCTCATATAACTTCATGGGAATATAAATTGGTCTAAGCTCTTTTTGAGGAAAATTTGGTGTTATTTCTCAAAATGACCTCAGTAATTCCATTTCTAAATATTTATATAACTGATATATTAATGCATCCATTGAATGGCTAGTTAACTAGCATGTTTATATACTATAAATAAAAAATAAGAGAAGAGAAAAATTGTGTTTATGTCCATCAATAGAAGATTCTTTCAAAATCATAGTATTTTCATACAATAAAATTTTATTTAGCAACTGAAAATAATGTGATTCATGTTTATAGTCAGAGAAAGGAAGTTCCCTAAGAAATATCACAAAGTAAGTAAACCAAATGTTTCATACCTATTTGTCTTCAGTACATACATAAATAATATATGAGGTAAATAACTTCAATGGAATAAAATTTTTCTTTAAGAATAGGGAAGAAATTATGGATTGTAGTTAAAGGAATGGAAGCAGAGATCTAGTGGAGGGATGTTCACCTTTTATTAAAACACTTCAGTATTTAATTTTTTCAGTCTATAATGAGTTGGTTTTTCATAAAATTTTTAAGAGGCAAATATGCAAGACTCAGTGACTTCAAGAAAAAGTGAAATTTTCAAAATGACCAGTGTCCTCATGTATTTGTGGTGTAGATGACAAGGTCAGAGGTCAGATCTTTGACAGAGAAAATAATGTATATAGATGTTTGTGGAAAAGAAATTTGAAAAGGGATATGATCAATTTATTAATACATTTTGCTTTTAAACATCTTAATAAAGACATAACAAGGGTAATATAAGATGCTTATGCAATGATTTCTTAGGAATATTTCACCCATGGCACAAACACAAGAAATGATGGGTTTCTTAATGGTTACAGGAGAGAACGTCTTCCTTTCATACTTCCTTCCTCTGCACCTCTTCCTTCCTCCTTCTCCCCCAGCCCCACACTCTTCCTTCCTCCTTCTCCCCCTGTCCCACACCTTCCCTTCATCCTCTTCCCTTTCTTCTTCTCCTTTTCCTTTTTTCTCCCCCTCCTCCTTCTCTTCTTTCTCTCTCTCCAACTGGCAAAAAGAATACAACTAAGCCCCAAATTTTTTAAAATGCCATCAAGCTTATGACAAATCATTAAAATGTCAGTTGAGAGTAATACATTTTAGGGAAGATGGCATGAAAGATGTAGATTTCACTCCTTCTATTTTGCTTTATAATGCATGCTCTTACATCGGACCAGTTCAAGAGACATTGGATATTTAGGTCATCATTTATTGACCACCAACATACTTTCTTTTTTTTTTTTTTTTTTTTATTTATTGACCACCACCATACTTTCTTTTGTACAATTCAAGTTCTTTATGTTGTAGGTCAATATAAGTGGAATATGCAGTATTTTCTTTTTAAAAAATATTTATTTATTTACTTGAGAGAGAGAAAGAGAGCATGAGCAGGAGGAGGGGTAGAGGGAGAGGGAGAGAGAATCCTTAAGCCGACTCCACACCCAGCCCAATTTGGAGCTCCATCTTATGACCCCGACATAACCTGAACCAAAACAAAAGTCAAAGGCTTAACCAACTGAAGTACCCAGGCGACCCTACAATATTTTCCTCACAGAAAACCCTGAAAAAAACTCCAATTGTATCTTGCTGCCAAAAATAATATATTTCTCCAAATATAATATAAAAAGAGACTTCTTTTGTTGTTGCTTTTAATCTCACATCATTATGAATTATTTGACTGATGAGTTTTCTGATTTTGATTTGTCCTTCAAAGGATAAATCCATGGGCCAAATTTAGTATCCATAAAATCATTATGTTTAATAATTTTAGCCTTATTCATTCCTTCCCATTTTCCTGCTGTTATTTTCATTTTCCCTTTCTCCCGACTCTCAATTCACTTTATAATGAGTTAATGAAAGTCAACTCTCTGAAACAAATCTGGGCATGAGTAAAATATCTTAGTTAAATATACAAAAGTTAAATAATGAATTAAATATATATGGGATTATCTAACAAATTAGCATAGTTGCAATGGCATTCACTGCTTAGGATTTCCAATATTTAAAGCAAAAGCATTTTCTGTCAGAACATTTCATTACCATTGAAAATGCATGTCGATGTTTAAAACACAATTATTATTCTTCAGTTTTTTCTATAAAAGTATGAAAACCAATGGTTCAGATTGAATTATCATGTTCCAGTTCTACAAGAATATTAATAAAAATATCTAAATAGGGGCACCTGGTTGACTCAGTCATTAAGCATCTGCCTTCGGTTCAGGTCATGATCCCAGGGTCCTGGGATTAAGCCCCGCCATCAGGCTCCCTGCTTGGCAGGAGGCCTGCTGTGTTCTCTCTCTCTCTGTCAAATAAATAAATAAAATCTTTTTAAAAATCTATAATAATTAAGTTTAAACAAATAACTTTAGTAGAAACCAAGACAATAAGCTCTTCTCAGTAGTTAAGGCCCTGCCTTTAGCTGTGGATACATGAAAATCAAACTGATATTTATTTCATATCTGTCAATTACTTTTGAAATGAAATGGGAAAACAGTTTTTGCTAATAAGCATCATCTAATGAATTCTAAGAGATATGATTGTGCCAAGGAAAATAATGAAGGCACTTCTCTCCTTATTTACTTTATATTCAATAGCCTTTGCCATAGTATCTGAATATACTCCAAAAGTTTTACCTTTTTAACCTTTTAAACACCTTTTTTAACATGCCTAACCGTTGGCTGAAAATGTCAGCCCTTTTTGACTTCTTGATCTTTCCTGAACTGGGTAAAATTCTACCCATCCTTCAAACTCAAAGGTCCAACCCAAAGGTTGCTTTTTTGAAGTCTTGAAAAAGTACTTTCCACTTTCTAACTCTATCCACAGAAAATCACTCCTAAATTATACATTAGAGTATATATTTAATATTGAGCTAGCTACTACTGTTTTTTTTTTTTTTTTTTTTTTTTTGATCAAAATATCTGGGAACCTCGAAGTGCATCTACTGGCTCTTTTTATATTTGCTTTTTATTTGGGGGAAAAGCTCTGTCATCCCATCCCAAGTACTACTTAAAGGCATATTTAAGTGTTCAAGTTATCAACAGTTCCTAGCCTGGTGTCTGATCCAGGTAAATGTTTAATGCATGTTGTATTGAATTTAATTAAACTCCCAGTGTGTAAAAAAATGAAAGCATAGTGGGTAGTGATCTGTTTGTATTAAGAAACAATATATTTAACCTTAGGCTTGTAAAATTAGTAATTTTCTCCTATAAATTAGAGAATTTCAGCATGTCAGGACAAGGAAATATACAGAAAAATTCCCTTTCATTAACCTCTCCTCCACGTTTATTAAAAACCTTCCCTCCACATTTATTATAGAAGTTAACAAAGTCTCTAAAATCTCAGTTTGACTTGGAATTAATAAAGAAAAAGATTGCGATCATCAAAAAAAGTAAAATAAATTAAAAAATAAAATTGTTCGAACTAAAAAATAACTGATGGCTTTGTATATAAGAGCCAATGTCAACTTAGAGAAACAAGAAATTTAGTTTTGTCCTCAGAGGCATCAGTGTTGAATCAAGACAGAAAGAGCTTATTAATCAATTCAAATTATTATTAGAAAGCTCAAAAACACTTCTTTACCACTGAATTATACAGGAAGTCTCTAAAATCCCCATTCCTTTAGACTTAATGTACTAAAAAAAACCCCATATTTTTCTTTCTTAATCATTTTCCCATGTTGTATCAACAATCCTTAACAACATTACTGTTTTAAGCAAGCATTCCCAATATAGAGATATTTTTAAAATTATGCTTAATTTTTAAATTATTTTTAATTTTTTACTTAAAGATATTTATTTTTTTAATTAACATGACGACACTAACGTACTACCTCCTTCTTGCTATTGGATGAGGAGTAACATCAGTTGCCCAGCTTAAGTCCCTGTAAAAGCCAGATCCCAGAATGATTGAATGAGAATCTGCATTTTAATATGATCCTTAGGAGATAGATATGCACCATAACGTGTGAGAAACACTGGTCTAATAGAAAGTCAGAACCTTTGTTCATATTAAATAAATGTTATTTTGCTTCTTTTCTTTATAAATCCCTACACGGTCCTTGCAACCTCCAGATTTATAGGAAGAAAAGAGCTAGCAGCCCCCCCACCCCTATAGACCTATACAACCTCATTGTTTGATATAAGGAATGTGAACCTAAAACCAAATTTTGCTGTGTAAATAAACACTTTTCAGCAGTCAAAGGAAAAAAATCATTATCCTTATTACAAGATTTAGCTACCTCTCTAGTTAATCAAGTATGTGAAACCTTCATCATAGTGGTGGGATACAGGATTGAATGGGGTTCTTGGCCTCAGGAACCACTGCAGTGTGTTAAACAGCTGGGACTGTCACATTATTATAAAATATTCATACAACTGTATGGATGCATGTACAGTATTTCTAGTCAATCTCCATACAGTCATACCTACTAGTACTATCAATGGTGAATTATTTGTAGCATTCTATTAATGCTTATGATCATAAACTCCTGCTTAGTCTCTCACATGTTAACAACTATCCCTGGAGCATGTGTTGCTAATTAGTTGTAAAAAGTATTACCTGAGTAGAGACTCAGTGTATTAAAACTGAGGCAAAACATATATATCTCAATCTGTAGGACAAAGCAATTTTAAATAAATTCTAGTGCTATTTTCATTCTCTAGTAAGTTTCCTTGAGGAATGTGTATCTTAAAAATGAAAATATGTCCTCATCTCTTTATACTAAATTTTCAGTAGAAAATTGAGGTAAGTTCAGTAAGTTTGCGTAAAGAGCAGCTTCACTGGATTAGGTTTGAACCATATTGTTTATAACTAAAGACAGAAAACTGCAGATAAAGGATTGCCACGGATAGTTGACAAAGTTTTCTGCTTTAATGGAGCAATGGAGCTTTAGGAGGTTTTCAAAAATAAATAAATAATGGAATCTCTGAAGAGCAAACCTTTTCATATGGTTGTATTAACAATCTTCTGTGGAAGAATTTCAGCACCTTCAGGGATTAGGAGAATTTGCTGGCAAAGTGGCTGACTCCAAAATTATTCCCAGAATAGGACACAGTGGAGAAGGGTAAGGAGAGAGAAAGAAACCCTCATGGGTCTGGACACAGGACAATTTTCTGGTAGAAGAAAAGACTGATATATTTTCTCAGGAATTTATGGAAGTTGAGGGAATTCAGATTAACTGTGATATCTCTTTCCAAATGTTATAATATGTGTTGTGGAAGTTGAGTGCACCCTGCATTAGTTTCCATGGAAGGAAGTTAAAGTTTCTTGATGACCAGAGATATGTATTTTATGTTGTTTACAGGGTACCATAGGTGTCTCAGTATGAAAATTTGAATGGAAAGAGAACAGTATAGGCTTTTGTTCTAAGTAGTTAATGCTGCAAAATGTCTTCGTTATACTATTTAAGGAGGCCAAAATATAATATTTACCAAAATATTAACCTCAGTAAATACTGTTCAGTAGAATTTTAAAGGATGACTTTCATGATTACATCTCACAAACACCAAGTATGTAACCCAGAGAGGCAAATTGTTAATCTACAGTGAGAGATAATGGGAAGTTGGTCAGACTTTTGTGTTTGCCTAACCACTAATTTGTTTTCCTCATAGACATCCACATGGGAAGAAAAATTATCACTAGATGATAACTGAGTGAACATTAATGTAAGGCAATAGGATCCAGTTAGTGGATTTAGATATTTAGCAGCATGAAGTCTGATAGCTTTATGAGTTCATCTCAACACATTTTAACACTATCCACTCACATGTTCTTACTTAAAACTTTGGTATGATCTATCATCCTTTTATTTCTCTTTACAGCCCACAACAATTGCATTACCCATGTGTTTGCACTTCTGACTCTCAAATAATTCATGTTCTTGATTTCCTCTCATTATTCAACCCTAGTCAAAGCCAGCTTCATTTCTAAAGTGAACCATTACTATACACTAGTAACTAGTCTCTCACTTACCACTCTGAGTCTCCATTCTCATCTCCACAGATTTTCTTCGTACCAGCTGGGGTGATTTGTATAAAAGAATAACACAGCTAAAAATATTTTATATAGACTATATTTGTGTATATAGACCTCAAATACCTCTCATACACCTTATGGTAAAATTCAAAAATTTTGGAAGGAACTCACAATTCATCTCTTATCACTTACCCCGTCAGTCAGTATGCTCAGACACCCACCCTTGCTACTCTACTGTTGCTACATTTTGTGGGACCTGGCACCTGAAAAAAGCATTGGTTATCAAATGTTAATAGTATCCACAGTGTTTGTTGGGGGAAATGGGTGCGAGACACAATGTGGTCAGATTCCTCCAAGCCAAGAAGAGCATCTTTACTTTCATTTCACTGGCCTTTTTTTTTTTTTTAAGATTTTATTGTTTTAAATAAACTCTACACCCAACATGAGGCTTGAACTCACAACTTCCAAGATCAAGAGCCACACACTCTACCAAGTGGGTCAGCCAGGTGCTCCTCATCTCACTGGACTTTTAACGTGATCAAAGCAACAAGAGGCCATCAGTTCTAACGAATCCCTATATCCTCTTCTGGCTTACTCTTGAGACTCTATCCTATCAAGCTGTCAAATTAACACTTATTAAGTGGATGGTGATCCTCAGTTCAACAATAGACCACAGGAACTAAAAGAGAGAAAGCAGAAATTACTCACAGATTCTGGAGGAACTATCTGGCATACCTTGAAGGACTGCATGGGGAAGTCAAGGCAGAATGCAGACAAAGATAGGACCTGGATGGGGTGCATGCTGTTATTAAAGTCAGTGGGTGGAGTGTTTTGTAATTCCTAACCTAAGGCCAGACTGGTCAATTCAAACCCAAGGAATGGGGTTTTGATAAACCCCACAGGAATCCTTCCTAAGAGGGACATACTTAAGACATACAGGTTGCTGCGAGGCAGGAGGTACTGATGATTACAAAGACTATTGGAGAAGTCATAACAGGAACTTGGATCTGCTTGTGACTCTATGGGCTGTTATCTAGGGCACATGCTTGCATGAGGGGGCTATTGTCAACTTAAGGTGACTGCAAAATGGATGCCTAAGCAGCAGTTCCATGGAGTAGCTTTTAAACTTCTAACACTCAAAAAATGTTTTCTTCCTCATCCTGTATGGTTAGAATCCATATCATAATTCATATCAACTTAATGGCTTTATTGTATACGCTAGGTCACAGTAATGCAGACTTGTCTTTTACTACTAGTATCCAGCTTTGAACATTTAAAGAAAATGTCTTTCTTCATAAAGTCATATTCTTCAAAATAAATATGTCTTCAAATACCTCAAATTACTCTCTCCAAAGAAAATCTAAGAATGAAAAAACTATTTAAAGATTAACACCGAAGTATTGACTTCTAATAGGTTATTTCTTTCCAACTCCAGAAGAAATAAATGCTATGTATACATTGGGTGAAAAGATGTGGGGCAATTATGAATATTTGTTGGTGAGGGTGGGAAAAAATCAGAAATATTATCACCTTGCTGCATAACTTCCAAAGTATTAAATATTCTCTGTAGACAATGTGAGCATGTAGAGAAATACGTACTTTTGTTGATTTCTGAAGCTTATGGAAGCTACAAGTGATATATGCTAAGAAGTAAAGAGTAGATATGCAAAAACCATAACAGATTATTAGTTTTTTAATTACCTATATTGTGAACCAGGTAGTGCAAGCAAAATAACTCTAAGCATAAAATAGGATGGGATAACCAGCAGTCATTAAAGCCTATGAAATAATAGTGAGTGATATATTAGTATCTAAGGAAGCAAGTATTTGTTTAACTTGGGATATTTTGGCTTTGGTCAAATTTTCAGGGTTGTATGCAAAACTATTTGTGTTATGTAGTATCCTAAAGCCTATAAGTTTATCTTTGTTAAGAACTTCCACATTTGCACTCTAACCACAACTTGCCTTTGTATTATATTTCTAATTTTAACTAGATGAATTCCCAGAGAAAAAATATATATAATCAAAACCCAACTTACACTTTTTTTCCAAACTTTGTTCTTATTCCTATAATTCCATGTTCTGTTAAGACTATTATCACTATTTGGGGCCACCTGGGTGGCTCAGTTGGTTGAGCAGTGAAGGAGCAGAACAGGGCGGGTTCCTTTTGCTTACACCCGCCTTCTTGCGTGTGGGACCTGCCTCTGGGAGGGTCTGAGTGTGGCTCAGCCCTCCCTTGAGCTAATTAGCCCAGAGGGCCTATGGGTTGGGTTTGGGTTAGTCAATAGGAACGTGGAACCCCTGCCTGGGAAAGAATATAAACCCCGCCTTTTGCCTGCCAAACTTGTGCGCCAATTCTGGCCAGGGTGATAGGCTAGATCAAACAGTTACTA
>CM052810.1:44107516-44165937 GCA_028533885.1 Nasua narica
TGGGAGGGTCTGAGTGTGGCTCAGCCCTCCCTTGAGCTAATTAGCCCAGAGGGCCTATGGGTTGGGTTTGGGTTAGTCAATAGGAACGTGGAACCCCTGCCTGGGAAAGAATATAAACCCCGCCTTTTGCCTGCCAAACTTGTGCGCCAATTCTGGCCAGGGTGATAGGCTAGATCAAACAGTTACTAAGCAACATTCTCTGTTACAATTTCATTGGCCACTGACCCCTCTAAAACTGTTGTGCTTTTTGAAACTCGCTCTCTTTCTCTACACCACGCCGCTGTGTCGGTGAGTGTGGGGAGGAGCTCAAGCTAGCTTGAATAAAGGGCTCTTTTGCTTTTGCATCAGACTCGGCTCCCTGGTGGTATTTGGGGATCTCAAAATCTGGGCATAACAGCAGCTGCCTTCAGCTCAGGTCATGATCTCAGGGTCCTGGGATTGAGCCCCGCCTTGGGCTCCCTGCTCAGTGGAGAGCCTGCTTCTCCCCCTCTCTCTGCCTGCCGCTCTGCCTACTTGTGATTTCTCTCGATCAAATAAATAAATAAAATCTTAAAAAAAAAAAAGACTATCACTATTTGCCATCCTAGGCTGAAACTTAGGACCCATGTCAATTTCCCCCTAATTTCTGTTACTTTATCAGTCCCCAAGTCTTCTACCTACTCACACTGAGGATATATAATCTCTCTCTCTCAATCTCTCTCTCCTGTTGAGTGGACTAACTCTGGAGTCAAATTGTCTGTTTGAAATCAGGCTTAGCCACTTACTAGCTATTCGTTCTTAATTTAGGAAGGCACTTCAACAGAGTTTTTATAGTCCTCCTCTGTATAATATGAATAATTAGCAATAGCATTTATCTCTTGTCATTATTATGAAACTCAAACAAAATCACTTTTGCAAAATGCTTAGTATCCAGTAACCTCATATGAATTTTTTGTTATTTTTATATATGTGTAATTTTTTCTGGAATTGACTTTCTTTACATATCCACGGACTGTTCACAAAATATCCTTATTATCTTTCACCTTAAATACTGCAATTCTTTATTTGCTTTCTGTCCATTTCTGATGTCATGATGGTTCCCATTCATTGCCTTCTCTGTTAACAATCATGTAAATGCCATTTTAAAAAAGTGTCTTGAAAATAAGTTCAAAGAATTTAAAATAGTACTCAAGGGTCTCAGTGATGTGATAAAAAATATCCCTTTTCAAACCGTTTGTTCACTCACTTATTTTTAAGTTCCAGCCAAACCAGAAAAACCAGTTTGCATTTCCTAAATGTGTGCTTTTGTATATTAATGACCTACGGAAATTGCCTTTCCTACTATTTCTTATTGTTAGAGAACCCTGTATTCTTATGTTATTTGCCATTCTTTTTTTATTTTCAATATGAATTAGAAATATAATTATAATATACTAATTCTAGTAAACAAGATAAGTCTAGCTTTATCCTTATATCCATCACAGTTGTTAGGTCAGTAAATGTTACTAATTATTAAAATTTATTTTTGAATTTGAAGGCTTTCAAACTATCTCCAAACTCTATATTCTTCTTAAGAAATATTCTATTTTCCTTTTTATTTACTTATTTTTTTAATTTTGTAAAAGATTTCATTTATTTATTTATTTGAGAAAGTGAGAGATTGAGAGAACGAGTGGGGGGAGGGGCAGAGGGAGAAGCAGACTCTGCAGAGCAGGGACCCCCAATGTGGGACTCCATCCAGGACCCTGAGATCATGACCTGAGCCAAAGGCAAACACTTAACGGACTGAGGCAAACAAGGAATATTTTCTAGTCATGCATAATGCAAAACATATATAAGAATATTACATATGTATGTATATGTGCATATTATATAGATATATATATAACATATCATGTGTATTTTGTAAAACAAATTTCCTGTGTTAACTGAACTATAAAGAAATGTGTTTATAAGAAGGTATTCTTAACAAATGTGTTTTATTCAGAAAAATTAGAAATATATACATTTTCTGAGTTTAAATTTTAAATTTAAAGTCCCAAGTAACAGAGCTGAAATTCCCATGTTCATATCTGACTAGATCTTAAACTATAAATGGATTCTGGAACACTTAGACTGGGATATTCAGCATATGTAAACAGCTATCTTTTCACTAAATGAAAAATTCCTAGATCTTTACCTACTTCTAAATAAATTTCTTTGACATAAATTTTACAAATTTGGGGGAGACTCTTCCGAGTTTGCACATTATCATTTAGTTCTTTATGCTGCCATAGGATTTTGTTTATACTTCTATTTTAGTAAGTAAATGATAGCCATTACATTGAATCAATTTTCCTCCACTAACTCAGAAGCTATCTAAGGTCAGGAGGTACATATTTTTCATCTGTTCTATCCCAAATAATTGCAAACCTAGGTCCTGGTACATATTATGTGTTCAGTAAATATGTGTTGAATTAATTTTTTACTGTCATACTTTTATTTAGACATCACACACACATATACACATATAACTGTGTAAGTACTGTATTCAAATATTGAAGTTTTGCTATTGTTAGAGTCCTAAAGATATAGATTTTAGAAATATAAGAAGTTAGCTATGTTCTGTCTATAATTTACAATTAATTCATTTGTCTTTCATTCTGTTTAAAAATAATTTTAAATATTTTTTAAAAATGTTAACTGGATTATCTCTTTCTCAATGAAACCACAAGATACAACAAAATGTAAAAAAATCATTTTTTATTCAGCCAATTTTTCCCTTTCTCAAACATACATTATTCTAAGAAAAATTAAGTCAATGTTGACATATATCACAATTTAAAAATATGCCGACTGTAGTAAGGAATTTTAACATATACCTTTTAATGTATAGAAAAAGTTTAGTAAAAGTTTCTAATGTATAGAAAATCAACCCTAAATGTTGCTTCAGGAAGTGTAGCTGAATATGTATTATTCTGCTGATTTAAACTTTTTATATAAATGACAGGAAGAACCTTGAGGATATATGTATATTATTTCTAGAATAGCAAAGATGTTGTGAAAAGCAGAAGTAAGCTGTATTGACAAACTGAACATTAGACAAGAGTGAACAAGTCAAAAAAATAATTTGAATTTACCCTGAGGAGGAAAAGCCTAAAGGCAAATTTTAAGGTAGGACTAAGTATGGAACAATTTTTCTATTATTTTAGGATTATCGTAAGAGTTCTAGAAGTTTGCTTTTCCTTTCCATATAAAATACAGGTAAGAGATTTCATTACTGTGAACACTTCCCTAATAAGACACACTAAATAGTACCAATCAAGAAAAGGAAGAACAAGCAGGGAGTCGAGCGTATTTCCCCATGAGATATCAAGACTTATAAAACTTTAATAATTAAAGCAATTGGTATCAGCGTAGGGATAGCTCAATGAAACAGAATAGAGTATCAGGGATAGGGAGGAGAAATATATATATTTCCCCTCATATATACATATATATATGCTTATTCTTAATTTATCTCAGGATAAGTTTTCAGATTTGTAAGGACATTGATTGAGCTACTAAAAATAATGGAATTTTCAGTTATTTGGAAAATAAATAGAATAAAACCCTTACTTCATACCATATATAAAAATAATAATTTAAGGTAAATTAAGTTCAAAATGACCAAACGTTTAGAAAACATTACAGATGAATAACTTCATAACTTTATAAGTTTTAGGGAATAATTTTAGACCTAATCTAAAACCCAAGTTTTAGTTTTTTTAATAAGTTGTCCCTTCACAAAACAATAAAAGTTTGACGAATTTTATTAAATTAAAATTTAATAACGTCCTTTTTTAACAAATAGATTATAAAGAAGAATAAAAAGACAATCCATAAATGCAAGTTACTTAATACAAGTATAAATGATGGTAAGCTGATATTCAATATTTATTTTTTAAAATCTCCTAAAGTAATGAAGAAAAGGAGTGTTTCAATAGAAAAATGGGCAAATGACCTCAAAAGGCACTTCAAGAAAGAAGAAAAAAAAGATCTATATCAATCAACATGACATGAATTTTAAAACTGTATAATGTCAAGGGATAACAAGAATGTGAAGCAATGTTTATATTCATCAACTGAAGTGCAAATTAATAAAACCAATTTATTAAACAATTTAGTATTGCCTAAGAAAATTAACTATATACACAAATTATGACCTCAAAGTTCTACTGTTAGATATGTCTTCTAAGAAATTCTTATGATTCATCCCTAAGAATATTTTTAGCATTATAATTCTCCATGACAACAACAACAAAATAATAATAACTGGAAATAAAACAAATGTCCATTACCAACAAATGGATACACTAACTGTGGCATATTCTAAAATGGATCACTGTAAGGTCCTCTAAATGAATGAACTATAGGTAATTATAATAACATAAGTGAATATCAAAAATATAATGTAGATAAAAGAAGCATGACACAAAGATTACTTGCAGTACGATTCAAATTTCATAAAAACGGTAAACACGGGACAAAACAATTTATTATTTAAGTATGTAAACCGCTTACAACAATAAAGAAAAACAGTGAAATTATAAAACAGAAAAGAAAGTAAGGCAAAAGTAAACAAAATATTCAAGTTAATAATCACCTCTGCACATGGCAAAGAACTATGTGTCATTGGGGGGAGCACACAGAATTCCTGAGGCATTGCTAATGTTCGATTTATTGTCCAAGTCTGTAATAATAATAATAAAAATAAAAGTAGCACACAGAGCCCTCAATGTGTGCCATGAACAAAACTATGAGACACATATTATTATTCTCTTATTCCAGATCAGGGCACTCTGATACTGAGTGATTCATAGGCTTGTCCAGCTTCACCTTGATAGTAAGTCCTGCAGGCATGATTCAAAGCTAGGCACCTTGGTCTAGAAACCCTGCCCCAATCAAGGCCCAGTGCTCGATCCTGGCTGTATGTAGCAATTACCAGTGAAGTTATAAAGATATCAATGCTTGGGGCACCCGGGTGGCTCAGGGATTAAAGCCTCTGCCTTCGGCTCAGGTCATGATCTCAGGGTCCTGGGATCAAGCCCTGCATGGGCTCTCTGCTCAGCAGGGAGCCTGCTTCCCCCTCTCTCTCTGCCTGCCTCTCTGCTTACTTGTGATCTCTCTCTCTCTCTCTTTCAAATAAATAAATGAAATTAAAAAAAAAAAAGATATCGATGTCTGAGTCTCACCCTCAGAGATACTGGTTTAATTGATCTGGCAGGCATATGGGGCAAGCCACCAAGCCCAAACTTGAAGAGACAGGTGAATAAAGAGGATTGCAGACATGATTAGCTTAACTGAAGTGGAAGCCACTGGAGCCAATAGGAATATTTACATGATAACTTTGCAGAATGCTGAAGGCCGAGTGTAGACCACCTAGCTCTGCGTAGCATGGGGCCCTGTGCTCAGTGGGGAGTCTGCATGTCTCTCTCTCTCCCTCTCTCTCTTCCCCTCCTGCTCATGTGCTCTCTCTCTATAAAATAAATAAATAAATCTTTTTTAAAAATATGGTGAAAGGGCTTCTTGATATATAGATATATTTTTAATATTCTTATTTTTCAATATTTGAATCTTGACATATATCGGTTTTTAATTTTAGTTATTTTAATTTAAGAAAAAAGATTCACATTACATATGAGATGTTCAATCCTATCCAAATGACATGTAATCATAAGAGAAATACAAATATAAATTAAGTAGAAACTATATTCCAGCATTCTATATCCAATCACAGTATATTCAAAAGCACAAATAAAATATAACTTATTTTTTCTATAATCAACTTTGTAGTCCTTTTGAGTCCACAACCTACTTAGTAGTATCAGAATAAAAAATAAGTTGAGATTGATCCAGTAATCACAGTTCAATAAATAATCTAAATATCTTCTTTTTGTAATTCACCTCTTTTGTTTCAGTATCCAGGCTTTCCAATGTTCTCTTCTTTCTCCCTGCTCCTGACATGTTGATGTATACAAAAGAAGGGCTTGCACAACCTGGAGCAGGTGGTAAAAAGTTGACCTCCCATTAAGATCCATATTAGATATTAGTATCATCCTTCAAGACCCCGGTCTCTAAGCAACAGTCCTATTCCACATGCTACTGCTTATCCTCCTGAGACTTGATACTTTACAACAGGATGGATGGTTACCTTAGGTGTACTATCTCACTTGAGCCCCAAAATTTTCCTGGAGATTCTACATCAGCTATAGTTGGAGTTGCCTACACTTTGGATAAAAATCGTATTTCCCTATATCCCATTGGCCTGCCCTGAATTCTGTGATCGCTGGGCCACTTTGACATTCTCTAGAATGATCCTCATTCAGGTTAAACCAACTGTCATATAAACTCCTTGAAGGCATTTGGGAGCTCTGGACTCCCAACTGTTTGCTACATACCTCATCGGCTTGCTTACCAACACTGGTGAGATGAGTTCCCTTTTCTTGTATCCATGCTAGAACACATTTGGGTATTCTTGAGATTTTATAGAGCATTTGTTGTTCGTTATAAAACCTAACCTGGTTAAACGTCTGCGTCTGCCTTGGGCTCAGGTCATGATCCCAGGGTACTGGGATGGAGCCCCACATCGGGCTCTCTGCTCAGTGGGTAGTCTGCTTCTAGCACTGATTATGTGCTAGGTACCTCTCTCTCTGCCTACTTGTGATCTTTCTGTCAAATGAATAAATAAAACCTTTAAAAAACAAAACAAAACCTAACCTAACTTGTTGTTTTGTCATACTAAGAAATGTAAACCTACTCTGATCTAGCGGAGCTATTTTAGTATTGTATAAGCAAGCAATGTTCGGTTTTTTTAGGAAATGAATTTGCTTTGGGTGCAAAAAGGCAAGGAGCATTTTACAACTGACTTAGGGAGTCAGGGAAGGCTTCTTGGAAAAGATGATGCTTGAGTTTCCTGAAGGATGAAAGGAAATTAGCCAAACAAAGAGGAGGGGGAATGCTATTCTAGGAGAAGGTAATAAAATTAGCAAAGTTGAAAAAAATAGAGGCACAATCTGGTAGGGGTACAAAGTTAGCAAACTTCAATGTTTGCAACTATTAAAGTAAAAACCTGCACTAAAGTGTGGTGGGAGGTGAGTGGACAGAACATCATGAAGAGCTCAGATCCAGGAAAAGGGAGTTGAACTCTATCTTGAAAGTAATGAGGAGCCACTGATGAGTTTTAGCAAGTGACAAAGTGACAAAACCAAATTTCTGAGTTTTGCAATGTTAACATGGTGAGTCATTAAAAAGACAATTTATCGTATTTGCACTCCCTGTACCTGCTCCCACCTCAAAAAAGAGAACAATAAAGAAGATGAAGTGATATGCTCCAATATTGTACACTAAAATTCATACTTACAATGAAAAGCCAATTCTGGCTGCAATGTGAACTCAGGAACCAAGAGTTGCCAGTTAGAGGCAAATTCAGGTCCTAAAACATTCTCTTCTACTGCATTTATTCTAATCCCAGGTTGATTTTTATATATTTCTAGTATCTTAAATATTTTTCCCAGAAATACTCTTAGTTTTTTAACTTTCTTTACGGAAAGTATGCAGAAGATTATAAAAATATATTTTTACATATTCTTATCCTATTTCTGTCTTTCTGAGACATTCTTTTGAAGGCTGAATCAGTAAGGTCAGGTTTCTCACATACACTGTGATATGAACTTTTACTAAATGATTTTGTCCATTTTCACTGAAATAAACTTACAACCTGATCTTTTCAGTGATGGAGAAATCAGCAACACAAAAACCAATAGAATAATATGCTATAAAGGCCGTTAAAATTAAACTAAGAAGGTAATACAAAGAAACAGTAAAGTTGTCTTGTTATAAACTCCAACTCTCATGTCTATTTTTCCACAATTGAGGAAAAGACAATCTTAATGTAAAAAATTATATGACCAAGTACACCAGACTTAACTGTTATATTTTGACTGACATTTAAGGAATTATAAAATTTAGGAAATAATTTCTTTCTCAGGAAAATTTGGATTTAAAACTATGGTCTCAAAGTAAAATTAAATTTTGCCATCAAAATATAAATGCTACATTTCACTTCTGCTATGCTAATCTCATGTAAAATTCTCATTTCACATATCCCAACATAGCAAAAAGATGCCTTGGAATGTCCAGAAAGGAAACCATGCTTGAAAAAAATGCAAAGGAAGGAAGGAGGGAAGGAAGGGGAGAGGGAGGGAGGGTAGGAGGGAAGGAAGGAAGGAAGGAAGGAAGGAAGGAATCATATTCACCGATTCTTATTTTTTCACCTATTTTTAAAACATTATTTTTGAGAGTTTCAAAGTGATTTTTTATTAAATCACTTATATACTGAAATTTCTCTACATTTTAAAGATAAAACTGACAAATGGAGTTAGCATAATGGAAAAATAAAGCAATTCATCATCATTAAAATCATGTAAAGTTTTAATTTTACATAGATTTCATTTTATGCACCTAACACTTCAGAGTAAGAATAAAACTAAATCAAAGTATTCACGTGCTGAACATTTTTTCATAATTATGTTGAAAATATTGCAATTCATAAAGGAAGCAGTCTTCAAAGAGAACTAAAATGTGAGGATTTCTCCATATATCTCTTTACTGTTCTACTATAAATATCTACTACTGAGTTCTTACTGAGTCTGTGTAACTTAATTGCCATGTAACATACATTTGGGTTCATTACCTGTAAAGCTTTTTGTTTAGGCAGAAGAGACAATTTCCAACATCTCGAGAGAGATAATAAAAAAGAGATTTATATTCAAACTCTGTGACAAAAACTACAATGTTTCATGCGGCATGTTCACAGGCAGACATCACAGGGTCAGGTAGAAAAGTTATTTTTCTGGATTACTGAAGTACTGAAAGTACTGAAAAGTACTGAAAGTTACTTTTCTGAATGATATTCTGAATTACTAATTTGAGTTAATCAGCCAACATATACTTACACAAATGTATAAAATCACAAGATTAAGAACTTTTTATTTTTTATCTGTACAATTTTTAAAACTTATTATATTCTTCTCTTTAACCTAATTATTTGTACACATTTCCCTTTCCTTCAAATCTATAAGGTAATGAATACATGACATTTTTTTACTGATTTTATGCACATAAACCTCCAAAGTACCTAAAATATTGTCTTGTGTGTATATATTCTCAGTAAAGATTAATGTTAAAAACACTATAGGTAAGTAAAGGGGTGCCTGAGTGGCTCAGTGGTTAAGCTTCTGCCTTTGGCTCAGGTCAGGATCCCAGGGTTCTGGGATAAAGCCTGGTATTGGGCTCCTTGCTCAGCAGGGAGCCTGCTTCTCCCTCTGCCTCTGCCTCTGCCCCTCCCCCTCTCCCCATGCTCACATGCATGCATATGTGCTTGCTCTCTCTCCTAAATAAATAAGTAATCTTTAAAATAAAAAAATACTATATGTAAATAAATTTAAAATGAAAATATGTAATATAATACAAGTAAAACATTGGGGTCAGAAACCAAGATCTCAGAGTTAATCTGTCTGCTTTGGGCAATTTTGCATATTTTTACATTCATTTTCACATGCTAAATTCATAGTTAGTTATGATGATCTGTATTTTCAAGTTCTTAGAGGATATAATGTTGTCCATGTAGTAGTAACAGCTTCAAATTATAACATTCTAAAATTCTTTCAGTGTCAGAAATTATAAAATGGCAGCAGCAGAAAAGAAAAGCTCAATAGAAGGAAGATATATTGGCAAAATTTTAAATGCAAAGTACACAAGAGAATAGAGGCTTTTTTCTATGTGGGAGAAAAGTAATATAAATTACATTCATAGAAATAGAAAAGCAAATATTTAGAAAAAATGTGATTTTACAAATATTTAAAGTATATTCAGTTGAAGATGTCCAATAACAATTTAAAATATATGTCTGATTCAGTGTTTTTCAAAGCAAGAATAACACCTATCTCCAAGGAACCTGTTAAAAATAAACATTTCTGATTCCAGCCTAGACCAGTGAGCAGGAATCCGTTTACGGAACTTGGAAAGATTCAACATGCATTGTCGGGTTTTTTGTTTTTTTGTTTTTTGTTTTTGTTAGAATAGCTGACACACAGTTTTACATTAGTTTCAGGTGTACAACACAGTGATTCAACAAGTTTATACACTATGCCATGGTCACCACAAGAGCAGCTACCATCTGTTCCTATACAATGCTATTACAATATCATTGACTCTATTCCTTATGCTGCACCTTTTATTCCTGTGACTTATTCATTCCTTAACTAGAAACCTATATCTCCCATCCACTTCACCCATTTTGACTATCTCCCCATCCCCTTTGGGGTTCTTTGGGAGTGTATATTTGGAAGTAATCAATGAGCAATTATATATTGAGTACCTATTATATTTTTGCCAGACACTGCTCTTGGGACATGTGAATGGGGAAAAAACTAGAAAAACATCTGCACCCTGCTGAAGCTTATGTTTTAGAAGGAAAGAATCACATGCAGAAAAAAGGTAGATGAGGCCATAGGGTGGTTAAAATCACCAAGTTAGATCAAATTAGATAGGCAAGATGGTAGACAAAGAAAGTTATACAAACACTTTATGGGTACTGAGGTATAATTTAAATTCCTGGACAAAAACAGATGGAGAAAAGATAGGGAGCAGGAGGAAAGTAAAAAGAGGACAATGCCATAAAATTCAAAGGAGAAAAAAATTAAGGAACAAAGAGAGACATCTGACTGAAAACTGTAGGTAAGTGAAAGTGGGTACACACTGAGAAAAGAACAGGATGGGGGTGATAGGGAATTGTAGTGAAGGCTGATTAAGATATGAATATAGCAAGAGCTCTGATAGCCAGTCTTGTGCCTTCTCCATGAGGGAGTAGCAAATTACATTTGAATGATGGTGTGCACAGGCATGCTATGAAAATTGGGTAGTGGTGTGGTGAAAATGAATGAATGAATAAAATAATACCCCAAATACTGTCCTCTTTTTTATGGGAGCTTTGCCTAACATTGGAAAGAAATCTTGTAAAGATTACACGCTGAGACTCATCGTCCACCAGATTCTTGCTATCAACAGCATTATGCCTGTTAGCATAAAGGTAAAAATCTTGTATGTAACTATAACTTGGATTTTAACAGCGTACACAGGAATAATGTGAAACACAGGGGGGAAAATGTTGACAAATGTCTCAATTAAATTAATGTCTCATCCAAATCTACTTGGTTTTTTTTTTAATTATTTATTTATTTATTTATTAGAGAGAGAGAGACTGAGAATGAGAGGGGAGAAGGTCAGAGGGAGAAGCAGACTTCCCGCAGAGCCGGGAGTCCGATATGGGACTCGATCCCGGGACTCCGGGATCATGACCTGAGCCGAAGGCAGTCACTTAACCAACTGAGCCACCCAGGCGCCCCAAATCTACTTGTTTTTTAAAGAAAAAAGGATGCTATAAAAATTGAACTTAAATGGCAGGTATCTGCTATGCCTTCTCAGTGTAATTAAAAAATAACAAACTATAATGTACATACAAATGAAATGAGATGAGGAGACACTGCATACAGATTTCTACCTGTTTCTGGAGATTACTGAGCTCATTCCTTCCTCAAGGACATTGCACTTAAGAAGTATGATATTAGATGTAAATTTTTTGTAGATTTTTTTATCAAGTATAAGAAATTTCTCTTTATTCCTTGTTAAGAGTTTTTATCAGAAACAGGTGGTGGATTTTGTCAAATTCTTTTTCTGTCTCAAATGATATTTGTTTTTGCACGTTGTCCACTCTTTCCATTAGAGCCCTTAACGTTTTATTCATAGTTATTTTAAATTCCCTTCTTGCTAAATCCAAATCTGTATCATAGTTGAGTCTGATTGTGATGTTCGCCTTGTCTGTCTCTTCACTCTGTGTTTCCTAATCTTGCCTTTTAACATGCCTTGCAATTTTTTGTTGTAGTTGAAAGTCAGATACGATGCACTGGATAATGGAAAATGAGGAAAATGGGCCTGTAGAGTGAGGTTTTAGGTTATTTTGACTGGGAGTTTGGCTGTGATTAAGGTAAGCTCTAGCTATAGGAGCCAGAAGCATCAAACTCAACAAGAGGCACTCTTGTTTGTACTTCCACTGATGTCTTTGCATTTCCCTAAGAACGTCTACTTTGATTGCACCTTGTTCTTGGAGCTCTTTGAGCTGTAATCCACTGTGGTTAAACTGGGAGCTCTATTGGTGTGGTGGGTGAGATATCAAGCAAGTGAGGCATTGAATAATCTTATGATTTAATATTAGTTTTTTAGAGGACCTATGTCACTTGACTATGCCTCGTACAACTTTTTTTTTTTTTAGTTCTCCTCACTCTCTAATTCCTTTAAGCGAGACACGAAGTCTGATGTGGGCTGAGACAACGAAATGCTTTCCCTCAAGTCTGATAAGGGCCTGGTAAAGTCTTTATCCTGGGAGAGGAGGCTTTGTTTTGAAAAATCCCCTGAGCATATTTTATAGTAATTACTTTTTACATTCCCTTGCCAGAGCCATGAGGGAATCTTTCTCTGATCTTCACTGTACAACTTGGTGGGGTTCCTGGAGGTTAAATACCTAAAAATGCAGAACTCCCCTAACTGTGCCCCCCCCCCACCCCCAGCAACCCTCAGTAGCTTCTCTCTCTTCTGCTAGTCCACAATCAACCTCCAGCAATTTGTCAGCAGCATCTTTTATGTTTTCCTTTCAGTTAAAGGCTCCGGTAGCTCCTGCTTCAGTACTGGAAGCTCCAAATTTGCCCATCTCTCCAAATTTTTGAGTGGCAGTTTTATCTTAAAGTTCAGTTTTCCTATTGGTCTAAGAAAAGCAACGAATTTCCGGTTTACTTCTTCTACTTGAAAGAATGGAGTGATGACTTCTAACCTTTTTACATATTGAAGCCAAGACTGGGACTTCTGAGTGACTTTTTAAGTAGTATTTAAATATTGCCAGGAAATGGTTTTTTTTTTTAAGATTCATTTTTTTTAAAGCAGTCTTAAGTTCATAACAAAATCGAAAGGAGAGTACAGAAATTTCCCATAAACTTCCTGCCTCGCCACATACATAGCCTCCCCCATACATAGCCTCCCCCATACATAGCCTTCCCCATCATCAGCAGCCCCCACCAGAGGTACATTTGTTACAATTGATGACTTACATTAACATATCATAATTACCCAAGTCCATAGTTTACACTAGAGTCCACTCTTGGTGTTGTACATCCTATGGGTTTTGACAAACGTATAATGACATATACCCATCATTATGGTATCTTATGGAGCATTTTCACTGTCCTAAAAATCCTCCCTGTTCTGTCTCTTCATTTCATTTTTCCTGTCCCCCACAAGCTGCAAGTATTGTATAAAGTAAATTTTTATACTCATGGTCATGTAACTCGGGTTTCTTTATAGAAACAAGAACTAGAATAATTATTCCATTTCTGTAATGCTTGATATTATGCACCGATTTATTTGCTGATTTACATGTTATTATTTAAACCCATTCTATTTAAAAATTATGCTCCAATGATTTATTTTTCTTATAAATGCTTTCATAAAGCCTTGGTCCATTCTCATGATACAGTCATAAGAAAAGTGTATTTGACATCCTGAGGCAATTTCATCATTTTTTTAAAAAGAGTAAAATTTGACAAAAAAAAAAAAAAGAAACAACTCAGTTACACGAATATGCTTCTAGCAAGGATTGCACAATTTTTTTCTTGTTCTGATATTTTTCAAATACAATGAAACAATTGAGGAAAACATGTTTGGGTAACAGCTGCTGTTTTCAACTTATATAGTATGAAACAAAGGGTGTGCTGGAGTATTTCCCATTAATTGTTTCCATTGTGTGTGAATTACCCTGAATATCCGATACATTTTATTCCAGAGTCTCTGATTAAAACCAAAGCAACTAAAGTTTGTGGGCCATCATTTTCTATGCTACATTTAATATGCAAACTAATTTTGAAAGGCATGAGGCACCTGCACCACAGATTTCAAAGGAATTTGCATAATAAATACAGTACAGACTTAAAGCTTGCCTTGTAGAGGACAATGACAGATGTGTAAGCAGTTTTGTGTGAGAGTCCTGCATAGCAAAATTTGCTTTAGAGTTGAATTTCAGGGTCAGGGTAGGACAAGCAATCTATTACAGGATAAACATTTTATGTAAGCAAACATCCTATATTGGAATACCCAAGGCTTATTCCTCATGCAAACTGGGGAGTGCTTTTCTTCTATCAACAAATCTTGGATTCTCCACTGGAATTTAAGACTGGCTCAAATCTGAAAACAAGAACCTGTAACCTCTTTTCAACATTGCAAGAGAAAGATCTTTACATTCTAATTTGGTCCTTTTTCCCATCTAGTTTATTTATATGGTTATTGATATTTAATCTCTCAGAAAATTATATCAGATCCTTTTGTGTGTATGTGATTGTGATGGACATAAATATTAATAAACAAATAATAAAATATTACCAATCAATAAGACAATAATCCTGTTTATAAATTTATTATATCTATCAGATCTTCTTCTCCCTCCCAAATTATGATAATACACAAAACTAATTGACTAACAAAGTTAACTTTCTGGGATAGCTCAGAGGAAAATTTTCTCTCAAAAATGATTTGTAAAGTGATTGATTTGTGATTCAGAGATTTATTAGACCCATCTTTGTAGGCATCGAATACCTGAAATAAACAATAAACAATGCCCTATATCTGCCTAATGATAGCTCCAGGTAAATAATAAATTATAGTCAGAGGAACTGTAAAGAAAACACTTACTTTTCTGGATTAATGTCCATGCATATTGTAATTTAGTGATGTTTTACAAGTAGAATTTTCATCACAATACAGAAGTCTCTTTCTACATACCCATCTCCTTGAAACCTATGAGTGGGAGAAAATATATGAAAGTATACTATTTTAAGTGTCTTATACTGTGGGAAGGGGCATAACAACACTTACAGGTAGATTGTGATGAATTAAAGATCTATACTACAAATCTAAAAGCAACTAGTAAGGTGAAAAGCAAAAGTTATACGTGAACCCCACCCAATAAAGTGAAATTATTAAAGATTTTCAACCAAAGAGAAGGCAGAAAAAGAATAAAGGGGAAACAAAGGAGATGGAACAAATAGAAAAAAAAATTGTTAGGCTGAAAGTTTCAAACCTAAAATATCAATAATCACATTAAATGCAAATTATGTAAAATTAAACAGGAAGTTCAGGCTGTCTTTACACATAGGACAGCAGACACTTAGTTTTTGCTCAGCTTTGTAAGGCAATACACAGTATCTTATAATTCCACAACAACAAGACTCTTATGGTCAGGATATACCGGTTAGATTAATTCTTTGATTAATACGTCTTTTCCTCACTTTCTCCCTTCCCCACATGGATAAAATGCTTTTAGGCAATGACCTAGCCAAACAACAAGTAAACAAACAATTTAATTAAATGATCTAAATCATTAGCCCATATCAAATTCTGAATAATGAGATGATGCCTGCACAAGAACATTTCAAGACTGCCATTAATTTCTCCTCACCTTAGAATCTTTTTTTGGTCCATTGGTCACCAAGCTAGGATATGAACACCATCTGTAAGATCATAACACTTAATATTGGAAAAACTTTAGCTTTATCTTCATAATTATACAACTGAATAAATGATTATGTTAAGTAAGATAAAAGGAAATGGACTAACATCATAAATAAAATACTCACTTTTAAGTAAATAAGAATATACCATTAAAAAAGTAACCATATAAGGGAGCATGATATGGAAATACACGTATTTTCATAATGTCCATGCATATTGGACATTGGTATGTATTGAGCAATATTGGTATGGTATGTAGTGAGCAACTGTAATAGGATGTCAAGTGGCTCTCACTGTTGGTTTGGCACAGAATCTGGTGGTGAGGATTTGGCTTAGGTGAGTAGCAATTTTTATAATAGAATTGGATCACATAATGACTAAGCTATGGCCTATGACATCCCATGACTATTTGCATCAAATTCAAACCCATGTTCATGTCCCACAAGGAAGAGCTTGCCCACATTGTTCATATTTTCCCCATAGCATCCTATAACACTGCTATCTCCCATGTACCCTGACCACTGGCTTTTCTTCAGTTTCTCATTGGGTCTTTAGCAACCTAAACTTGACATAGTGTCTGCCTGATTGTCCCTCTCTGAGATTTCTCCATTTTTAGCTCTCTCTCCTCTTTCCAGTCCCAGCTCAAACATTGCTCTTCATAGGGACCACCCCTGAGCTGCCTATGTAAGTTTCTTCCCCATTGTTCTTATTAGGTTACCCTGTTCTATTTTATCTATATACTCATCTCTGTTTGAATATTTTTACTTTAGAGAGATATTTTACTCACTAGAAAGAAAGCACCAATAGAATAAGGTCTAAAAGTGCTTGGCTTTGAGTCAATACTCAATAAATGTTCTGTGAATGAATCATTAACTATCATCTCTAGCATTTTATGGTTTGGGAAATTTGTAAGAAATTGTTAAATTTGGGGATGTTTTCTCAACCCCTGGAAATGCATGTAAAAGTTCAAGAAATATGTTCACTTACAGAGGGATCACTATGCTTGAAATACTCTCATATCCTTCCAGAAAAGTAATTAACATACAGTCATGTCCACATTCATTATAGTTTAAAGTGGACAGAAAAGATCATCTACTTTGAAGCATCTCCAAAACCACTTAGGATATGTTATTTAAGCCTACAATACATAGTTATACAAGAATAAGCTGAAAACCAGTTGGCCTTTAGAGTCTGACAGAAAATAAAATGTCTCAAATCTGTAAAAATCAGTGTATTGGTGACTATCACTGAAATTCCTGGGGATAATTGTTAGCTAGGAAACCCTGGAAAATAAAGCAGGACAAAAATGCACTCTAAAATTTCAGTTAAGGAACATCAGTAATAAGAAATTTGGAAGAAATTCACATTTAAGAATTTTGAATCCATATATTTCAGGTAAAACATACATATGTAAAACATAAACATGTGTGCCTTTAGGCTCCCCAGCATAATAGATATGGCTTTAGTCTTAGGAAACAATGACAGGATTTCTTAAATTAGCAAGTATGTTCTTCTATGACTATAGGTTTATGCCATGTTAATACATGTAAGATTAATTTTAAATGTACTGCAATGCAACAATTGATTAAGCTTGAAAATACATTTGCATCATAAATCAAGAAATTTTAAGCAAAAATCAGAAGGCCTGAATAAACTGGATATACTCTAGATCTATATTTAATTTCACTTTTGCAAGGAGTGATGATTCAAATTAAAAAATGTAAAATCTTTGTGCATGACTAATAAAATTACTTTCATACATCCAAGTATATATGTGCATATGTGTGTGACTTATTTTATTTCTCATTGAACACCCTTAAAAGTTATCACATGGGTTGGGAGGTCAAGTGAAATAGTTATATATTTGTGCCATGGTATACTCATCACAGATAATTTTTACAATTGAAACTAGTTGAATGATACAATTCCAGGAATTGAGTATTAGAGTGATTCTGCAAGGATATTAAATGTTTTTTCAGGAAGAGAAAGCATAGTAAAATATCTGGACATAAAAATGAAATGAAGTATTATCGATACAATCAGCTCTTAATTGAAGCTGAATTAAATTAAAAAGATACTAAAACAGCATGTTTTTAATGTAATCTGGAGATTTGAAGCATAATCAAAGGAAAAGGAGCGAGAAAAATTAAGAGTGCTTTTACTTAAGTATGAAAGTTACGTTGTAGGCATGCAGATTGAGCTTTACCATTTGGGTTACATTTGAATAAATAATTATTTCTGAAATTAACTGCTTCAATTCTTGGTGTTCCTATCACTCAAAGTAGAAGTTCTGATTGGTTTCTGACTCAGTACAAACTAGTGATTTACCAGATTAAACTGAAATATTACAATAGAGTCACCGAGGCAAAGCTTCTGGCATTTCATTTGAGAGAATGTGGATGGAAATGAAAAAAAAAATTACATTGTATTGAGCTAAAAGGCAAAATAATTGAGATAGATATCTGACTGAAAACCTTGAACTTCTGGGGCTCAGGGTAGAGTCTTTGGTTATTAGCACCAGAAAAAATCAAGAACTTAAAACTCAGTGAATAACCATAATTGGTATTTCCAATTTTATGAAAATTTAATTTATTATGTAGAGAAGAAGGACTCATTTGCAAAATATTTATCCATGTTTGTCTTCTTCGTTGGGTGCTAAGATATTTTGAATAAATAAATTCCAATTGTTCAAATATAATTTTGTTTTTTATAAAATACTTATAGAATACAGAATGGTGTTAGATTAAAGGCAAAGAATAATAGATGACTGGACAAATAAAGGTGGCAATAAAAATACCAGCAACATAAAGAATTAATAGTGAAGTGTAAAAAAAGGTTTTATTTAGGAGTTAGTGAAGGGATGTAACTTATTGCAACACTATAATAATGTCCTATCAAGCAGTATCTTAGAATTATGAAAACAACTGACTCCAAAACTATAGAATTTTCCAGAAACAAATTTCTTGCAGTTATGTAATGTGTTCTATAGGCAATGCTTAAACATAGGAATGACTAATGTAAAAGAAATACATGAAAAGCAACTGTTCATAACATTTAAAAACTGATGAAAATAATGATGAAGCACAAGAATTTCAGCACCCAATATACTTTTTTAAAGACTTATTTGTTTATTTTAGAAAGAGAGAGTGAGAGCATGCATGAGTGGGGAGAGGAGTAGAGGGAGAGAATCTTTAAGCAGACTCCCTGCTGGGCGCGGAGCCCCACACAGAGCTTGATCTCACTACCCATGAGATCCTGAGTTGAGCAGAAACCAAAAGTTGCATGCTTAACCAACTGAGCCACCCAGGTGCCTTTCCAATATTTTTTAAAGAAAAAAATGGCACATAAAAATACAGTCTCTCTTTTCTTTTCTTTTTTTTTTTTACAGCGTTTTCCATTTGCTTCAGGAAATCTAAATGTGTCTGTCTGATAGGTAATTAGAGATTATTTTAATTTAGACAAGGACATTACGTAATTTGTAGAAAGGAAAATAGTTTAAGTTATTGTTGAGATTCTAAAACAAATTGAGAACTTCATCAAAGACAAAGATGACATACAGCTTTCATTTTGAACCAGTGTTGTCTCATTAGTGTACTTTGAGACTAGCTGAGAGAATATGGGTAAATTTTTTATAAAAACAATTGTAACCAATCTTGACATCTCTGCAAGTGACATTTTTAGCACTGATACTCAAGCATATTTGTGAATTGAAGAAGTTAGAAGTATTTTTATGTGTTTTTCAATTATTCCATTTCTAACATGCACACACACACACACACACACACACACATTTTCTTTCCTTTCTACTGAGAATGACCCAACAAAGATTAAAAGGAAGATAATAAAAAGGAAGTAAACATTTTGGGGTGAGAATTTTAATGTGTAATTTATAATTTTATGTTTAAAGTCATGGTTATATGAATGTGGTATGTCCTAATATTAATTTTTTCCCAAGGAAAAATTTATAGATTTGGAAGTTAATTTCCCACGGCAGGGATCCAACTATGGACTTCTACAAATTTATCTGTAGTCTTCCCATAAGATTGCCTCACGGTTAGCATTACTTTGAAAGAATAATTTGGGGTTTTTTTTAACAATACTGACTTTTTTAAAAAACATTATTGAAATTATTTTAAAAACACCCATTATGAAAACCCAAATCACACAGTAATGAATTGTGTGAAATAAAAAGTGAAAAGCCGTATCTTCCCATCATTAAAAAATATATTTTGGAGAAAATTTTTGGCATGTTTTCTACATATGTATGATTATATATTTGCATATTCACACAGAAAATCCCTATTTTTAAAACAGAAATTAAATTAAAAAAAAACCAGAAATTAAATTATAGCCTATCGTTCTTGTTTTCTTAGTGTAACAATATATAAAACTAATATTGCTATGACATTGCTTGTAGGAACAACTCATTCTTTCTTGTCTTTACTGATTTCATTATAAGACTCAACAATAGGGGCACCTGGGTGGCTCAGTGAGTTGGGGCCTCTGCCTTCAGCTCGGGTCGTGGTCCTGGGGTCCTGGGATCGAGCCCCACATGGGGCTCTCTGCTCGGCGGGGAGCCTGCTTCCCCCTCTCTCTCTGCCTGCCTCTCTGCCTACTTGTGATCTCTCTCCCTCTGTCAAATAAATGAATGGATAAATCTTTAAAAAAAAAAAAGACAACAATAATTGAATTCACCTGTCACTTTCTGTTGCTTGTGCTTTTGGTCAATTTTATTTATCTATCAAATCTATCAACTGTAAGTGTAAAATAGATTAGTTTTAACAAATAGATACTGTTCTGAAACTACTACCAAACTCATGAGGTAGAATATTTTCAACACTCAAAAAAGTTCCTTCTTGCTTTTTTGAGTTCAGTCTTTTGAGTTCAGTACTTGGCCTGTGGTAATACCACACTGCTATCCATTGTTAAAATTTTCTTTTACCATATGGTTTTTGTAACTGGCTTCTTTCACATTGTATAATGCTTTTGAGATGTACCCATGTTTTTGTGAATCTGTAATGTTTTTCCTCTAATTTCTGAATTGTATCCACTGTATGGACACTCTGTACATTGGTTGTAGGTTCAGCAATTGACAGACATTTGGATTCTTTTCAATTTTGAATTATATTGCTGTGAACAGTTGAGTACAAGTCTTCGCAGGGACTTAAGTTTTTATTTCTCTTGAATAAATATTCAGGAGTAAAATTGCTGACTACATTGTAAGTTTATACTTAACTTTATACGTTAATGCCAAAATGTTTTTTCAATATAGTTGTAATATTTTGCTTCTGTAGTAGCAATGTTTAAGAATTCCAGGTGCTTCACAACCTCTACCTTAAGAAAACTTAGTATTGTTAGTGTTTTTAATTTTAGCCATTCTAGCAAGTATAGAGTGGTATTTAATTGTGGTTTTAATTTATATTTTCCTAAAGATTAATGATATTGGACATCTTCTTTGGTAGAATGTCTGGTCAAAATTTCACCCATTTTTATTCACAAAATTGTTTTTCTTCCTCTTGTTAATTTTTTATACATGTAGCCCAAGTTTATCGCATCATGACTTTTTTGTTTGTTTCAAGTTTTTATTTAAACTTTAGTTTGTTAACATATAGTGTAATATCAGTTTCAGGAGTAGAATTTAGTGATTCATCACTGACATATAACACCCAGTGCTCATCTCAATAAGTGCCCCAACCCCCATTTAGCCCCTCCCCTACCCATCTCTCCTCCATCAACCCTTAGTTTGTTCTCTATCGTTATGAGTCTCTTATGGTTTGCTTCTCTCTTTTTTTCCCTTCTCCTATATTCATCTGTTTTGTTTCTTAAATTTCACATATGAGTGAATCATATGGTTATTTGTCTTTCTCTAACTAATTTATTTTGCTTTGGCTTGATCTATGTCACTGCAAATGGCAAGATTTCATTCTTTCTATGGCTGAGTAATATTCCATTGTGTGTGTGTATATATATATATATATATATATATATATATATATACCACATCTTCTTTATCCATTCATCAGTTCATGGACATTTGGGCTCTTTCCCATACTTTGGCTATTGTTGATATGTAAGAGTTCTTTATATATTCTTGATACAACTCTTTATCAAATATGTGTATTTCAAATATATTCTCCCAGTAAAAAGCTGGACTACTCATGTTCAAAGCTGGACTACTCATGTTCAAAACATTGTCTGTTGAAGAGAAAATAGTTTTTAATTTTACTGGTTCTCCATGACATATTTATTTGTCATCCAATTGTGTTGGCTAGGATTAGAAATATTGTGTTAGCCCTCTTTGCCCTTTTTCCAATCTTTAGGAGAAAGCATTCAAGTTTTCACTGTTAAGAATGATCTTAATTATAAACTTTTATGGATGCTCTTTATTTGGTTGAAAAATTTCCTTTCTAGTCTTAGATAGCTGAAATTTTTTAGTATAAATGGATGACATTTTTTCAAACGCTTTTTCTGTAACTGTTGGGATAATTGTTATGTTGTTGTTATTGTTGTTTTTCTTTTGTTTTTTAGTTTCCAGCTTTTTTGCGTAGTTTCATAACAGAGTAGCAGAGTGATGCTAGTTTCATCAGTGGAATGAATACCCATTCTCTCATCTTTGATATTTTGAAAGATTTTGTGTAAAAGTGAGATTTTGCTGATTAGAGGACTAATCTTTTTTTGTCCAGATGCCACTGAAACTCTCAAGTTCTCTTGAAGTACATAGAGTGCGGTATTATCTATAGAGTTAAAAATATTAAGTATGATATTTATTATAAACTCACAATATGGATCTCTAATGACTAATAAATAATTTTTACATCTGACTGTTTCACTGAGTGAATCAAAAACTCAGAATTATTTTTACAATTGTCATGAGTTGTAAAAATTTATCCTAAAAGATAATAGTTGCTATGGGTCTACATGGTCTTTAAAGACATAATATCTAGTTGCAATATATATACTGAGTTGGGTCCTGATTCACACATACAACTGTCAAAACAAACAAACAAAAAAGACAAATAAATTAACAGTTAAAGATGTTTATGAGACCCTCGAAGACATATAAGTACTTACTGCATAGTTGATAACATCAAGATATTATTATTGATTTTCCGATGTGATAATAGATAATAATTTTATAAAGTGTCCACAATTTTCGAAATGCATGTAAGAACTTTTATAGGTAAAATGCTATGATGTTTAGGATCGCTACAAATACTTCGAGGTGGAAGTAGGTCAGGTTATAGATAAAGGGCCACATATCAATTATAGAAAGTAGATGATGGGTATATCTAGTTCTTTTATCCTCTCTACTTTTTTATAGACTTAAACATTTCCTAAAAAAACATGTTTTTAAACATTTTAAACATTTCTAAAAGTGTGAGCTTCAAAGGAATGTAGTGTCAGCATTTACCAATTAAGAGATGAAATTACTAATCCCAGACAGAAAATATATTCTAATTATATATCCACTATACAGTCGTATAAGCTATTCTTGATATGTGTATTATGAATAAATACCCTATAATGAATACATGTATGTTTACTGAATCTTATCTGAATTTTACTCTTTAACTTCATTTGTAGTAGATCCTTTCATTACAGTATATCATTGATGAACAACATGAGTTTGAAATGTGTGGGTCCACTTTTAGGTGGATTTTTTTCAATAAATACAGTACAGTTATGTGAATGTATATTCCCTTCCTTATATTTCCTCAGTAAAATTTTCTTTTCTCTAGCTTACTTCATTGTAAGAATACAGTAATAATGCATATAATATACAGAACATGTGTTAATAGGACTGTTTATACTATTCTTAAGGCTTCTAGTCAACCATAGGCTAATTGTAGTTAAGTGTTTAAGGAGTCAAAAGTTATAGGCGGATTTCACCTGTATTGGGGGTTGGTGTTCCTAAAACCTATATTGTTCAAACGTCAGCAATAACAAGAAGTGTACTATAATGAGGATAAAGAGATGTTTAAATGAGTGTGTTAATACACTTAATCCTGACTAGCACAAGAAACGTCCTTTCAGGTGTTTCTGAAGATTTCAGTGGACCAAAATGATGAGCATGATTCTCAAACTTTTTAGCTACAACTCAGACAGATCAGTGAAAGTGAAAATCATCCCTTCCTATAAAGTTGCTCCTTTAAAAGATCTGCCATTACATGCCTCCTTCTATAATACATAATAACACCAATCAATCATTTAATTTACAAAACAGCAAATAGGGGGAACAAACTGCCAGAAGTTTGATCTGGTTACTTAAGAGCACTACTTTATTTATTAGGTTTTTGTTTTTGTTTTTAAAATGTTCACTCTTTTGCATATGAAAGAAAGACATTTCTTGCACTACCAGCCACTGAAAAGTGCCTCAATTTAACGATGGTGTATAGTTTGATAGTTTTCTACATTATCTGAAACCTTTCAAAAATATAAGATTGTTTATTGAGTCTATCAAGTACAAACATTGGCTCATGAATCAGGTGAATTATCATTCTCAGAGCACGGTGTATTTACTATAAAAGAAAGCCTAGACTTCTCTGCTTTCAACTCTGAGAAATGCTGCAGCATTTCAGGGAGAACTCAGAAGTTTTCTGTTAGCAGTGTGGGCAGTGGCACTTTTTCTGACAAACTTAATGTCATGAGGTACATAACTCTTAATTACAAAAAATCATCATGGAGTTAAAAACCTACAGGGAAATTAAAAGACCTGCAGCAGAAAACCCTGATAGGGACCTACTTCACATAAATTAAATCGACTTACGTTACCCAAACAGTCCTGATGATTTGGAAAGTGTCTTTTTAGCATAGCAGACTAGTTGTAAATATACAGTTCATTAGCTTAGGTGATCTAACCAAGTTCAAATTGAAAAAAAAAAAAATGCAAAGAGTGACTGATTAAGAGATTTAAAAAAATAATGGTAGATTGACTTAAGTTTAATTAGATTGTGAATTACTTGGAAAAAAATAAAATTTTATAAACATACACTCTTTCTTTTCCCAACTTGTTTTTAAGTTTTCTTTACCTAATGTTCTTAAATATTTAGAAATAATTTTTTCTCTCAAAGAACAAAGTTTCCATTTGGCGTTACAAGGGTCTTGCAAATAATATTTTGTATTAAAGTTACAAAGGAAAGTGAAAAGTGAGTGGCCTTTTGAAATGCATTTTGTTCATGCTATTAAGTGAATTTTGTGGATGTGGATACAATAGAATGCAATTCCTGATCACTTGGGATGTGAAGGATGTATAAATCTAATAGTCTACTCATTAAGAAAAAGTACATATGCACCACATTTATGTATGATAGGAAAAATGAACTATTAGGGGAAAGAGAGAAAAGTAGTATGAGCCATAGGACTTAGGATAAGGAAAGATGTGAAATTTAGTACTAAAAGTGTAGCTGGGCAACATGAACAAAATAAATGTGATTCAAGATTTATGAAGAGAAGACCTAGGTATTTATGGGGCTGTGTGAAATTTGTGAACAGGTCTCATGCCAGTTGTTTTGGGCATTGAGGGACCATTAAGCAACTGTACCCACAATGGGAGCTTCTCATATTAATAGGTAATAAATATATATTTTTAAATATATAAATGATTGAAGTAGAAGAGTAAGGGATTTTTTTTAATATTTATTTATTTTAGAGATAGAGAGAGCACTCGCATGTGAGTGGGGGGAGGGCCAGAGGGAAAGAACCTTCAAGCAGACTCCACACTGAGCACAGAGCCTGAGGTGGGGGGAGGGGAGGCTCAATCTAAGGACCCTGAGATCAAGACCTGAGCTGAAACCAAGAATTGGTCACTAAACCGACTGAGCCGCCCAGGTATCCCCAGAGTGAATTAGTTTTAAAACGGTGGATTCAAGTCCTGGAAAGTACTACATCCTGATATTGAGAATCAATTCCACCAACCTGCCTGTAGAAACTTGGTGACAAGACTCATCATTAAAGAAAGAATATACGAATGAGAAGCATAGCATGGTTGAGAATCAAGTTGTTTGTGACAAGTGGTAGAGATGGGTTGGAAATTCCCTGAAATATCTGAAATGTTTTTCTTCATAATGTCCACTCAGTGTTGTAATCATTTTAAAGGCTAGATATTTGCTGAATAAATTTTTAAAATAAATAGACTGTATTTTAAAAAATTTAACATTAAAAAAGAAGGTCAAAATTCAGGTTACTCATACTTGATTTTTGTAGTAAACATAATTACTGGTTTTTGGAAGCCTTCTCTGAATAGTTTCCCCAAAATACTATGTCTACATATTACTGGGGAGAATATTACTTCCTCACCAATAATTACAAATAGTTAAAATAGTGAATCCTTATCCACACTGCAACTGAACAATGTGAATAAAAATTAGAGTTAGATAAACTCTGAAACTTTGTTTGGATATATACATAGTGATAGCCACATTATAAATTATGAGATGACAAAATGTCTCTCTTTTTGTGTCTAAGACCAAAGGCAGGAGTACACACAAATATTCCTTTAGTTTAAAGAAGAGCTTTGTAACCTATGAGCATGATCTCTGACTTGTCTCTCTATACTTAGTGCGATTTTGAAATTATGCCATATAAGTATTCATCTTTTTTCTCACAATATTGCAAATTCCTCAATAGCAGGAGATGTAATTAATATGTACAACCACCATCTATTTTAGTACTGTATACCCTAAAGAAGCTCCTATTTCTTAATCTCTGCCACTTCTTTTCTCTTGATTTCTAGTTGCTTTGAAACAAGGTTTATATTATTCAATGGTCTCTTTGGAGTCAAATCACACTCTTAATTTCTCTAAGCATATCAAGACCAACATTTAATCATGCTTCTCTCATTTTTAACAAGCCCCTTTTGCAAATATGCCCATTTTGCCCATCACCTAATTCCACTGCCATTTCCCCTTTGAAGTATTTCTCATTGATTTTCCTTGTATTAAAATTCTATATATTATTTCGCTATTAAAAGTAGAACATATTTTTATATGTTCAGTTATTTGCTCTCTTTATTGACCCTACGAAAATGTCATTTCTCCCCCACAAACAGCAGATAGAAAGTAAGAGTGGTACCCTTCGCACCTAGATTGTCTACGACAGCCGACAAAAAAGCTCTGGGAAAGTTTCACAGAGGAGGTCATACCACATTTTTACGGTAGAATCACTGGATGAGAAAGCTGATGCTAAAAATTATCTGTTAAGTCCTGTCTTCTTTCACTAGATCATAAGCACTTCGGGGACAAGGAGAACAAGGACTCTTGTCTTTTTCATTTCCAGTCATCCATGAGTCACATAGTGCTTGGGACACGAAAGGTGTATAAGACAAATTTGTCGAATGAAACTGTTGAACTAAGAAAAGGCAGGAGGTTGGAACAGGAAGGGGTTAGTCTGACATACAAAAGAATGTGATTGAGCATGTACTGCAAGCCAGGAAAGAAAAGAGACTCATGAAAAAAGTGACAACATTATACAGGATTGCAGAAAATGAAAGTAAAAAGAGAACTGGATTTTCGCAATTGCAGTTTGGATGCATTTTTGTATGTTAATTGGCCATGTGTGTTTCCTAGTCTTTAAAATGTATGTTTATGTTGCTCATCCATTTTCTTCCCCAGTTCTTGATTCTGCTTTTATTGATTTATGGAAATTCTTTATATATTCTTGATATGAATCCTTTGTTGGTTGTGTCTATTTAAATATCATTCTCAGTTCATAACCTTTAACTTTGCTGTCTTTAAGTGTGTTTAATTTTAATATGGTCAAATTTATGGAACTTTTCTTTTACATCTTACTTATGAAATCCTTTCCTACATCAGGTCCAAAGATTATTCACCTACATTTCCTATGAGTTTTAAAATATTATTTTTGCCAAACAAAACTTGATTCCATCTGGATTTGAATTTATGTGTTTCTGTGTCTCTATTTAAGTATTTGTGTATCTTGGGAATAAAATGATGAAGAGTAAGACTGAAGAAATATATTAGTATTAATTCAAATAATGTTTTAGAAAAAATAAACTTCATCTGAGGTAAGTGAGGCTTGCACAATAAAGTAAATTCAAAATAAAAATAGTGAAGGTCAGATTAACACCAACTGGTATTTATAAGACATAACAGAAAGTAAACATTTGGTTCTTTGTATAATTTTGATCACAGAAGCATATTTTCTGCACATTTGGAAGAAAATCAACTATCTTGAGAGATGTTACTTAGAAAGAAGTACACAGTTTCCAAGGATGGGCTGTGTGGACTGACTTATGTTGAACTCAAGTTTTAATGCCATTAATGATGTGTAAAAAAGTGGTGGAATAATAAAACTAATTTGAGAATGATTGTAGGTATCTCTCTGACACAGATAGCCCCAGGAGGCTAATTAAAAATGAAAGTGGAGGCAAAAGAGGGATTTGGATCTTGTATCAATATGTATCTCCAAACATGAGTGTTTTTGAAGTTAGGGGGCAGATTCTATAAAGCAGCTGGTTTTCCTGTGGATTCCAGATATATTAGTGACATTAATAAATCAAACAGTTGCATATCCAACTTGTTTTATTTGTTTGCCAATTAGTCAGTTTGGATGTGTGAAGGAAAACATGATGGAGAAAAAAGCAAAGTTCACTGTCCGGACTGCTTTTTTTGAAGTAGCTGGCCTGACTGAGAAAGAGCCCACTTAGACGGCATGTGTCTTAATTTGTTCTCTTGGCCTTTCCGTGGGGGTCATGCCTGCCAGAGGCCAAGGATTATTGCAAAGAGATAAATTTTTCCTCTTTCTCAACGAACCCCAAATTATTACACCATGACTGTCTGACTCAGCTGAGGTTAAAGGTAAAAGGCAAGAACTACTAGAAAGAAAAGTGCCATAAAGATCTGGCCTTTTTTTTATGGCCTTAATATTTATATTTCAATATAATATTAACTCTAATTTCAAATATGCTTCTTAATTTAAAGTTAGCCCTTAGCATAACAGAAAGAAACTTTCAAATTTAGAGGCAATGTAGACTAATGATTGAGATAATGGTGTCTGAACAACGTAGTAACTTGGACATGTTGCTTCAATGCCCTCTGCCTCAGGTTTCCAATCTGTATAATGGGGGTAATGCTGGCATCCACTTCATAGGGTTATTGTGAACATTAAATGCGTTAATATACACAAAGAATTCAAAACACTGTCTGGCAATTAATAACTCTCAGGATATTCAAACATATAAGGGAATAACAAAAGGGAAAGATTTATTCAATTAAACTAAAATCAGGACAGGAAAAAAGAAGATGATCCAACTAATCTTGGATACAAAATCAGGATGCAAACAAAGCATTTTAATAACCACAACAAACATGAATAGATTACATGTTTCTAACATTTATTCATTTCTTCATATATTATTTTCACATATATTTTGTGTATTCCCTATTGTTAAGTATGAACATTCTAAGTATTATGCTATAAAGGTGACACAGAAAAACACAAGTTTTTTTTAACCTTTCAACCTTAACACAAAGGTTACACAGAAAAATTTCTCATCATGGTGGAATTTTGGATTTAATGAAGGACACAGAATAGTGCCATACAATATGGAAACCACTACTTATATGTGGCTACTTAATTTTTAATTAAATGAATTAAAATGAAATAAATTTAATGACTTAATTTCACAGTCCCACTGGCTATATTCAAAGGTTCAAAAGACACGTGTGGTTAGTGGCTATTGTATTGGACAGTGCAGATATAGATCATTTCAATTATTGTAAAACATTCTATTGGAGAGAGCTGATATAAAAATAAACCATGACAAAAAGGAAATTTCAAATACTGATATGGGCCTTGAAAGAAATAAGAAAGTGTGATATGCTAGAGAATGACTGAGAATTACAAAAACAGGGGCTGGCAGCACCATAGAGGGCAAGATCACAGAATGCTTTTGTGAAGAGAAAATGTACAAAATGAAACCTTAATGATGAGATCAGGCCAACAAAGTCACCAGCATGTGGAACTTCATTCTGGCAAGAGGTAACACTTTGCACAAATTCTAGGCATAGAACTTGGATAAATTGAGAATAAAAAGGAACTTGCTAACATGGGCATGATGAATGAGCACAAGTGTTGAGCAATGAGGTTAGACAGGTCAGGTGGGGCCAGGTAGGCCGGAGTAATGGATTTGAATTTAATTCTAAGCACTGATTAGCCATGGAAAACTTTTAAGTGATGGAAGTAAAACAAACAAATGAAAAAAATAAGCTTTATAACTGAGCTAAAAAAATCTTGGGACGCCTGGTTGGCTCAGTGGGTTAAAACCTCTGCTTTCGGCTCAGGTCATGATCTCAGGGTCCTGGGATCAAGCCCCCAATCGGGCTCTCTGCTCAGCAGGGAGCTTATTTCCCCCTCTCTCTCTGCCTGCCTCTCTGCCTACTTGTGATCTCTCTCTCTCTCTGTCAAATAAATAAATAAATTTAAAAATCTTTATTAAAAAAATCTTAAATATTCTATTGTTAAGAAAATTAAAAATAATGATATAGCACCATTGAATATAATGTAATGGATAGAGTACCAGACAAGTAAGTATAAAACTAAGAAGACAAAAAAAAAAAAAAAATTAAAAAAAAAAACCCAAAAAACTAAGAAGACAGTGGTAGCAATAGTGTTAAGATGAACTAAAACCAAGACAATAGAAAAAGATAAAAAGCAATCTTGTATAATTATTAATATACAATGAAGTTTGCCCTCAAATATTCCACAAAAAGAGTATTACTGAATATTATGAATATAACTCTTTGAATTATAAAAATTCAACACACTCACAGTTGTGGTGAGCCACTTATTATGGGATGAACTGTGTCCTTTCCAAATTTATATGCTGAAGTTTAATTCCCACTATCTCAGCATGTGACTGTATTTGGTGATAAGGTCTTTAAAGAGATAATTAAGTCATATGAAGTCATAATGTTGAGCCCTAATCTAATCTAACTGGTGTCCTTATAAAAAGATATTAAGACACAGACACATAGAGAGAAGATCCCATAGAGACACAGAAAAGATGGCCATCTATAAGCCAAGGAGAGTGGCTTCTAGAGAAATCAAACCTGCTGTAACCTTGATCTTGGACTTCTAACCTCCAGAATTGTGATAAGATAAATTTCTGTAGTTTAAGCCACTCAGTCCATAGTACTTTGTTTTGGCAGCCCAAGCAAACAAATATAGTGTTAGAACACACTTGAATTTTAAAGAAAATCAGGTCCTACCTTCCCTAGATATCCTCCCCTAAATTGTAGGGGCTATATATTATAAATATGTTTTTTTAAAGATTTATTTATTTATTTATTTGAGAGAGAGAGAGAGAGAGAGAGCGAGAGAGAGCATGAGAGGGGAGAAGGTCAGAGGGAGAAGCAGACTCTCTGTGGAGCTGGGAGCCCGATGTGGGACTCTATCCCGGGACTCTGGGACCATGATCTGAGCTGAAGGCAGTCGCTTAACCAACTGAGCCACCCAGGCACCCTGTTTTTTAAAATTTAGAAGTTGTCAAAAAATATATGCCTTTTCAAAAATGAGCGATGACAAAGATCTTGATAAGTCTTTGTTTTTTAATAAATAGTGGAAATAATTATTTTCAAATATATGAAATATATATTTCCATTATTTCTTTGAATATCTACTTGCTCAGAATAAAGAATGGTTATTATTATTTAACATTGAGTTTTTTTATTTAACTCTTATGAGTGTTCTCACATTCCTACCCATATCACTTATTTCTAAAGCTACCACAAATCTTTTTTTTTTTTTAAGAGAAGGAGGGAAGTGGGAGAGGGTCAGAGGAAGAGGAAGAGAGAGAATCTTAAGCAGGCTCCATGCCTAGCACCAAGCCCAACATGGGGCTTGATCTCGAAACCCTGAGATCATGATCTGAGCCGAACTCAAGTCGGATTCTTAACTAACTGAACCACCCAGATGCTCCAACCACAAATCTATTTTAGGCAAGAGAAATATATTTTCTTTATCAGCACAAAATTCATGACAGCCTTAATTTTGAACCTATATTCATTAATATTATGAATATAGGCATACACCTTCATTTTTACAAATTAAACTTGGAAATATTAGATATTTTAAGAAAATACCACTTAAAATTGTTGTTATAAATAAAAACAAAACATGTATTATTCCAAAGCTCTTATGCCTATTTATTTTATTTTATTTACTTATGTATTTTTAAAGGTTTATTTATTTATTTGAGAGAGAGAGAGAGTGAGCACATGGTGGGGAGGGGCAGAAGGAGAGAGAAACCCACGTAGATTCTGCACTGAGCGCGGAGCTGGTGTGGGGCTCTATCCCAGGACCCTGAGATCATGACCTGAGCCTAAACCAAAAATTGAATGCTTAACATTTGCACCTCCCAGGAACCCTGGAAAGCTCTTGTTTTTATTGAATTGTGATGCTGCCTGTCTTGGGTGCATTTAAATAATAGTCAAATACTGCATTTTCTTCTTGGGCATATCTTCAGTTGAGAATTCCACAGGTAGATGGAACTAATGTCAACAGGTCATGTAGGACATCCTTCAGTCTGGAGAGGAGTCTGTAAAACCCAATTCCACAGAGATTCAAAACAAAAGAGTAGGGCCACCTTCCATAAGAGATAACATGCACTGCTTCCATTCATTCACTTCTGTAAAAACATGCATGAAATGGTGTCCTTTCATTACAGAATTAAGTTATCCCAGACTGAATCTGAAATAACATTAATTCAACCTTTTATTCACACTTTAAAAAAAGTACATAAGTGAATTTGCAAGAAAATGAAATGGAAAGTATCCCTACAGCAGTTCAGAACTGGAAAAAAAAAAGGTCATTGGGAGGTCTCTCTTTACCATTCACTGAAAGTTTAATTAAGATATGCATCCTAACTTGAACAATGTTCATTTATAGCTCAGGTGTCACTCTCACCATTCTTAATTTACTCTTACTTGCAGTTCATGTGATAAAAAGCATTATCACTATAAAGGAAACTAGGAAAGAAAAAAAGCATACAAGATGAGTTCACCTTTCGTTTTTCATGTGAGAAGAGCAAATTACTGAATCTATAGTTGCCAAAATGTGCACATATTTGTTACAGGAGCAGCTGGTAATGTTGTGTACAGGCTGCTCTCCAGAAATTAATTGTGAATATTAAGAATAATCCTGACCTGGGTCACAGCTGAGCTGATTTATTTTCTCTCCTAGACATTTATCAGGCTTGTCTTTTCTTCCATCTAACTGAAAAGCAGGATGTCTCCGAGTTCATGATGAAAAAGCCACCAATGTATTATGGACCTATACAAGTAGACATCTGTTTAAACTCCACGCTTTGGTCTTTTCTTGATTGTAGTATGCCAAATTATGAACATCATATGAAGCAGAAAATTGTTCTGGCCCGCCTTCCCTTTGCAGTTAATTTATATATTAAAAAAAGGCTCATTTAAATATCATATTAAATAAAATTTAGTAGCATATATTCAAGTGGTAGAAATAGGTCCAGTGATTTAGTGTATGAACAAAAAAGTCTCTATGAAGTATATTGTCTGATGGTGTCAATAAAATCAATCCAAGAAAGTTATTCGTGGGAAATTTTGCCCAAGTTTTTATTTTTGTTAATATGTTTTTTTTTTACCTTCATTTATAATGAAGCAAGTCCTACTACTTTTTTCTAAATAACAGATTTGTTAAAGGCATGTAATTTTAGCTTTGTTATTTCTTGATGCACAACAAAATATGATATATTGACTTTCAAATTATGAAATTCAGTGATTCTTCAACATTTTCTTAATGTCATGTATAAAATGGGTATAATTATGCCTAGCTGATAGAATCTTTGTAAGACCCAGTGATATCATGCATTATGCATTTTGCTTATTAAAAACCCTGTACGGGACACCTGGGTGGCTCAGTCAGTTAAGCGGCTGCCTTCGGCTCCGGTTATCATCCCAAGGTCCTGGGATCAAGCCCTGCATCTGGCTCCTTGCTAAGTGAGATGCCTACTTCTCCCTTTGCCTGCTGCTCCCCCTGCTTGTGTTGCTCTCTCTCTGACAAACAGCTAAATAAATAAAATCTTTAAAAAAAAACCTCTTAAAAAACGCTATACATTTCTGATATTGGTATTAGGAGGTATTAGAGAATAATGAATGATTAATGGCATGGTCATTGATTTCTGTACACACCTACCTAAGTCCTACCCCATGATACCTTTTTATCCCATCAATTTGCTCTTCAACTTCCCACAATATTACTTAATGTTCATTCTCAATTTTACATATTCTCTGTTCATTCTCAGTTTCTGAGCCCACAGATATTCCCTCAGTTCAACTTACAATGGTATCATTGTCATGATTTTAAAAATGGCATTAAATGGGCTTTCTTCAAACCTTTCACCATAAGTATCCAAAATTGCCTATATTCTTAATTCTTTCCTACTTCACTCCTGTAATACTTGGAAGATCTGCCCCTGATCTTACTGAAGACCAATACTTCTACTTGAGTTATAACTGTTTCTTCTCTCTGATGACCCCTGTATGTTTGCATTTAAAAGTTTCAAATTCAGTTAATTTGAAAGTTATTCTCTCTGAGCCATAATTAAATGACTTGTACCATTAAACCTATAAAATGTGGAACCATGGTTAATCACCCATGAAAACCATGATAAGAAAAGCTAAATATTATGACATTGACAAGTATAATAACATAATAAACACAAATCAGAGAGATAACAGAAGATGACATGCTAGTGCATATTTTCCACACTTTTCTTGCTAAAATTTTGGGCCCTAAAAAGTAACTAAAGTTAAGAAAGTTAATAAACAAGAAGTAGCCTTGGAGTAATTTTGTAAAGGGAACATGAAAAGCACTAAAAATAATAACAACAATTAATATTAATTATTAATAGTTGTTAATAAATACTGGAAAAAGGGAATTTGAAGCAGAGGTACAAGGAAGTATTAGTCAACTAATTTTCTCATCTTTCATACTGAGAAATAAAGAGCATTAATATATTATCCTAAGTTAAAATGAATCAAAGAAAAGAAAATTAGAATATAGGCCTTGGAAAAATACTACAAGGAAACAATCACATAAAAGCAAAATAGCACATTGAAAAGGCAATTCCTGTAGCAAAACAGGAAAACAGTCATCAAAAATAGGAAAAACAATTTTCTTAAAGATTTTATTTATTTATTTGAGAGAGAGAGAGAAAGTGAGAGAGAGCATGAGAGAAGAGAAGGTCAGATGGAGAAGCAGACTCCCCGTGGAGCTGGGAACCCAATGTGGAACTCAACCTGGAACTCAAGGATCATGACCTGAGCCGAAGGCAGTTGCCTAACCAACTGAGCCACCCAGGCGCCCCGGAAAAACAATTTTTAATTCCCAAATGAAAGATTAGGTATACATGTTTGACCTGTCATCCATTGGGAAACCACACTACAATTAAAGTTTAGAAATTCAGAAAGGAATAAACTCAAACAATGACCGAATGGTAGAAGAAAGAGGCTGGCGAGAAAAAAAAAAAAAAAAAGATTTTAATAAACTTACGGAAGATGGAAGACACAGTGAATACGATGAATTTGATGTATTAAAATGTGGGGAACGATGCTTTCCTGCAGTCTGTGGAAAGCAATGTCATAAAACCTTGGGTTCCAATTCATTAGATACTAGGGGGCAAATTAACAAGGTGGAAAATAGGTAGACTACTAAGCTGAAGGTTTGTCGCAGCCGAAGTCCACAGACACACTCAGGTTCTGGCTTTCTTGTCTGTGCTGTGTCTTGCGTAATGAGTTGAACAGTGCCCTCCTCCCCAGTTGATGTCACCTGGAATCTAAGAATATGACTTTTTGAAAATAAGGTCTTTGTAGATATAGTTGGTTATGGATCTGGAAATAAAATCATCCTGGAGTTAGGGAGACCCTAAATCCAAAGACTGGAATCTTTATAAGAGAAAGGAGAGGGAGATTTTGACAGAAAGGGAGAAGGGTGGCCTATGAAGAGATAGATTGGCCTTAAGCTGCCAAAGAACCAGAGAACATCCAGGGCCACCAGACTCTGGAAAGAGTCTTCCCAAGAGCCTTCAGAGGCAACATGGCCCTGCTGATACCTTGATTTGGTACTTCCAGCCTCTAGATCTGTAAGATAATATTTCTCTTATTTTAATCTCCCTGGTTTGAAGTAATTTGTTGTGACAAGCCTAAGAAACTAATATATCCCCCGTCTGTAAACTCTCTTTTGGAAAAAGAAAAGAAAAAAAAATCTTCTCAGGTTTCTTTTCTCTCTCTCCCCCTCATATTTGCGGTGGTGGAAGTGAGGAGGTAGGGACTGAGTATCAGTGGAAAAACTACTGACTGGCAGGCAGATGGGATCTATTTCAATTTGTGTTCTACAAAATCAGACCAACTTTAGCTGGCTCAACAATTTACTCTACTTCCTTGGTAAGTTGTAAACTCACTCTCACATTCCCCAAGGGAATACTTCATATCAGCTCTCTCTTCTCAAATCTTTGATTTCCTTTTCACTACCTCACTTTAAGCTCACGAGTTTTCATCACACTGTATTGAACAAGCAGAAGCCATCTGTAGTCTCCCTCTCATTCCTGTCTCCCATTTCAATGAGGAGATTTGTCCTTGTTCCATCAAAAATTAGTCACTACACATGTATCCTGTATGCCATGCCCTTTAATTTTGCAAGGACTTTTCCTCTTTATTAACCTATCACCGTATGGGATCATCAGACTCTCTACTTTGTTGCATCATATCCACAATTTAGAAAATGCTTTTGTGTCTCATACTTCAAAGTACACCATATAAAACATCAAAAATATGCCTCCTTCCCACATCATTCTTTATTTTCTCTATTCCTCTTCATGAGCAGTCTCCTCCAAACCCTTTTCTCTTATTCTTGAATTCTTCTCCATTCTCTAATCACTTAGTCATCCTTCAGTTTTCTCCCCTCAACTTTTCTAGATGCTTGTTACTTAACTTCTCAGCAACACTGAACAGAATTTAAATCCTCTCTCCTACTAGAAAGATATTTCTCTTTTGAATGGATGTGGACAATATATATTCCTGATTGTTGTCCAATTACCTGATGCTCCATCTTAGATGTGTTTGAATTATTCACCTTTCTCTACCCAAATGTGAGAGTTACTTTGGGATGACTTTCCTTTTTTCCATTTTCCTCATAACTAATTATACCCACATATAAACACCTCATCCAAATTCCTCACATCCTTATTCCAGCAACCCCTTTGTCATCTCCACTGGAAAAATCTCACCATATCAAACTTAAATTTCTCAGAATATTTTCTGAGGAAAGTTTCTGTCTGATTTCTTTACCATGAATTTTTAATACTTCAGAATATAACGAGCATAGCCACTCAGTAAAATTATTTGCATGAAAAAGTGGTTTCTATAATAAATACTAAATATGGACAGTAAATTGAGATTATATTTAGTAAGATTTTGGGGGCAGGTTTTAATAGTCATTAATAAGAGATTTTTATGTATACTCAAATTTAGTTCTAAGAATTTCTAGGTACTTAGAAACCTACCATTAAAACTATTTATTGTCTCTTGAAATTGTTGATATGGCCAGAACTACTGATTTTGGCTAACCAATTCACCACTTCTTACACTATTTTTGATGAGGACCTCTAACATTAGCTGGTAATCCCTCCATTATCCTCTCCTTTATCATTGGATATATTACCTGTTATTTCTTACAGTCTGACCTCAACTATACCCAGAGAGTCCTGTCTCTTGTCTATTTCTCAACATGATCTCTTCCACTCTTCTATTAGTCATTCATGAAAGACCCTGAGTCTACTCTTACCATCATTTAAGAATTTAGGGCCAAGTGGAAGGCAAACTTCACTTCCAACTCTCAAATATTACCAAAGCATCAGTTCCAAAATAAATGAACCTTTTTCTGTCTCTTTTATCCTTTTCTGAAGTCTTAAATACTGTTAATAAAGTTAAGTGCTATATTCCAGGATAAAAAATAGGACCTAGTCAAATATAACAACCATTAAATAGTTCTTAAATTTTAAGATAGATTTTCATACAACCTCTTCTCTGTCTAAATGGTTTCTACTTACATGTTTATAAGTAGAGACATTAAAAAATAACACAATATTATAAAACATATTAAAATAGCCATATCATGTTACATTATTGCTCTATGTTTAACACTGGCTCTTCTACATGGTAAGCATAATATACAATAAACGTCATCAGAAGTATTTATCTTATCCATCATCAAAAACAATATTTATCTTAAGTGCATGATTATGATTATGCTCTGGTGTCATAATCAACACTAATCTTCTCAAAATAGACATTTCTTTCCATGTAAATAAATATTTAGACGGTTGATTTGAAGCAGTTGGCCCTAAAAAGGGCTGATAGTTCAACAGATCAAGAACCAGAGTCAGCATCCCATTGGCCTTACCAGGTTTCAATTTCTTTGTATAATTCAAAGCAGCTAAGAGCTTTATGTTGTGAATGGGGGAAAAAATCAGAACTTGCATGGTATTGCTAAAATCTGTCAGGAGACCCATACATTAAGGTCAGAAAGATGAATGTCTTTAGTGAGCTAGGTTAGTTACAGAGGGACAAGCTAGATGAATAAAAAGAGCATAGGGGCTTATTTTTAGATATGTATAAATCACTTAAATGCTACAAACGAATTTTTAGTATAAAGAAATGTTACTGACTGTCTGATTGCCTATTTGACCTAAAAAAAGACTATAAAAATGAAGTATTTTTAGGCACACAAATTTGCCCCGAAATAGAGCATGCAGTGTCCTCTCACTGAGGTCTAAACGTTCCTGACTGAAAGGGGCAGACAGAGTGCTGAGGAAAAGAACGCTGTCTCCTCATATGCACACACACCACGGCACAGCGCAGGGCAGGGAGCATTGTGTCAACCCCTGAGAGATTGCCACATAAAATTACCGTCATAATCCTCCCTAGACCTGACGTGAACTAAACTCTCAACGTAGTAAGGACACATAAAGAGTAAGTAAATATAAAACGATGCCTAGCATAATTCATTAATCATGTTAATAATGAAGTTTCTCATCGTTTACCATTTGCATATGTCCTTCTAATGTAGAATTATTGAGTCGTTCTGATGAATTCATCCCAGGACTGGTACCAACAAGATAATTCAGGGATTAGGATTACAAACCAAATGATTTCAGACATCATCCTGGTGCTTTGTGTTCATCCTGTAATGCTGTATTTTATGCTGGATCCTTAGTTGATAGCTCAATGTTTGTTATTCAGTAATTGCACAAAATGCTTAAGGTATACAAATGCAGGGGGGGAAATGGTGGATATCAGAAATATATTTCTCCTGTCCAATTTGTGATTATTGGTATACACTTTTAGGAATTTTAGGAACTTGGAAGTGCCACAACTTTACTTGAAGAAGATTTGATATAATTGGTATTTAAGCCATCTCTGCTTAAGCTAGCCTTGATTTAAAAGTGTAGAGTTCTTTTAGATAATATCATAATAGTTTTTAAATGTTAGAATAAAAATTTTAGTATCTCCATTATACCCTAGAAAAATGATTTAAAAACCAAAACCCAACCTCCTGGCAACTTGAAGGCTTTTTTGGAAATTCATAATCTTAAGAATGTAAAAATAAATATTTTGAAAACAAACTAAAAGGCAGGGACAATGAAGCTTTAAAGTCAATGTAAGCATTAAAATATTGCCTAATCATAGCCCTCTTAGTTCTTGATATATCTGTCTTGGCCATTGTCGTCTTCCTTTACATTTTTTTTATGTTAAATTTATTCCTTCGGTGCGTGTCTAATTTATTTATACACATGAAGCTGGCATTTTTCCTGCCTTTGTTCCTAAACAGCAACTACAAAGAAATAAAAAAGAAATCTGTTGAGAGTATCCTTGAAAACTAGGTTTAAACCTGAAAACAGATTTAATAATTGGAAGTTTCAGCTGAAGTCATAATTGGTTTATGTTTTATAATCCATAATCTTAATCTTCTTTGAAAAACAAAATATATTTCTGTAATAATGAAGAGTTTGTTTATTTTTTGTTTATATAATGCCTCATCTTATTTCATAAAAGACTGCAGGTGGTTAAATGCACTAAGTTGTAAACCAAAGTAAAGTGTGAAGAAAGCATAAATACCATCATTCATGTGAGCATGGAAAAGTCCTGCTTAAATTCGTTAATCCATTCGATGCTAATAATACTCACCGACCTTCCCATGCTAAAGTACAATCATTAATTATCATGTTCTTCTTTATGGTTTTAAATGGAAAAAATAGTTATCTACTTAAATATTTGTAAAACTATAAACAAAGTGGCTTAAATACAGAGTAGTATTAAGGCTATCCTTTGGCTCCTGAGGGTAAATGGATTATGGACTCAGATCAGCTATCACATTGTAAGTCACAAATCCTAAATTTTGGCTGCAGCTAAAATGTCCATTTGTGTTATTCACTGATTTCCCATAAGAATAATGCATAGTAGGCTTTAGAAAATGAAAACAACATTAATAATGGCAAGGGAGTGTCTGAATTCTGTCAGTCATTAAAAATCTTAATTATATCAGAACAGTACTCCATTATTACTGAAAAATATATCTGCTCTATCTGTTAAGAATTTATAATAAATTAGTTTCTATTAATTAGTTATTATTTAGCAAATTATGTGTTCTACTCCAAATAGATAACATGAACTGTGCATTTACATTGGTAAAATAGTTATTAAAATATTAATGCCCTTCAATTCACTTAGTCAAATAGTTAGCCAGAGTTTTCTATCATGATGAATGAATGTGGTATGTATGTGTGGATTTCAATATCAAAGAGTTTACTATTACACTAATATTATATAGTATTTCTTTTATGAGATGCTGTGACTCACAACTAGAATTAGTTACCCTGGCTTTTTCTGTATGTACCCAGATTATAATCTTTAAGTTGTAATGTGGATCAAAATAATTTTGTGTGTATAAGCCTAAACCTAATCATGTTAACTACTAAAGTGGGGTGAAGAATTTATGGGCAAGGCCCAAATTAAACACTCTGTTTAATTTAACCATTATGGTGATAAGATACTTTGATATTATAACATGATATTTCTTTTTTACATTCTGTAGCATAATATTGCTAAGGCTATATGTATAAAAGTTAAAGAACTATGAGCAATAATTAAATAGCTGATCACTATTGCAAAAGTGACAGTGTGGTATACATTCTAGCGCTCACTTCAGGTCTATTTTATATCTTATTTTCTGTGGTTCCTTGTAACCGTCCCTCAGAACAATGTACCGCTTAAAATATAACTTACGAGAAATTATACTAGTCACCAAGCATGCTTAGATATAGACTTAAGAAAAACATGTATTGGCAATGAGCCTCTGGGGGAGAGGACGATATACGTCCTTGAAGCCGAGCAGCTGGGGATGCCCGGCTAGCTCAGGGCGGAACGCTGCCTGCTTCGTTTTTCCGTTATCTCCCCTTCCCCGGAGAACATCTGCAGTTAGTTAGATGACCCTCTTGTTTGGGTTTGCTCACTATAGGTCGTGCAATGCGTGACCAGACATATTTTGCCGTTCTTCTTACTTATCTGCAAAACTCATGGTCAATGTGTGACCTACTCTGGCTTCTTTGTTGGTTGTTATCTACTTTCTAATAAATATGAGACTATGGAATGGTTCCGGGCGACAGTCTTTTCTACTGTTGTCCCATGCTCCCGGTCTCTTGGAGCTGACTTGTTTGTGCCTCATTCTTCTCCTGTGCGCCTTCAGGAGGCGGCAGTTCCTTTTATCTATACTCATTCTCTGTGGTCTTGATGTCTTCTTTAAGATTCTTCCCTATATCTCTCTGTCCTTTAACTCTGGATATATGCTTTTCTTTCTGTATTTCTATTGTTACCCCTTGATTATTCCCACAATCTGTTGATACCTTTCTCTTGTTCATTGTCTGTCAATACTAGTTGTTCTTAAATTCTATGCAAACAGACAATGAATTAATGGAAAGAACTCTGTGGATATAATAACAATAATTAACTCCACGGATTTTAAAGAAACGGAGATTAATCTAGCAAATTCATCAATCATTTGCAATGGATAGATAACCCTAACTTTTCTCCTAATGTCTTTTTTCCCCCAAATACTTGCTATATCCTAATGGACTAATAATTGGTTCTTTCGAAGTTTCTTGAATTCAACAAATCAAAATTGAAACACTTTACTTCTCTATTCAATTCTTTTTAAAGATTTTTATTTATTTATTTGACAGAGAGAGAGAGATCACAAGTAGGCAGAGAAGCAGGCAGAGAGAGGAGGAAGCAGGCTCCCTGCTGAGCAGACAGCCCGATGCGGGTCTCGATCCGAGAACCCTGGGATCATGACCTGAGCCGAAGGCAGAGGCTTTAACCCACTGAGCCACCCAGGCGCCCCTCTATTCAATTCTTTATTACCTATCTTTGTTCTCTATATATATGCAGGTACAGAACTTCAGAGACTTTGGTTCATCTTGAACTATTTTCCTGGTTTACTACGTTTAATGGTGACCAAGATTTTAGTATATTTTCCTCTTTTTCCAATCCAATGGCACAGTGTTGACCATAACATCTTCATCATTTGACTAAATTACCACACTTACCTTTTCAATATTAATTGCCATCAATGTCTACTACTATTTTCCAATTTAGTCTTTTCTCTAACATTATCATTCTAAAATGTAGATCTCATCATGTTTCACATCCTTTCCTCCAGTAACAATAGAAAGTGTAGATGGTCTTTGGTTTTTAGCAGATGTCAAGCTTTTCTGTGTGTTTTGCATTTACTTATAAGATTTAACCTTCACAACAGTTCTATGAATAGGTGCTGCTATTTTCATTTTATTTGACAAGTTGCTTAACTAAAAGATCTTTCAAGTTAGGCCAAAGAATATTTTTATTACTCTTTTTTTTTACTATTATTGAGATATAATTGATATGTAACATTGTGCAAGTTTAAAGTGTACAATGTGTTGATTTGATACTTATATATTGCAATGTGATTACCACCATAGTGTTAGCTACCACCTTTATCATATTATATAATTATTATCTTAATTTTTGGTGAGAACATTAAAGATCTAGTCTCATGGCAACTTTTGAGTATAACAGTACTGTTAACTATAAATACAATGTTGTATATTAGATCTCCAGATTTATTCATCTTCTAAAACAAGTGTGCACCATTTGACTATTTTGCCAATCCCCACCTCCCACCAACATCATTGGTAACTACCATTCTATTCCCTATTTCTATGAGTTCAGCATTTTGATATTTCACATATAAGTGATATCATACAGTGTTTCCTTTCTCTGTCTGACTTATTTTGTTTAGCATAGTACCATCAAGTTCCATTGATATGGTTGCAAATGACAGAATTTCCTTCTTTTTCATAGCTGAATAATATCCCATTGTATTTATCTATATCACATCCACTTTCTCCATTCATCTATAACAAACACTTAGGTTGTTTTCAGATAATGGCCATTGTGAATAATGCCATAATAAATATAAAAATAAAGATATCTTTTTGATGTGTTGTTTATATTTCTTTGGGTATACACCCAGAAGTGGGATTGCTGGATCATATGATAGTTCTATTTTTAATACTGTATGTTACCACTTATATGAATTTTCTAAAGTTGTCAAATTCTTAGAATCAAAGAGTAGAATGCTGATTGCCAGCAGCTGAGGGAAAGGAGAAGTGAGGATTTACTAATCAACAGGCAAAAAGTTTCACTTAGCATAATGATTAAGTTCAAAAGATCTATACAATATTGTATCTATAGTCAACAATAATATATTATACTCAAAGTTTTCTTAAAAGGGTAGATTTTATGTTGAGTGTTTTTACTCTAATAAAAGAAAAAAAATTAATGCCAATTGCAGATTGAATGAAAAGAAATGCAGCCCATCAATATGTAGTTTACTATTGAAATACTTTATTTTTGTAAGCTATGGAATGTGTAAGAGTTTATTCCTGTCATATCTTTTTTACTTTGGCCGTAAATATTATACTTTAGATTTGGTGATATTTCATTTGTAGATCTCTTCTTTGGAATATATAGTGCTTTTTTAAAACCTGGATATTTTTTAATTATTATTTTATTTTATTTTAATTCCAGTATGGTTAACTTACAGTGCTATATTAATTTCAGGTGTAAAATATAGTGATATAACAATTCTATACATTACTAAGTGCTCATCAAAATAAACAAAGCACTTTAAATATAAAGACATAGGTGGGTTGAAAGAAACAGGGTGGTAAAAGGGAAACCATGCAAATATAAAAACTGAAGTAGCTGTATTAATATCAGTCCTTGTGGACTAGAACAAGAAGTACTATCAGAAATAAAAATGGACACATCATAATGAACAATGGGGTTAATTTATCAATCTAAATAAATAAGCACATAATCAAAACACAGTACTGAAGTTTGGATAGACAAATATAAAAGAAAATGTCCAGACTGAGAAATGCATCTATAAAGATAACACAGGTAGAAATTCCATAAGAAAAAGAAATATATCCAACATACAATGTGGGAACAACTGAATAACTATGTGAAAATATGAACTTGGATTTCTGTCTCAAACCATGTAACAAATTAATTCTAGATGGATCAGATATAAAGGCAAAAGCTATAGCTACAAAGTCTTTAGAAGAAATCATAAGGGAATATGTTTGAGAATTTGGAACATGCAGAGATTTCATAAGGAGGATATTAAAGTAACAAAAATGAATAAAGTATCACAAAAGAGAACTTTCATAACATTTTTAGCCTGCTCATAAAAAGACATTGTTGAGAAATAAAAAGGGAAGCAACTTCAAGAGAATGAGAAGACAAGCCACAGACCTAGAATTACTTGCAAACAATACACTGATAAAAGACTTTTACCCAAATATATAAAGAACACTTAAAACTCAACAAAAAGAAAGCAAACAACCTGATTAAAAAATGGGTCAAAGATCTTAACAGACACCCCACCAAAGAAGATACGGATGACATATAAACATGTCAAAAGATGCTCCACATCATATGTCATCTCGGAAATGCAAATTAAACCAACGAGATCTGTTTAGAATAACCAAAATCCAGAACACTGGCAATACCGAATGCTGATGAGGATGTGAAGCAATAGGAACTCTCATTCACTGCTGGTGGGAATGCAAAATAGTACAGCCACTTTGGGAGACAGTTTGTTGGTTTCTCTCAAATCTAAACATACTCTTATGTCCAGCAATTGCACTCCTTGTTATTTACCCAAAGATGTTGAAAACATATCCACACAAAAACTCACACATGGATATTAATAGTAACTTTATTCATAACTCCCAAAACTTAGAGGCAGCTAATTTATTGTTTAGGAGATAAATGCATAAAATTATGGTGGTCCCTCCGGAAAATGGTTATTAACCAGTGCAAAAACAAAAACTATCAAGTCATGAAAAAAAATATGGCATAACCTTAAATACATATTATTAAATGAAAGAAGTCAACCTGAAAAAGTACAAGCTGTATGATTCCAACTATATAACATTCTAGAAAAGGCAAAACTATGGAGAAAATAAAAAAGATCAGTAGTTTCCAGGGGTGAGGGAGATGGGAAGGGATGAATAAGCAGGACCCACAGGCCTTTTAGACTAATGAAATTATTCTGTATGATACTGCAATGGTGGATATATGTCATTATTCATTTATTGAAATCCATACAATGTATAAGGGTGAACTCTCTTGTAAACTATGGACTCTGGGTGATTATGATGTGTCAGTGTGGGTTCATCAATGGTAACAGATGTCCCACTCTGGTGAAAGACGTTGATAATGACAAGGCTACACATATATGGGGGCAGAGAGAATACGAGACATCACTGTACCTTTCTCCCAATTTTCCTGTGAACCTCAAGTTGTTCTAAAAAATATAGTCAAAAATAAAAAACAAAAGACTTGGAGAAAATATTCACAATACATGAATGTGGCAAATGATTTATATTCAAAATATTGATTCAATAAAACCAATAACAAAAAGAAAAACAAATACCCCAAGAGGCAAAGCTCGAATAGACATTTTACAAAAGAGATAAGTGAATGGCCAATAAACCCATGAAGAGATTCAACATCATTAGTCACCAGGGAAATGCAGAATAAAACTGCAATGAAATATCATTCCATTACTACTGAAAAGGCAAAAGCAAACAAAGAAAAAAAAAAATAATGATTGAATGTTGGCAAAGCTACAGAACAAGTGAAACTCTCCTAAATTGCTAGAGGGGATTTAATGGTACAACCACTCTGTACAACATTTTGGTAATTTCTTAAAAAATGTAACCAGCTGTCTACCTTATGAATTAGGAAATCTATTTCCCAAAAGAAATAAAAGTCAACAAGAAGACTTATGCAAAAGTGTTCATCCAACTTAGATCACAAAAACAAAAACTGGAAATAACCCAATTGTGCATCAACTGGGAAATGTATAAACAGATTGCCATGTGTCTGTGTGTGTTATAATGAAATTATATTACTCAGTTATTGATTTGACACATGCTGACAACATCAACAACATAACTCTTACAAAGACATGCTAGTAACATGATTTTATGTTAAGACATGTTAAGTGATAGAAGCCAGGCACAAATGAATACGCAACTGTTTAATTCTTTTCATATGTGAAGATCAGAAATAACTAAAACTAATCTCCAAGGACAGCAAACAGAAGACTGTCCGAAAGGGAGTAGTGTTGGGGATTTGTGGAATGTGGCATGAGGAAACTTTCTGGGATGATGAAAATATTCTATATACAGATAGAAGTGATAGATATAATATATAAATTCCACAAACTGTATTCTTAAGATCTGTACATTCACTCTGTAAATTTTGTCTCAAATAATATGTGTGTATGTATATATTTTATATTTATATAACTATATGTGTGTACATACGAAGGTGTATTGACCCACAGGTATATATATGTACAACGCATATCACATGTTACATATATAATACACAGGTATAGATATAGATATAAATACAGATATATATGAGTATAAATACTATGAAAAGGCCTTTCAATACCCCTGTGCTTTATGTATACGTGTGTATGCACTCATTGTTCTTCACATATATGTAAGTATGCATACGTGTGTGTCCAGTAGTGAAGTGGACTAAAAGAGTATGATTGTAACCAAGTCATTTATCTACACTATCTTAGCTGTGTAAGAACTTGAGTAATGATACTACCAGACCACAGAGTTCACATACAGACCTCTTGACAAGGACTGCCTATCTCTGGGGATTGGGGACTTGAAGCTGAGTGATTGCGACTTTGAATTCTATTCCTTGGAATAGGTAAGTATGTTCTATGTGTGAGAAGAAGTAAAAAGTTACTTTTTTACTTGGCCAGAAGATGGCCAAATGGCCAGAATATAGGATTTTGACAGAGACTGTACTGTGCGGTTACCAAATCTCTTTCCTTTTTCCTCCTGTGCATGCCATTAGACAACGGTTCACAGAAGTTTTATTTTTTATTAGTTGGGACCATGTGGCTGAGCTCTGACCAGTAGAATATGGATGAAAATGTGACATCTCTTTAATGAAGGGCCCTAACATCTCCCTGTGATTCTCAACATTTTGCAGCTTATCTTGCTGGATGCAGATAATCCAGCACAGAATCTGAGGATCAAGAAGGGGCAAAGCCATACAGTGGAAGAACCATGAGTCTGAAAGAGTGACTGGGTGAAGTATTACTCCAGTGATTCCTAAGATCTACAATGGACCATGAATTGAACAGGAAATGGACTTTTATTATTCATTTTGGAAGTTCATATGCCAGTAACTATGAAAAAAAGTGACCAATTTTACATTTCAGTTTTATCTTCACCTTTTATTAGGATTCATGAACCCCTTACAGAAGACAGAATTACTTGCTAGAAATTTTCTAGCCTTTCAGGCATGAGAGAAGAAAAATTATGATAAAAGCTATATACATACATATATATTTGACTATATACTTTATATATAGTTGAATATATGTATACATTATATCTGTAAACTCTATATAGTTATTTGAGGATACATACACTCATATATAGCTTGTGTTTTGCTCTTCATTAAAACAAACTAATATCACAATTATTTGTTTCTCAAAAATAATCAATACTATATGTCTCATATAAAATCAACATTTGACATAAAAATAAATACTACCTGAAAAACCAAATAAATATGTTTTATTTAAAAAAATTTTTTTTTGTTTTAAATTGTACAACAAATGGAGAGTCTATCAAAGTGAAATTCCCATAGAAGACTGTGTCTTAGTGACTTTCTATGTACCACTTCGTGTTATTTTTTCCCTCAGATTTAAATGTATAAACTCACCAATTCTCCATACTCCAACCTACTTCTATTATGGGAAAAAGTCATCAAAAGCAGATTTTACTACCACCACCATCATCACTGTATGATTTTTGAGACATCGGTTTTCTTATTGGCCTGAATTTTTACGTCAAAATTAAGCTGAATTATAAATGCATGTAACTATCATACACTTCTGAGTTTATGAAAACACTTAATGTCATCTCTTTCGGAGCCCCTGGGAATAATGCCAAATCCAAAGAAATTATGGGACTCCCACTTAGTATCCTACTTAGTGCAGGTGGATTTTTAATTAGAGAAGACTCCAAAATGCAACCACCTTACATTGCCATTCAAACGGAGATGTGTTTCCAGATAACATATGGAAGCTCCATTGGGGAAAAGTATCAACCCCAAAATTGCCTCTGTGCCATCTTATGACTACAGTCATGTGTGAAGTTACAGAATTTAGCACCGTAGGACATGCGGTTATGATGAGTATTTCTCTGGTCATGGAAGAGAAAATTATCTTGCAGTACGGTAAAAGTCTTAGAAGAAATAGCTGTTGTACCAGAGGTTTGATAAAGGTAGCAAAGTGGTTTTGGTTCACCCTGTGAGGACGCTCTAGGCCTTCCAAGATTTGTACCAATTGCATTTTAGTAAAAACTTCAGGGAACGTGTCATACACTTACTGCTACCTTCATGGCAAGTAATGAAGCCTGTGAGTAGCCAAAATATTCATGTGCCTAAAAAGAAAACAAGCACAAATGATGCCAAATTTGCCATTTTAATTAGTTGTCTTGGATCATGCTGTTTGAAACATAGTGACCAGTTTAGCTGATTTTGTGGTCATATTCTAACATTTATAAGAGGTAAACAATTGGAAGTACTTAAGATTAAAGGAGAAAAACTCTTATGTGCAAATATATATACAACAATTCATATCTGCTGTTGCCATGAGCGACAGCCAGTGAGATTCACTCTGGGGTTGATTCTGACAGTTTGCGCTCATAGAGTCTACATTCCATTTCAAGAAGGAATAAGCCACTTGATTTAGACATTGGTCTCCAACAAAAATGCATAAGTGAAGCTCTACATGAAAATGAAATACAATATTAGAATAAAAAGAGAGTATTGCAAAGGCGTTGGATTAATCTCAGGAAAATAACAAAGAAAACAAGCATAGACTCTCACCATAGTGTGCTGCAGCTATGGGGTGCATTCAGCACGGACAGTTAGACTCAGCGATCTTGAGGAGAGAAAAAACAGCAGATAGTTAAAGAAAACAAAGAGAAAGACATTTCAAGCTGATTTTTTTTTTTAAGATTTTATCTATTTATTTGAGAGCGAGCGAGCACAAGCAGGGAGAGAGAGAAGCAGGCTCCCTGCTGAGCAAGGAGCCCAACACAGGACTCAATCGCAGGACCCTGGGATCATGACCTAAGCTGAAGGCAGATACTTAACCGACTGAACCACCTGGGGGCCCCTCAAACTGATTTTTAAAAATCTCTTTCAAATCCACGATTTTTGTAAGTGCAATAACATTTGTCTTTGTCTTCCTCTTCCTCATTGCCTTTAACAAGTTTCCTAACAAAAGACTTAAAAAATTTTTTCACATTAAATGCTCCATGAAAAAGTATTGGGACAGCTACAGGAAAGATATCGCAAGTCATATTAAAAAACAGGCATCATTTTTCCTGAGTAATCTATGCTTGAATATAACCATCTGAAATAAACCACAGGATTTGTTAAAAAATGGGGTACTTGGTTGTAATGCTCTATTCCTCCCAACCATCTCCAATTCAGAAAACTTCTAATTATTTTTTTTACACATTTGACCTATAAGAAGATTACCTTCCAAAAGTATACTCTTAGGAAAACAGCCTATGTAAAGAAATAAAAAATGTGAAATATGACAAAATATTATGTTGGCACTGTGGCCTATATAAATATTTCAAATGAGAGGGAAATTATATTGGGGTCCATCCTTCAACACAGTGGCATATACCAGACTTAAATCATTTCCCAAACATTTCCCTATCATTCAGATTAAATCCAGAGTATGCCAGAAACTACATCACTCTGTACATCGCCCTGGCAAACTAAAGTGAAAAAATGGGTGACTTACTCAGATAAATGTGGCCCAGAAGACTATTTATTATGAGAAAAGTCAGATATTTGGTCTCTATTATCCACGGGACTGCCGATATCAATCAAGCCCATTAAAGAATCACACCATTCTCCTGTTTTCTAGGAGAAGTTCTGAATGGTAGGACTGGGCTGGGACAGGCTGCTTTTTGGCTCAGAGCTGGTAGAAAGTTTGACTTTTTTCACATAATGCCAAAGAAGTCAATATGAAGTAGATAACATCACTGCATAATGTGTAAGAGGGGGAATAAATAACTCACATACTCAACAGCTCTAGGTGATCCTCATTGCTATCACTTGATGGCCAGTAAGGCCTAACTTGAATATGAATATGACAGTGGAAATCATACGCAGTGAAGGTCCCATGAGACTAAGCACAAAACATTTAGCATCACGCTTAGCACGTGTTTCTCTTTCATTTTTCCCTTGCTGCTCCTCTTCTTCCTCCTCTTTCTAATTTTGGTTGAAGTGAAACTACTCTTAGAAAGGAAGATAGGATAGAGGGTTTCAATTTAGGGAGCACATTAATAAAGTGAACACATCTAAGTTTAAAAGAAAACATGATTATTTCACTAGATCATAAAATAACTTACCCAAAATTTCTCATGCAGTCTCACATTAAAAAATAAAGTAAATCTGAAGTGGAAGGGGGAAAAAAAGTGTGCAAGGCAATGCAACATCAGATTTTCACAGCATCATGTAATTTTATATGAAAGAGATAAATGCTGGTGGCATGCCTAGTATGCACAGTATATTTTGTCCCGTTACATATTCATGATTTCAAAGTTAGCTGTTTGACAATGTAATGAGTCCATAATAGGCAATCTCTTTTCTTGAAACCACTATTTCAAGTCTCCACTATTCTCCTTGAGATTACTTCTATTCAACATTTCCTACCCACTCTAAGCAGATGGCACTGCCCGTTTCTTTATAAAGGAAATAGGAGCTTCTATGTGGGAATTCTCTCCAGTTCTGTCTTACTCTGCATGTACACCCATAATCCCATTTTTTATCTTCTGTGAATAATCTCACATCTGCATTCTTTCCAGGAACTGTTTCCACCTAAGATCTTCTTTTTATCATAAACCAATTGCTCTTTACTCCTCTCTTCCCCCTACTTAACACACGTTCTATCATTCCCCTTCTCTTTACACTAAATCTCTATGAATGTAACTCACTCTTTTCATTTATACCCACACTTCCCAAAAGAAGAGCTAATATTTACTTAACATATTTCCCCACCTTTCCTAAGCACTTAAATCTCATTTCTAGATTTATAACTGAAACAGCTTCTACCATGGTGGGCAATGATGAGGTAGTGCCAAAATTAATTAGATATCTTAGTTCGACTGGACAGTCCCTTTTTCTTGTCACCTAGGACATCACTTCTTTGATCACTCTATTTCAAAAGCTTTTGCCTGACAAAGTGCCTACATCTAAATATTTGTGTTTTATTGCAGAAAGTGGGAGAGAAAGTGTCAGAGTAGACATTGTCTTAAATCTCTAGACACTAAGCTCTGCCAAGCTTTCATGAAAGATAATGGTAAAAATATTTATTTCCAGGGTCACCTGGAAACCCTTCTAAGCACAATATTTCTGGACCCACCAATTACAAACCTGCATGTATACACTGTCCCTGCTGAATGCCAACCCCTCTTACTGTTTTAGAGACAATCTTCACCAATGATCACTTTTTCCTTCCCAACTCCAGATGTACCTATTAATTTGTCTACTCTATATCTCTCTCACTCCAATGGATACCTCAAAATCACTATGTGAAATGAAGCCATAATATCCTCTCCTTTCCCTTTCCTGACCCTAAAAATGTGATTATCTTGCTAATTTTCATCTCTCAATGAAAAATATCAGAATCCAACTATGCCATCAAGTAAGAAATGTGGAAGTGATTTTTTAAAAAAAGATTTATTTATTTATTTATTTATTTATTTATTTATTTATTTGGGGAGGGCAGGCAGAAGGAGAGGTAGAAGGAGAGAAGCAGACCCTCTGCTAAGCATGGAGCCTGATGCAAGTTTGATTCCAGGACCCTGAGATCATGACCTGAGCCAAAATCAAGAGTCAAATGCTCAACCAACTAAGCCACACTGGCATTCCTACTTTTAGTGATTTTTAGTGATTTTTCTTCCCCATATCTAAACCCGCATTTTCAAATTTCTAGCTGATATTATCTCTTCTATATTTTACTTATTCTCTTTACCATCACTACCTTTGATTCCCCCACAACTAACACCACACCCCCACACACACCCCGGCTCCATATTTTTACACCAAAAGTCTTATGTGCAGAATTAATGGACAACATGACAATTCAATCATGGATTTTTGATAATATCATCAATTGGCTCTTTGTCTTTCAGGTCCAATCTCTTATTTTTATTTAAGCTTCTCAAATGGATGTTTACAAAGAGTAATAAATCACAGATTTATTCAACATCAATGCCACCTACGGTAAAGCATTTTTGGCACCATATCTCTCTTTGCCTCTCTCTTCTTGTCACTATTTGAGTAAGTGGAATTCACACAATATTTGAAAAATAAGTTATGTGTCCTTTATAGGATACACTATTATTTTAAGATATACCCTTTTCTTTGTTTTCATAGATACCGTGATAGAATGTTGGGAAATACTATATCAAGAATGTTAATTAAGCACACTTTTTTTCCTTCATAAGTATTTGGTAATGAAAAGAATACAAAAATCTCAGTGCTATATATGAAACAGTTTACAAAGCTTTATAAGATTTCATTATTTTGAATTGATCTGAAAACAAAAGCAGACATTAATTCATTCAGCAAATATTATTTCATGTTTTTAATAAGATATTCATGTTTTCCCTTTAATCATTTATTCATACATTTGACACTGTTGGGACAGAATAGGAAAATGGTCTTTTAATATAAGCATAGAGTATCACCTTTCTCAGTAAAATTAAAAAATATCTGCTAAATTCTAAAGACCATGCAATTAAAGATGCCTAATGGGCAGAAAATTCATCTTACAATTATTTCAAATGTCCAAACTTTGCTTAGGTATGGCTTCAATATAACCAGTATAATGAAATTATTGCCCTTTAAATATCTCTATTGAAAGAAAAATTCAATAAATTTTAAGTTCTAAAATTTGTAGAACATGACAGTTTGACAACAGTAGTTTGCCACTTCCTGCCCATGATCCTTTAAGCTAAGAGGATTCTTCTAAATTGAGATTAAAACAATAGTGGTCTTTATCGTGTCACGTTGTTTTGTGCTTTCTTTTCATTGGTGCTATGGAATAATTGTGTTCAATATGAATAATAAATCTGTCCTATGTGTTTTCAAATGTTTGCAATGCATTCAGTTTTGATTTTTCAATACTGTTTTTAGTTGCACCATTATCCAAGCTTGACTAAATATAATGTCTTTTGACACTAAAACTACAGGTAAGGTGTTGGTAATATAATTGTAATGCTAATACTTACACTACATGTATTGCTGTATTATAATCAGTAATAAAAGCATGTTGAAGTGTTGTGAAAACTCCTCATGCCTGCATTATGTTATGATCTTTGATAACCTTTATTTCTAGATGAAAGTGGTTTACAATACTGTATCAGCTATAATGAGCACCAATAAACAAGCTGCTTTGCCAAGGGCGAATATAATTCCAAGCAATAAAATTGAATCTATGACACTGTATCTTCTATTCTTCATTTCAGATTCATTAACCATTATGGAGATCAATCTCTTTGACACAGTACATTTCTAACCACATTTATGCCAGAATATGTACTCATTAGCATGTTTGAACTCCAAAGCTAAAATGACAGGGTTTCCCCTTTGCTTTGTCACATTACACATAATTTGAAAAGCAAGCCTTGAGCATTCTGACAAGCACGTTGTTTAGGATACATTTCTTCTCTCTGTATATATTATACATTTATGCACATCCTGTACATTTTATGATTTATGTTATACAAATGGGAAAAAATGACATTATTTATAAAACTTTGAAAAATTTGGGTAAACTCAATGCTCTGAACAAACTGTCTTTAAATAGTAGTGATTAGCAACATTACCATATTTTTTTTTCCAAATCTAATTGTAAATTAACTTGTACAAATGGGGATAGATAGATAGGTAGGTATAGAATAAATTACTGGACATCTTGCCTAAAGGTGTTGCTATTGACAGCTTCTTGGAAAGGTCATTTATTAAAATTTATAAGGTTTCTTGTAAGTGCAGTCACCCAGTATGATCTTTACAGCTCCAAGATTATTTCCTTGACATAACATGTCACAATACATTTAATAATAAAGAAGAAAGAAAGAATAAAATATCACCAAGGACATGTCGACATCGATCAAAAAATATATTCCCAGGCAATTCAAACTACAAATTTCCTTTTTTCCCCCCTATATAGATTGTATTAGAGTTTTATATGTCTGCTTTTTTAATTTTTTTAAATTTCATTTATTTATTTGACAGAGAGAGAGACAGTGAGAGAGGGAACATAAGAGGGGGAATTAGGGAGGGAGAAGCAGGCTTCCTGCTGAGCAGGGAGCCTGATGCGGGGCTCAATCCCAGGACCCTGGGATCATGACCTGAGCCGAAGGCAGCTGCTTAACCGACTGAGACACTCAGGTGTCCCAAAATGTCTGCTTTTTATAAAAATATTGAATACATAAATGGGAATGGTTCACATATTTTTCCCAGCCTTTCATTATAATGGATGAAGATAACGTTCAACCCTTCCTTAGAAGAAAGAGTATGGCAGTTTTGAGGAGGAATAGGTGGGCAAATGTCACTTGAACTGTGGGCAGTGGGAGAAAAAGGACAGAAGAAAAGTTACTTGAGAAAAGACTTGTTTTGTTTTAAAGATTTTATTTATTTATTTGAGAAAGAGAGCACAGAAGGGGGAATAGCAGGCAGAGGGAGAGGGAGAAGCAGCTTGCCGAATAGGGAGCCGATGTGGGGCTGGATCCCAGGACCATGGGATCACCACCTGAGCCGAAGGCGGAGGCTTGAAGACTGAGCCACTCAGGCACCCCGAGAAAAGCCTTGTTTTGCGAACCAAGTTTATTTGGTATTTTTGTTCCAACGGTAAAAATCTGTATACGTAATTTGATCTGCGAAGTGACATGATGGTTTTACTGAAAAAAAAAAATAAGAAGAAGAAAAAAAAAGAAAAAAAAAAACCTAGCAACTGTGTGGGGGTGGTGGATATTGGCAAGGAGGTTAGTAAGGTAGCTGTTGCCTGATCCCAAAGACTGACTTTCTTTTTTTTTTAAGGTGAAATGGTTTTTTGTTGTTTTTGGTTTTGTTTTTATTAACACACACTGTATTATTTGCTTCAGGGGTACAGGTCTGTGAATCATCAGTCTTACACAATTCACAGCACTCACCATAACACATACCCTCCCTAATGTCCATCACCCAGCCACCGTAACTCTTCCCCCCTACCTCCCAGCTTTTAAATGAAGTGAAAGTTAGGAAAAGATCCTTAGCGTTAAATATTTTAAAAAGGGGGGATGGATTATCAGAGGATTTATTGCCGTTTTCCAACGGTGCATGGGAGAAGAATGAGGCACAAACAAGTCAGCTTTAAGAGAACCGTAGCAGGGTTGGCAGTTGAGACTGCTGCCTTAACAACTCCTCAGCCCTGTATTTATTAGATACAAGATATCAACAAAGGAATCAGAGGAGATTATAGATAAGCAAGTTATGCCTGATCAAGCAGTATAGTTTGAGGTTGAGTAAACACATTTAAAGGGATCATCTAATTAACTACAGGTGATCTCTGGAGAAGGGGAGATAACAGAAAAAAGAAGCAGGCGGCTTCCACCCTGAGCCCGTGGGGCATTCCCAGCTGCTCGGCTTCAAGGACATATATATATATCGTCCTCTCCCCCAGAGTCCTGTTGCTGGTACATGTTTAAGCATATTTGGTCAGTACACTGTTCTGAGGGACTGTTACAATTTATATTTGATAATTTTGATACTTTTGATATAGGTTGATACTTTTTATTAGAAAAGTAGCAGGAAATTCAGTCCTAGACCTGTGACATATTAGCTGTATTAGTATATCAAGTTTGAAACTCTGTTGTAATTTTTAATACTTAAGATGGATTCTAATTTACCCATTCTGTTTCTCTACTCCAGATCAAATGTTACACTAAACAAAATTTGGGCCCCTGAGGGACTAATGGAACTGTACCTACTTGATCAGATAATATTGTTACTATGTCTAAGAACTCCCCACTACCTGGTAGGATTCAGATCTTGAAGTCAGTTACATATTTGTTTCTCCTTTGCACTGAGTCTATTAAGCCAGATAGGAGTTACATTGTCAGTGTAGTAAAACTGTTTTACTTGTACATGGACTCACTTAATTCACATAATAACTCTTCAAAGCATGTCGGTCAGCTATTCTCAATCCATTATGAAGTTACCCTTCATAATCACAGAGTCCAGATGTCCTTATGAAGGGTAACTACTTTGGTGAGCTGCTTCTCGCTAGGGATAGGAGATCTATTAAGTTGTCAAGAGTAAACATTTCACTATTAGGAGTGTCAGAAATAGAAGAGAAAATATTATTTAGTTCCATGTCAAAAACAATCCTTTTCCTTTATCATGCTGCATGTTTGGAGAAAGAAAGCCGTATCACTCCCACAAGTTTCAAAACCGTGGCTTAAAGTTCAGGAGGACAGAGGAACAAAAGGCTATTGAAAATAGACTATTCTATCAGAAACAAAAGTGATAACAAAATGACTTGAAAATATAAATAATTTCAGGCACATAATAAGTGCTATAAATACTTCTGGTTGGATAATGTAGAAATTATGGCTAAAAGAAATACAATTTCAGGGGTGCCTGGGCAGCTCAGTCGTTAAGCGTCTGCCTTCAGCTCAGGTCATGATCCCGGGGTCCTGGAATCGAGCCCCACATCGGGCTCCCTGATAAGCGGGAAGCCTGCTTCTCCCTCTCCCACTCCCCCTGCTTGTGTTCTCTCTCTCGCTCTCTCTCTCTGTCAAATAAATAAATAAAATCTTTAAAAAATATTTAAAAAGTAAATAAATAAAAGAAATATAATTTCAGTTACCAAACCATGTAATAGTGTACACTGAACATCACTTCTGAAGTATAGTTGTTTCTTGGAATTAGAATAGTATGTTCCAATTAATTAATGCTTTGCAACTACAAAATGATTTTATAGAATCTTATTTTATTTGATCCCCCTCATTCTTTGAAACGATATCATTGATTATATTATTTTGGAAATAGTAAAACTGAATATCAAAAAGCATTAATAAATTTGCCCTGGGTGTGTGACTCACAAACGTATCCATTGCTTTAAATCCTGGAGCTTCCCCACTGAAATGACCCGCCTATTAATGATATGTCCATATGGGGTTGGAATTGGAATAGGCTGAGAAATCATTACAGTTGGACAAAAATGGAGCTCAGGGAAATTAACCAATTTGTCCAAATTTATATATCAAGTTATTAACGACCTCAGATTAGGATTTAACTTAACTGATTTCTACTTTCAGAGTAGCTTTAGGGCAAATAAAATAAAATGCTGCTTTATAAGTCAGTAATAAACTTAGAATTCATTTAACTAAAAAGCTATGGATACAGATAATTATCTATCTATCCATCTATCTATCTATCTATCTCATTTGTAAATTACCAAGCCAGTAAGTATAACAAGGGATATAAAAAGTACCCTGTACCACCCTAATGTTTTAAATTTGACCTCTTAAAAGGGAAAATGTGCATAAAATGTGCATTTTGTAACTGTTAGAAAGTACTTGGTTAAATAGGTTAGCATGTGGCATTTATTGTATTAAATAATTAGCATAAAGCTAGACAAAGAGTATTAGCTGGGTATAAATATTTAATTGCAAAATTAAATTACTTATACATGCCAAATTTTCAAAAATAAATAATGAAACCTTGTTTTGTTAAGAAGTCTTACAATCGACTAACAGGCTTATACAAGAAAGATCCAGAGATATTGGAAACCAAACAATAATTTGCTTACAAAATCTCTGGTGAGTATACTTGTCAGCAGGAACACCAATCAAGTACAAGGTCCTTATACTGTTTCCATTAGGTTAAATGCATCAGTTAGTATTTTCTTTCAAATTGACCTACAGAGAAATAAAAGTTGGAGGTTTATAAGGTTGTGTTTAAATGTCAAGTGTCTTTTTCTACCTCCTCCCCCCCACCAACTGCCTATGTTCAGCTTTCAGTCATTTCCCCTTTGTT
>CM052810.1:44166037-44316064 GCA_028533885.1 Nasua narica
CCCCCCCCCCCCCCCCCCCCCCCCCCCCCCCCCCCCCCCCCCCCCCCCCCCCCCCCCCCCAAAAAGCTGGAATGCTAACTTTGCAAGGAGAAACCTTACCCGTGCTGCCTGATCCCTCACTCTCTTTCCCTGATGAGTTTGGTAACCACAGAAAGCATGGGATCTAATCCTGGAGCTCAATATTATGAAAACCTTTCTTACACAGAAAAGGCTATTCTCAATACCAACTTTATCAATGATACAAGTACTATCCTTATCCTCAGTTCACCTCAGCAGCTTTAATTATTTAACAGATTTCTCAGTTGGATGAATACTCATATTAAAAAAAAAAAAGAACAGTATTTATTGGGCCCTTTAAACACATGTTTGCTGCATTGATCTGTGTGCCTCTGGAAATAGACATAGAAAGAAAATTTATGGAATGAAATATAAATGGGGCGGTTGAGGTTTCTCATGTGACTAAGACCTTGAACAGGGGTACGTTATCAGGGAGCTTTGATGTTAATAGTTTATATAGGCCTAAATTGGATCATGGGACTGAATTTGCCTTATGAAAGCAGCTCATTCACTATTGCTGCGTAGGTGAGTGGCTTGTAAACCTTAGATCACATGTGATAGTGACCTTGTCAGTTCACCACAGCTTATGCCAGCCTTTTCATTGGAAAGTAACCAAATTCATGGAAAAGAGGGGTGTACTTGATGGTCCCAGTGCAAAGTTGCAGGGATCGACAAAAGTATGAAATCACTCATGTCTCAGGTAAAGCGGCAGCTGCCTTATGGACGTTAGCATACTCGATGACCAAGAGATCCTCTGACAAATTCTGGCCAAGTAAGGTACAGGTGCTAGACCACTTACCCCTGGTTAGCAAACACTGGACATCCACATGAATGGTCTTAGCCACATTATTGATGGTTTAATCTGCAACTTTCAACTTTATAAGGCTGTTCTTGCTAAACCAGATGCAAACCTTACTATGTGAACAAGGACAGTGAGTTACTTTAGCAGAGAGTAGGCCAGGAAAAGCTTTGTATATAGTAGTAGCTGAAACCAGGGGAGATAGTCTTTATTAGATCTGTCTTTTGGAGCATGTGGGTGGCTCAGTCAGTTAAGCATCTGCTTCTTGAGTGTCATGAGATCAAGTCCCATGACAGGCCCTGTGCTGGACAAGGAGCCTGATTAAGATTCTCTCTCCCTCTCCCTCTGCCTCCCTTCCCCCCGGCTCATGTGCTTGCTTTTTTTCTCAGGGAAGGAAGGAAGGAAGGAAGGAAGGAAGGAAGGAAGGAAGGAAGGAAAGAAGGAAGGAAGGAAAAAATAAAGAAAGAAGAAAGAAAGAAAGGCAAAGAGAAGAAAAGAAAGGAAGGAAGGAAGCAAGAAAAAGGAAGGAAGCAGGAAGGAAGACATGCCTTTTGGACATCACACTGTAGAACGCTATTTCTTCATTTAAATATGTTGGCATATATCTGTAGCACCTGTGAACAGAGTGGGCTCAGGTTGGCTCTGCGTTTGTTTATAGGAGAAACAATGGTCTTAGAAGGTGGAATTCTTAGGCCTAATATGTGACATACAAAAAGGTGCTGGTTACAGTCATCCTATACTTCCCTCTCCTTTAGTGCCCACAGTTCTTGGTCACACCACTTGGAATAACGAAAAGGTAGACCAGACAGTGGTGGGCAGCAAAGCGTGGCTTATTGAATTACAGCAAAGTGATAGTTCAAAGCTCCCGAGGAGAGAGAGGACCCGAGAGGGTTGCCACTGGAGTTCCTAAATCTAGGGGGTTTTTTGTTTTTGTTTTTGTTTTAAGATTTTATCTATTTATTTGACAGAGAGAGAGAGAGAGAGATCACAAGTAGGCAGAGAGGCAGGCAGAGAGAGAAGGGGAAGCAGGCTCCCTGCTGAGCAGAAAGCCCGATGCGGGGGCTCGATCCCAGGGTCCTGAGATCATGACCTGAGCCGAAGGCAGAGGCTTAACACACTGAGCCACCCAGGCGCCCAAATCTAGGGGTTTTTATGGACTTGTTGGTGGGCTGTTTTAATCTGATTAATCCTCTCTGAGCCTGTCATCTAACCAAGTTTTTATCGTCTATCTCCTGGAGGTGGAGGGCTCCTTTCAGGGTGATATAAAATCATTTTAATGGTGGTTTCTTCTTGGGGGAGAGGGGACTTGTCCCTGCCTGCCTGCATTCCAACTAACTATCCTTCATCATCTAGACCTAAGAAATACGTAATTCAACCACAGTCCCTACTCTGGTCCTTTATGAGCTACACCCAAAGCATATGCAGAACTTTGGAAGGTCTTGTCCAAATGGTCTTGTGCCTGCTTTCAAGGACTTCCCAGAGCCCTCCTCTGCTCTCTTCCTGAAAGTGCAGGATGACAGGTGCACAGACTCTAAATCTAAGGCATAGCCAAGTACTGGCTCTTTATTGGTATTGAAATCAAGGCCAGGTGGGTGGAGAACAGAAGACAGTTTCAAGGGTCAAGAGCTGGCTTTGAGCTCATACCCATATTTTGGTTTATATTTCTTGAATTCTGAGAATTCTAAATTTGCACCTTGCATTTCAGCCTCATTTTCTCTTGAGGAACTTAAAATATGATGAAGTGGGGCATGGAGGAGCACTTTGTTGGAAAAAGTTGACAAGTTCAGATTCGTGGGGTAAGGAGAAACCTTATGAAAACGGTACGTGAGATTGCTCTTGTACTCTTCTCCTGGGCCCCCGAATATTAAGAATGGGTCTGAAAACAACTTGCATTTGGCATAAGACTATAAATGCCTATGTATAAGAGTATATCAATGTTACATTAACAGATAAGGCACATATTTAAATCTTTATAATGCCAGAAACTTATTGGATGGAAAGAGTTTAGAATATTGCAATCATCTGAATGTTTTTGTCCTCCTAAAATTCATGTGTTGAAATCCTAAACCCCATGATGATGGGATGGTAAGATAATTAGGCTGTGAGGGTGGTGCCCTCATGAATGAGATTAGTGCCTTTATAAAAAGGACCCCAAAGAGTTCTCTCCTTCTCTCTTTCCCCCTAAAATATAAAATGACAGCAGCCTCTCACCAGAACTGACCATGCTGACACCCTGATCTCAGACTAACAGCCTCCAGAACAGTGAGAAATTAATTTCTGTTGTTTATAAACCATTTAGTCAGCGGCACCTTATTATAGCAGTCCAAACTAAGACAGAAGTACCACATAAGAAAATAAAAAGTTACCTCAAACAAATTTTGTTTAACAGGAATATGACAATTGTCAGGATCTCAAATGTTGCTTTTAGAGAGGAAGCAGTAAGTAGAAGTGTATGTCTCCTCAGAAGCAGAGAATGTGAAGTGCCAAAATTAGCATCTTGCTGAGAGATTTTTTTTTCCCCCAAAGTTTTAGGGAGTTTTAGTGGACAGGTTATGAATTCTAAACAACTGGCACCCTCAATGGCATCCTGATGGGACTAAAGCCAAGAACACATACCACTGAATTATTAAGTCCTAGGCAACACCAAATACTATGTTCTAGGAACACAGAATATATTTCTTAGAGTATCTTAGAATACCTACATTAGAAGATTGCAATAAAATTGTTTTCTGAAGGTTGTGGCTGTTCAATCCAGTCTTGAGATGATTTTGCACATTTTTTTAAATCTTTTTTACTCTTACAAAAAGTGAGGCAAACAGCAAACTTTCAGTTGATTGAACAAAACTCCTTAAGCCCTGAATAAAGACAACACACTATACCCATTCCAACCAGAGGCACTTCCTGCTGCCACTGCTATTGGAATGAACGCCAACTCCACCAGGCATTAAGCAGCCCTCCACCTGATACGGAGAAAATAACAAATTGAGAAGAATGGATTTTCAACTTTGCCTTGTTGAGACATTGGTTTCAGATTTTAAGTCTAGACAAATATTTTCTTTTTCAAACCTTACTTTTCCCTGGGAACTTACTAATGGGATAAAAATTATATTAGATTTTTAGAATATTTTGTGTTATAACGACATGTTGCCATTCAGTGTTATCTGTAAGCTTTCGATGATTTTATTCAGCAGTGACACCAGGCGTAATTTAGGTTGGAGAGTGCTGAGAGCCGCAGAAACCTCGCTGTTTGACATGGTCACGTGGCAGGTTTGCGTGGCTCCTGCCATATGGACGGGATTGGTGTCTCCTCCTATAGCTCTTTGTGTTATTCAAATTCCTTTTATCTTTTTTCTTTTTTTTAAAAAAGATTTTATTTATTTATTTATTTATTAGGAAAGAGAGAGAGAACATGAGAAGGGAGAAGGTCAGAGTGAGAAGCGGACTCCCCATGGAGCTGGGAGCCCGATATGGGACTCGATCCCGGGACTCCGGGACCATGACCCGAGCCAAAGGCAGTCGCTCAACCAACTGCGCCACCCAGGGGCCCCTCTTTTTTCTTTTTTACCTAAGCCCTGTGCTCAAGTTGAGGCTCTGACCCACTTAACCCACTTCTAACCAGGCCGAGACCTCCTTACAGAAACTACATCAAGCAACCAAACCACCCCCCCCACCCCCGCCATAAAACCGTTAGAGCAGATAACTGCGAGGCTTCCTTCCAATGTTTGTCCACCAAATTATTGCAGATAAGGTGATAAGGTACTTAAAGGCCAAAAAAACGTACACAGACCTTTAATGATCTACAGCCAACCTTAGTTCCCCCCTAAAGATTCACATTCCCTTACAATGCAGAGTACACATAAGATAAGGTAGGAGTGGTTACATATAAAGACAATAGAGTTTTACTTCAGACTTTGCTCAAGAATACACAAGATGAGGCTCCCAGGTGTCTGCTCACCCAGCAGCAAAAAGGGCTTCTACAAACAGCTTGGGCCATTCTGTAATAAATTCAAATGTCACCCCTCTTCCTTTGGTTAATGTGCAAAAGATATACGTGACTAAATCTTTTTCCAATACATAGAAACAGAGTCATAAAAATTGTTGTTAAGGGTCTAGCTGTTTAAAATAAGATAAGCCCGTCTCTGCCTCGGTCTTAGAAAAAACTATAGGTTCTACAAAAAAATAAAATAAAATAAATTTTGTTGATCTAAGCCTCCTTATCTAAGAAAATCATTGACTGTTTTCCATGTAACCTGCTGCCTATAAATAAAGAGTCAAAAACCAATGATGCAGAGATGCCTGCCTGGTGATTGAAAGAAACCTTTGGCTCTCTCATTCCTTTCGCCGACAGCATCCATCCTTCAGGGAACCCCTGGACTACCTGGGCTGGACCCCGGCAGGAGAGCAAAATAAGGAATTAATTTTGGGACGGCTCAGTGGCTCAGTTGGTTAAGTGTCTGCCTTCAGCTTAGGTCATGATCCCAGGGTCCTGGGATCGAGCCCTGAGTTGGGCTCCCTGCTCAGCCTGCTTGTCCCTCTCTCGCTGCCTGCCACTCTCCCTGCCTGTGCTCTCTCTCTTTCTGTCAAATAAATAAATAAAATAAATAAATGCAAATAAAATTAATTTCAACTTTACATAAAAAGTGACCTAGGAATTTCTTAATCCACTGCTCTGATGTTTCTCGGCATCTTATGGGATCAAAATATCTGCTAATGTAATGGTTCTTGGAACAACCAAAGCATTTAGGATTGACATTGGAAAGTGGTTTTATAAAGGTGGGATCAGGCCTGCTTGATAGAATTTGACCTCTTAAAAAGAGAACAGTGATAGCTCTGACTGAACACAACCTTAATAGTTAAGCCCAATGTGTTTAAAAAGTAATACTTGACTAATGACATAAATCACATATGCCAATATTATTCTTTTAGTAACACAAGTGTTATTTTACTCAAATGTAATATACTTCTGTCTCTGCTTCTCAGTTTGTTGAAAAGAGTCTTTGGTTAACAAGGCAGAGGAAAGATATACTAAAGGACAACACTGTCTTTGTTGGGGTTTTTATTAAATTTATTAAATTCTTTATTACAAACTAAAATAAAAATGTTAGGAAATTAGAATTTATTAAACAATTAACTCCCAGATGCATTTATTCATGCCATTGAGGTCTAATATTTTGCCATATTTGCATTATTATCCTGTTGATCTCTCTTTCCAACCCTGTTTCTCCTTTTCTCTTTCTGTGTGCATGCATCTGTATAAAAATATATTTTTCATTTATAATTAAAAGTAACTTGAGGGAGATACATACAGGCTGTGTGTTTTTTCTTGTGTCTAGTCAAAGCAAAATTGCACCAAAGTTAGACAGATAGGAAGATTAGGCTGTGGTAAGGAGTAGAGAGGTCAGAACTGAGACTGTTTTGATTTTGCCTAATTGTCACAATGTTGTTCTTGATGTGACATATAGATAGTCACAAATATGTGCATGTGTGTGATCATGAATATGTGTCCAAATGAATAAATCAGCTGGCAAGACCAGTATTTGCTCCTCCAGTTCAATGGAGAAACACTCTAGGTGGTTTTCAAAACTCTAGAAATACCCTCAGAATATGTTCAGTGGAAAATCACCAGAAAACAATAATAAAAATCTTTTAATGTGATGTAAATTATGTGGAAAATGAATGATGATCTAGAGACAAAGGCCATCATCAAATAGACCTTTATATGATAAGGCATATGATGGCATCACCAATCATCTGGATATTAATTCAAACTTACATTAATTCAATGGTAGATAGTGAACAAAAAGAACATTTGAGTTTTGCTGATGTTTTGAATAAAAATAAGAGCTGAAGAAAAGGTTCATAAGTCAATGACCTGGTATCAACGGCCTGCCATACATCCTTAATATATAAGACAAAGAAGAGATTTAAAAAATAATAATAAAAGAAATCTCACCAATATGTACTTTATACTATAGTAATAAAAGTTAAAAGGAAACCTAAAAGAAAACACAAATTTCATAAACTTTGAGTCTTAGAATTAAAGATATGATTAGCAGTAACAAACAAATAATAATTACATTTCATTTTCTATCTTATGTTCATAATTCTTTAAAGTTGTAGTGATGTAAAATGTAATAATATATTCTCTTTAAAAAAATATATTCTCTTTATATACAACCTTATAATGTCCTGAAAATATCTGAGTATATACAAGAATAAACACCCTCAAGTCCTTCCAGTTTTATAGCAGCCTTAAAATAAGAAATAACGGCTAACAGCATGATTGCCTACTATGTGCCAGAAACTGTACAGACCTTTCCTCACATTTTCCCATTGAAATCTTTCAGTAACTCTGTATGGTAAATATTACCATTTCCTTCATTTTTAATTTTTTAATTTATTTTTAAGATTTTATTTTTTTATCTGAGAGAAAGAGACAGAGCACAAGCGAGGGCAGGGGTTGGGGGCAGGGGAAGGCAAAGGGAGAGAGAGAAGCAGGCTCCCTGCTGAACAGGGGTTCATGAGGTGGGGCTCAATCCCAGGACTCCCAAGACTCTGGGATTTTGACCTAAACCAAAAGCAGAGGCTTAACCAACTGAGCCATCTAGGTACCCCTCCCTCATTTTTTAAGTGAGGAAACAGAGACACAAAATTGTAGGTAATTTGCTTCAAGTTAGTGGTAGAGCAGACATTAAAACCTTAAACAATCTGATTCCAGAGATGATTTAGATTAATCTTTTATGGGGGCACCTGGGTGGCTCAGTTGTTAAACATTTGCCTTCAGCTCAGGTCATGATCCCAGCGTCCTGAGATTGAGCTCCACATCAGGCTCCCTGCTCAGTGGGGAGCCCGATTCTCCCTCTCCTACTGCCCTGTTTGTGTTCCCTCTCTCCTTGTGTCTCAATCTGTCAAATAAATAAATAAAATCTTAAAAAAAAAGATTAATCTTATTTTTATTTTTTCTCTTCCTCTGAATTTTGACATCTTGTAGTAGAAAAGTTAAGAAAAGGAAAAAAGAAAGAAAAAAATCCCTGCATATTCTTAAGTCACGAAATGAAAAGTTTTAAATGAGGTTAGAAGACAATAAGAAATTGGTGATGATTTTGGATGAGTAAATGATGTGAGAAGAAATATGAGATGATTTATCGATTAGGATATATTAAAAGGAGATTGAGATTGGAAAGATGAATGAACAAGGCAACTACTTTAAGGATCTTATATACAACAACAATTAAATAAAGATACTGGTAATGGAAAAGTTATAGACACAAACTGAATAAGAATTATAAGAGTAGATTTTAGAAGGGTTAGCAATTGATCCTGAGCAGGCATCCAAATGGAAGAATCTTTAAAAAGGCAGATGAAAATGTATAAGTGGAATAGTATGAGAGATGTCAGTAAGACTTAGAATTAATTTTGTCTAAAAAAGGATAATGACCATGGAAATAGATGTGACAAAAAAACATTTTTTTCAGTAAAAAGAGTAAAACTGAGAATAAAACCTTGGGTAAAAAAAATCACTACTTATTGGTAGAAAAAAATAAAGAAAAGTTACTATAGGGTACAGGGAAAGAATATTACACTTGAGGAAAAAAAATGGAAAAACCAGAAGTTCATGAAAGACAAAGGGAGGAGTCAAGAACGAGAAAATACAATTTCAAATTTAGAGAGAGTTCAAAGAAGAATTATGTGTTTTCAATTTTTCAGTGAGTCATTCAGAGACTTTTAGTAGAATCAGGGTCACCAAATACATATATATTGTAAAGAGCCATAAATCAATGACATAAAAATGTGTAAATGATTTTTTCTTAATTTGGAGTACATTGGAATTTAATTTTAAAAATTAAAACATTAGAAAATGTTTGTGTGCACATTTTAATGGAAAAAGAATAATATTCCACTGCTTACACTGGATGTTCTTGGGATCCAAAGTCCACAAGCGAAATAAGTCAATCAGAGAAAGACAATTATCATATGATCTCTTTGATATGAGAAATTTGAAAGGCAGGGCCAGGGGTCCTGGGGGGAAGGGAGGGGAAAAAAGAAACAAGATGGGATCAAAAGGAAGACAAACCATAAGAGACTCTTAATCCCAGGAAACAAACTGAGGGTTGCTGGGGGGTGCGAGGGGAGGGATAGTGTGGCTGGGTTATGGACATTGGGGAGGGTACGTGCTATGGTGAGTGCTGCGAATTGTCTAAGACTGATGATTCACAGACCTGTACACCTGAAGCAAATAATACATTATATGCTAATTTTAAAAAAATCCACAATCTGGAGTAGGAGAAGTTAGTTTAGGAAAGATTGAAGTAAATACTTCTCTTTTAAATACAGGGGTAAAGAAGGCAGAAAAAGAGAGTGAAGGCAAAGAAAAATTATCTTGAGATAGAGAAAAAGGAGTTGAGGGACATTGTATTGACAATTTAGATTCCAGGAAAATTAGGAGGTGAGAACATCTACAGTGTAGATATGTGGCTTTTAAGGAAAGTGGAGCAGACTATTTGAAACGTCTGGAATCAATAAGTTCTCAAAAAATCAATATAGGATGAATAAAAGATTTGCAGAGGATCAGGGAATGTAAATTATTTTATGATTCTTTTCTGGGCTGCCCAGCAGCTGTAATAAAGAGAATAAAACGAGAAGGAGATATTAGTAAAGACCCAAAATTAACCAAACAAGAAAGATAGAAATTCTTTTTAGTGATATATTCTGGACCATGAATTTCTGTTGAAGTGTTTAACCATGAGTTGAAATTTGGCATGGAGCCAAGTGGAACTCACAGCAGAAAATGATGAACTAAATGTCTGGACCTTTACAGATATGATGAGGATGAAAAAATAAGTTTGTGGGAAAGATAGAAAAAATGGAAAAATCAAAAGGCCTAAAGATATAGGAAACAGTGAGTGTTAGAAGTATGTTAGAAATGTTAATAATATGGCAAGAAAAGTTTTAAATAATAATGAATTTAGAAAGAGTAAAGGAAAAGGTCCTAAAATACCCAAAATGATTTTGAAAAATAATAATAAAGTTGAAAGAATCATTGTTTCTCATGGTAAGACCTAGTACAGCTATAGTAACAAAGACAATGTTATATTGGCAGAGGGATGGATAAATGGATGAATAGAACAGAATAGAGAACCTGGAAAATAGATCCAAACAAATTTGCCCAATTAATTTTTAAAAAAACAAGCAAAAGACAACAGAGGAAGGAAAGCCTTTTCAACAAGTAGTGTTGGAACACTGAGGGCCCATTAGCAAAGAATAAACCCATCCTAAACCTCATATCTTATGTAAAAATTAAGTCAGAATAGATTTAAATTTAAATATAAAGGTATAAATCTTCTAGAATAGAACACAAGACAAAATCTTTGGTATCTAAGACTAAGAAAGAGTTTCTCTATTTGACACCAAAAGCTCAATTCTTAAAGATAAAATTGATACATTGGACGTCATCAAAATAAAATAATTTTTGCTGTATGAAAGATTCTGCTAAAAAGGTGAAAAGACAACGACAGACTGAGAAAAAAATATTTACAAATCACATATTTGACAAAGGCTTTTTATATATAATATACGAATAACTCTCAAAACCCAACAAACAAATCAATTAGAAATGGAGAGAAAAACAGAAAAATAATATGCACAGAGATTTCACCGAGGGAGATACACAGATGGAAAATAAGCACCCTTAAAGATGCTCAACATCATTAGCAATTAGAGAAATCCAAATTAAAACTATCATGAGATATAACTATAGACTATCAGAATGGGTAAAATTAAACATAGTAATTCCAAATGCGGGCAATGATGTGGAGAAACTGGATTACTCATACATTACTGGCAGAAATGTAAAATACTACAATCACTCTAGCAGCTAGTATGACATAGCCTAGTTCATAGCAGCTTCAATAGATAAATGGTTAAATAAACATCCAGACCATGGAATATATACAACAATTCGAAGGAACATACTATTGATATGGACAACAGATTGGGTGAAACTTGAGTGAAAAAAAAGCCAATCTTAAAAAGATACTTGTGGAATAATTCCACAATTCCATTTATATAATATTTGTAAGATAAAATAATTATAGGGGCGCCTGGGTAGTTCAGTTGGTTAAGCATCTGCCTACAGCTCAGGTCATGATCCCAGAGTCCTGAGATAGAGGCCCATACTGAGCTCCCTGCTCAGCAGAGAGCCTGCTTCTCCCTTTGCCTGCTTGTGCTCTCTCTCTGTCTGTCTATGTCTCTCTGTGTCTCTCTCTGTCAAATAAATAAATAAAATCTTTAGTAATAATAATTATAGAGATGGATAACAGGATAATGGATCACAGGATTTGGTGGGGAGGTGGAGGGGATGGATGTGGTTATAAAGGGGGTAACAGAAAGTGTCACATGGTTATTGCATGACAGAGTATCTTGACTGTGGTAGTTGTAATGCAAGGCTAGACATGAGCTAAAATCAAATATAGCCATATGCACATACACACGCACAAATGAATGCATGTACAACTGTTGAAATCTAAATAAGCTCTATAGATTCCACCAATATAAATTTCCTGGTTTTTATATTGTATTGTAATTGTGTAAGAAGTTAACATTGTGGATGGATGAGAGAATGGTGCATGAGACTTCTCAGTACAATTCTTTACCACCTCCTGTGAATCTATACATTTTTTTCTTCAAAATAAGAAGTTAAAAAATAGATTGTGAGAAAGAAATACTGCAAAAATATGCTGGAAATTTTGGACAAAGCAAGTTTTTAGAAGTTGGAGTTTCTTGTCAGGAAGAAGTTGGGTTGATTTTTAAAATGAGCAGGACTGGGCGTCTGGATGGCTCAGTTGGTTAAGCAACTGCCTTCGGCTCAGGTCATGATCCCGGAGTCCCGGGATCGAGTCCCATATCGGACTCCCGGCTCTGCGGGAAGTCTGCTTCTCCCTCTGACCTTCTCTCCTCTCATTCTCAGTCTCTCTCTCTCTCTAATAAATAAGTAAATAAATAATCTTAAAATAAATAAATAAAATGAGCAGGATAAATTTGGAAGAGTAGAGAGGGAATGAAGGGATTATTTAATAAAAACAATCAGTAATAGTTTGAAGCATCTTATTTGAAGTATGGTTATGTTCATTTTTTATTTCAGTAATAGGAGCAGAGAAGGACAGCTTCTGTCCTGGAAGATAGTGATTTCAATGGATATTTAAAATCAAAATTATCATCATAAAGTTCTATCTGTGGAAAAAATCAGAATCTATCGAGAAGCGCCTGGGTGGCTCAGTGGATTAAAGCCTCTGCCTTTGGCTCAGGTCATGATCCCAGGGTCCTGGAATTGAGCCCCACATTGGGCTCTCTGCTCAGCAGGGAGCCTGCTTCTTCTTTTCCTTCTTCCTGCCTCTCTGCCTACTTGTGATCTCTCTCAGTCAAATAAATAAATAAATAAATCTTAAAAAAAAAAAAAAGAATATATCGAATGGATAATCCTTATAGTAACTTTAGACCTGAATATTAAATAACATGACACTTTAGTAAGCAAGTAAGCAGATCTGTGTTAACTTTTATCAATGTCCTTCAGTTTGGTGAACTTTTAATCATTTAATTTGTTAAACTATCTAACAATCTAAAATGAAAGAATATCCAAAACACTAACTCAAAAAGATATCTGCACCCAAGTTCTCATAGCATTATTTACAATATCCAAGATATGCAAACAACTTAAATGTCCATTGATGGATAAATGGATAAAGAAAATGGATCATAAAAATACATGTACACACTCACACACATAGGTATAATATCTATCTATCTACCTATCTATAATATATATGTATACAAACTAGAACATAGAATAATAGAATGTTATTCAGCCATAAAAAAGAAGGAAGTTCTCCCATTTGTTACAACACACATGGACCTTAAGGGCACAATGCTAAGTGAATAAGTCAGAGAAAGACAAATACTGTATGATCTCACTTATAGGTGAAATCTAAACAATATGATACAAAACCCAACAAACTTAGATACAGACAAGAGATTAGTGGTTGCCAGAGATGGGAGTGGGGAGGTGGGCAAAATGAGTGAAGGTGGTCAAAAGTTACAAATGTAGACTTATAAAATAAATAAAGCATGGGTATATAATGTACAGCATGGTGACTGTAGTTAGTAATACTATATTATATATTTGAAAGTTGCCAAGAAAGTAAATCTTAAAAGTTGTCATCACAGGACGCCTGCGTGGCTCAGTTAGTTAAGTGAAAAATTCTTGATTTCAGCTCAGATCATGATCTCAGGTTCTTGGGATCAAGCCCCATGTCAGGCTCTGTGCTCAGTGCAGAATCTACTTGTCCCTCTCCCTCTCATCCTCCAGCTTGTGTGCATGTGCATGCTCTCTCTCTTTCTCTCTCTCTCTCAAATAAATAAAAACCTTAAAAAAAATTCTTAGCACAAGAAAAAAATTGTAGCTATGGCTGAAAGATGTTAGTTAGATTTAGTTGTGATGATCACTTCATAATCCATATATAAATCCAAACATTAGATTGTTCACCTCAAACTAATACAGGTCAATTATATCTCAATAAAAAATTCTTCAAAGAACATCCAGGGGCAGTGAGCTCAGTTGGCTAAATGTCTGCTTTCAGCTCAGGTCAAAATCCCAGGGTTCTGCTCTTGAGATCTCCCTCTCTTGAATAAAAATAAAATATTAAAAAAAAAGAAAGAATGTCCAGCTTTTTCCTATTTTCCTTGCAAGGAAAAAATATTATTTAACTAATTAATTTTAATAAGAAATGCATGTTAGTAGAAGAGGTTGTTATTATATGGTATGATTTTTTCATATTGTCCAATCAATAAAAATTTTGTTGGTATAATATATAGAACTAAAGAAGATATAAGGATAATGAAGGAAAATAACAATTATATTTTTCAGACAGTTGTAATAATATAAACTATCTGATGAATGATTTCAAATTAAAGTGATGACTGCTAGTTAGCTAACAGTGAAAAAATGAATATAAGTGCTTGTAATTTAATGTGTTAATTTTCTTGATTACATTGCTTTTCTAATAGAAATAACAAGTTATTAGGCAATTAATATGGGTATAAAATGGTGTTAAAATTTAAACATAACATGCTAAAATAAACACTGCAATTTATTTTATCAATCCTTATTTTCTTAGGATTTTTAAAAAAAATATATGATAGATTTTGCATTTAGTGCATTTTTCTTAAAAGGAGTTCTGGAAATCATCAAACTTTTACTTTTCACTGCAAGATTATCCCTACCATTAGAAAGTTATTAGAAGTATTTTAGTTGACAAAAAAGCATGATCTACCCCATTTATTATAAAAAAAAATGCTTTGCTAGATACACTTTTTTCTGAATTACCAAGTAAAAAAATGACAATTCAATTTGAAACATTTCAGAAATATTTTATTGTGCTTGTGCTGGGGGAAGGGAGTGTGTGAAGCACTGTTAAGATGAACACATCTTCATAGGTGAAGAAACAAGTATTTTATTATTTTATAACAGAGAATTGTGTGTATTATGATAATGAGAAGTCATTTTAAAATCTTAGAATGCTTTATTCTTTGAGACAAAATGAGTGTATGTTAAAACTCATATATATTTAAAGGGTGGGATACATTGAATACATTTTGTCATTTTATGAAAATTAATGTTGGCATCTCTTTAATTTCCCCGGGAGTATTTCTCAACTTATTACACATAGACAAATTTCTTCATCAATATAATGTTTTCAAATGATGTTATGTTGTGCACAGAAGGTAGGTCAGCTTTCACTATATGTGGAACTACAGATTAATGGGAAAATGAGAAAAAAATCACAGAAATAGTGGTTTTTCAGTATGTAATATATTTAACAAATAAAATTAGCTCTTCGTGTTTTAGTCATTCTTTCTAGTGTCTTTATTAAGATTTTTTTAATCTATAATGTAAATTCACTATTTCTGTCTGAAGTTACAGGACAAAACAAGTTTCTAAGAAAACATGACCGATTTCATTTAAATTATTTGATCAGTCTAAGTTATCAATGACCTAAGTAAAGATTAACTTTTATCTCATTCCTATTGTTGAGTTATGGGTAAAAGAAAATTTAACCATAGCTAATTGTAATAAAGAAAGTCACTAGAAATCTTTAAGAACATGTTATAGCATATAAAAAATGAAAAAAGGAGGTAAATACATAGATACATAAAGATGTACATTCATACTTTCAAAAAGATATACACACATATTTGTAAAATATTAGTTTATATGGCATTTAAAATGATTTTAATTAATGGGATACATGTCTATTGTCTTGAATATCTAAATAATTTTAACTTACTTAATATTGCAGGTATGGTTTTCCCCACAGGAAAAGCTTTCCATTTCTTCTTCTAATCCAGGTAAAGTTTAAAAATCAATTTCAATTTTTCTGTGATATAAAATATGTCTTTGACTTTAATTCCTTCCATAGTTTTTTGGTGATATGAAATGCCCCATATAAACTCTAGTCTTATACAACATACTGTCTAAACATTAAGACCATGTCCACACTAAAAGCTAATTCCAGGTAAGGTTTTCTTAGATAGAAATGAATAGCCCATTCTGTCCTGCTTTTTTCAACCCGAGACATGTCTAACACTTTGGATTAGAGTTAATATTGGAATAGAGTTAGTATTTACCTTGTTAAAATATAACAAAAAATAATGATAGTGTTAACATGCATGAATTCAGAGATCGAAACTCTTATAAAATCTCTCTGTCAATAGTATCCAACTGCCATTTCATAGCCTATGATAAATTGAGGGTAACACAGGAGAAGTCGGAATAAAATGGTTTATAGCCCCAGAAATTCAAGGAACTGGGAATGCCTTACAAGCTGCCTGTTTCTCTATAATCCAGTAAAGAATCAACAAGTATCTTAACAATTTGCTTTAATTCAACATATACCCAGAAACATTTACACAGATTGTTCTCCTTTTAAAAGGAATTTCAGGCATAACTTGACAATCATTGACATTTTGTAAAGTCTATTTTTTGAAAATAGATATATTTTCAAATATTCTTTCTTGTTCTGGAAATCTATTTGCTCTAATTTTTAAGATACCTACTACCATTGATTATATAATTTTATACTGTTAAAAGTATTTATTATAACAGCATAATGAACTAAATCTTGTATAAGTAAGAGGTATAATATGTATGTATAATGTAAAGTTATTAGAAACAATGGCACTTTATTAACTGCTCCTCTGAAATACATTTTCCAAAAGATGCAGAAATTCTGCTACTAGAGTATGTTATAATTATCACAATAGATAAGAACACAACATTCCCGTTAAGCCATGAGTTTTCCAAAGCATATAAAATTTATCTTAACTACTGGTTCCCAAGAGAAAGAATAAGCACATGTCCACAGCAAAATGAGTAGTCAATCACGTGCTGTCCATAAAAGAGATAAAATTAAATAATGATGATTTTGTTATAGCAATGTAATTCAATTTGTAAAAAATTACCAAATATCACAAGACATTTCAGGAAGAGAAGAGAAAATGAGGGAGAAATCAGTTGAAGAGCTAATATTGAGTGTTCACTAAAAGCAGCAATAGAAGGAAGCTATCATAATCAAAGGCACTAGAAGACAAAAATTAACATTCTAGCTCCTTTCCTAACTTGTTTTGGAATCTCTGGTAAGCTATTTACATTCTCTAGGTTTCAATTTTCTCATTTATAAAATAAGAGGCTTGTCCTAGTTGGTTTCCAACCATTACTTAAAGCATTGTGATTCTACCAAATAAAATGACAACACAATTGGCTAACCCTTCTGTTCCCACATCTCCCTTGGAAGAAAGAACAGAACACAAATCTAGAGAAAAATCTGCAGTTACTCTGGAAACCAAAAGTAGAGTGCCCTGCACATGTTATAAATGGTGATTTCTGCCAGGGATAAGGCAGTTGCTACCAGATTGAAAATAATAGCCACGAGTCAGGTCACACAGCATGCCTCTGCCTCCTAAAAGAACCTGGTATCTGGGGAATAAAGAGGAATTGACTAAAGGCCCTTAACTTTCCCTTAGCTTGACTTAACTTTAGACAAGCTTCTTTTGGACCCTGGGCTTTGACCTCCCTTTTCTTAGATTATTTACTTTAGAAAACATTCCATCAGGAATTCTTTCTCTACCCTTTGAGATGTAAATCTTTTCCCAGGCTCTCTTCAGTTTTACAACCCAGCAATGTCTCCCTCAAAGACCTGGGAGACATCCTTCTGAACTATATTCATAGAGGCCTTACCATCTTCCAGCCTCTGTGGGAAAGTAGGAATCTAACTCAGTGACAGTTAAGCGAGTGCATATGGCCTGATGGATTGCATGGAACACCCTCCTCCCCTAACATCCTACAGCACTTTCCCCACCAGCTCACCCCAGCACTTAAAAACTTTTCAGCCTTTTATTTCAAGAGACTTGAGTTCAGTCTCTCTCTGCCCCATGGTAAATCTTGAATAAAAGTCTTCCTTGCTTGTTTAAGTCTCTTCAGCATAACTTTTCTTTGACAACCCTACTAGAAAAAAAAATGGCCTTTCAACATTAATAATAGATACAATATAAAATATTTCATAATCAAATGACATTGAAATATATAACAACAACAAAAATATACAAGGAAGGCATTTCAGAAACAGTATTGGAGAGATACATGAGGAAATCTCTCACAGTTCGCACATGGGCTCGAATAGCCAGAATCATAAGAGGACATAGAAAAGTTGTTCTTAAACTGTTTCAGGTCATGGACTCGCATAAAATTTACATGGAAGTTACACATCCCCTCCCCAAAATATTACATATGCCCATAATGGCAAAATTTTGGTCAAAGCAGTAAATGGCAAGCCATGAACCACCTCATATCGCTGGCTAATTATCACTTTTCCATAGTATTTGAAAAAAAATGAATAAATATAAAAAATAAATTTGCATAATAATATTTTTTATACCTCAGCACCACACTCTTAATTTCTGACAGACCACATAAAAGGAAAAAGCAACAACAACAAAAAAGTTTCACAGTATTTTTATACATGTGTGGTGTATACACTGTGTATATTATATATACTTTTTCTGATTCCCCTAGACTAACTATAAATATGATCAAAATAAGAAAAATAAAAATAAGAGAAGAAATTGCACAAAACTTCCCAAAATTGAAATATTAAGAAACAAAGTTTCCTATTTGTCTCTTCAGTAAAAACAACAACAACAAAGAAAGTCCGTAAGTTTAGAGTTTTTAACACTTAAAATTAGGGAAAACAATATTAAATGTACAGGAAAGAGCAAAACTACCAAAAAGCAAATTCACAGTCTAAGTGCTTTCAATAATAAATAAGAAAGAAAGTAAACATTAGCCTAGACATATTAGAAATAAAATCCAAAATTTAAGAGTACACTCAAAATATGCAAGAGGTGGGGGGAAAGTAATAAATAAGTTCTTTTTTTTTAAATTTTCTTATTTATTTGACAGAGAGAGATCACAAGTAGGCAGAGAGGCATGCAGAGAGAAGGGGGGAAGCAGGTTCCCTGCTAAGCAGAGAGCCCAATGCAGGGCTCGATCCCAGGACCCTGAGATCATGACCTGAGCCGAAAGCAGAAGCTTTAATCCACTGAGCCACCCAGGCACCCTGATAAATAAGTTTAAAATAAAAAAAAATCTTTCTAATTAACACATTCTGAAAACGTTGGCAAGTGCAGTCAAAAAGGAGGAAAAAAAGCCCCTTAACAAGTACAAGCAAAAAGGAGGAAAACAGGATAAATATCAACATCTTTAAAGGGGAAAAAACAATATAACAATGAAAATTAAAATTGCAGAAAACTGATATATACATCTTCGCATTTGTAATTTAAAAAAAAAAAAACTAAGTACTTGAAAGATTATCTCTGACAAAAATACATTACACCTGTCCCAGAAAAGAGTACAAATGCTAACTAATCCATTCTTACTAATTGCTGACTCATAACAGGGTAAAAGGAGATAAGAAGGGGAGTGCAGCTAACTGGATTTGGCTTCCCCTGGGAAATAAAGACTTTGAATGAGATTCATTTAAAAGTGAGCAAGGAGGGTGTGCCCTTGGGGAGTCCTGGAGGAAAGTGCAGGAAGCAGAATAGGATGGGAGGAGACTTTATACAAAATGTGGTTTCAGCTGAAATCTAGCCTTGGCTTGATGCTGTTCCAGGAATGACTGGCACCTTAGAGTTATTTCCACTTGGTGTAAGAGGGCCAATCCCTTTTCCTGTCAAGTCATTGGCTGCGATGCAGGCTCTAGAGAAGTTATAACCTTCCAGAAATTTCCAGGTCAGGCTGTGCTCACTGGTCCTGGGAAACCAGGACCTGAGTGTGTCTGTGACTCTCTGCAGCCCACCCGCCAGCCGCTGAGGGTTATGTGAACCTTCGAAGCAAGGGGGATCTGAGTGGATCCCAGCAGGATCTATGACTGACCTGCTCTGGGAATAGAGATTGATAACATTTTTTTAGCATTCATTTGGGGCAGTACTGGAATTATCAGAAAAAGTTTTTTTCCAAATTTCCAAATTTAACGAATGTCATTTTGAAGAATATATCTCCACTGTTTAATCTCAGGCACGCTTTCTTTCCTTTACTTTCTGAAGAGGGTAAAGAATCCTGAAGAAGGATTATCAGAGCTTTAAAGAAAGAGGTTGGGCAAGGAGTGGGGGGAAGGATGGGTGGAAAAGCAAAACCAATTCATATCATCGTGGCACCAATGACTAGAAATGAGGGGAGAAAAAATGACGGTTAGGACTATGAAAAAAATGAAAGAACATTGCATTGAGGAACTTTCAGAATTGCAGAAGCCAACAGCAGCATCTCTGCACTGTTTGAGGTTAAGGTATATACTCTCAGTTTATCCACAGAGAAGAGAACCCAATCTAAATAATTTAGGGCAATAAAAGTAACATTTTCTCAGGGGTAGGGCTAAAAAGAAAAAACCAAATGTTATGCTCATAAAAGGAAAAAAGACATTATCTGTGAAAGAAGCCTTGCCTAAGAGAACATGCTAGCTGATTCCATTTAGGAAGCTTTAGAACAAACAAAAAATATATGGGAGAAAAATCAAACAGTGATTTCATTGTGTGGATTGGAGGCAGGAACTTACTAGGTGGGATCATGGGCAACACTCAGGGGTAATAGTGACATTCTATGCTCTACATAAGAGTTCAAGTTATATAAGTTGCATACATTACCCGGTAACACACTTGTCAAAACTTAGCAAACCTGTCAATTTTATTGTACAGAAAATAGAATGGCAAACTCTTGTTAACCATATGCATAATGAAAGATTCAGGAGGGAGTGTGCTAACATCTGCAATTTTCATTAAAATTCATCAAAAAATGAGATGGATGGTGGAGAGAGAGAAGAACAACAAATAAAGGAAATTTCTATTAATAGAAAAAGCCTGATCATATGATAGAGGGAGAATTGTGGTGCTGCGTACCTGAAGTTTCATTGTAAACTTCTCAACTTCTTGGTGTGTTTGAAAATATCCATAAAGAAACGTGGAGAAAAAGATGCTTGAAAATTGTGGAAAAACGCATTCCTACATTTTTAAAGGGAATTTTAATCCTGGCTTAATTTTACATTCTAATGTAAAGTTTTGAAGAGACAAGTGGTCATTCATCCTTGCCACATTATTTTCTCTCTAACAAGGGATGCTCACTATTACACTAATGGATTAAAAAAAAAAAAAGAATTAGGACTCACCTATGACCGATCTCTTTTAATGATTTAGAACATCACTAGAAGAAGAGCTACATATTTAATCTTCAAGACACTTCGTGAGTTGAACAATGAGACGGTGTACCGTAAGATAACCCTCAGCGACAGCAGCACAAGATGATATACTGAATTTGGTAATTGTGAAATGCACACACCAGAAGCTGATTTCACATGGTTTATTGGGTAATAGTTGAGCTTCAAAATTGGCTTCCTGCCATCTCTACAGTCCTCGGAGTTAGACATACTCCAAGTATCAGAAGGTATCATGATGTAGTGGAAATAACTAATTTAAATACCCTTATCTCTAGAAAGAAAGATTTCTTGAACTTTAACCTTGTCATCTAAACTCTTTTTTTTTAAGATTTTATTTATTTATTTGACAGAGAAATCACAAGTAGGCAGAGAGGCTTTCATTATAATTAAAAGATTCAAAGTATAACTTTATCTAGAAAATAGTCACTCTAGCTTTGTCCTAAGAAACAAATATTCGACAGAGAGAGAGAGAGACCACAAGTAGGCAGAGAGAGGAATGAAGCAAGCTCCCCGCTGAGCAGAGAGCCTGATGGGGGGGGAAAAGGGGGGGCTTGATCCCAGGACCCTGAGATCATGACCTGTGCTGAAGGCAGAGGCTTAACCCATTGAGCCACCCGGGCACCCCTCATCTAAACTTTTTGATCATCAGTTTATCTATCTGTAAAATCTGGTTCACCATCCTTAATTTACATGATCCTATAAGTAATAAATTAGAGTATGTAAAGCTCTTGACATATCATAGCTTTTTAATATGTTTACATACTTTTCCATTCTATTAATATAAAGCAATAAAAGCACACAAGTAATTAACAATTTAACCCAATATTACCTGACTAATGTTTATCACAATTAATTGAAAAATATACATGGACATTCTTGTCTAATGATTTGAGACCTAAGTTTTGACAGTGTTGTTGTCTGTTATTCTCAAGAATGTGGTTGCTTTGAAAAAATGGGATTATATTTTCTAAAGATCTAACCGCATCTAAAAAACTACCAAAGCAATGCTTTGGGATGAATATAAGGTGTCCAAACGACAACTTCAGCTACTCCAAATTAAAACACAATTGGTTTGACCACTATATTATAGAAATCGTCAGGACCTATGCAATGTCTCTCTACTAAGCTTCACAAAGGGAAGACTCAATCTCTCTCTCTCTCTCTCTCACACACACACACTCCAAATACAAGGAAACAATAAACAAATGCAATAAAATATAGTGAAAAAAATTGGTCTCAAAAGGCATTCCCAATTCAGCTAGTGTAAGTGAGGGTTTTTTTCCCCCCCGTTTACCAAAGCCAAATTAAAGCCTGCTTTAAAGGAGACATAATTAAAAATTTATCGGCTTACATGTCCCTATTTTGGGCAAAAGACACAAAAGTGATAACCCCGTCAGCCAAGCAGTAAGAAAGTGTTTATTTGTGTAAGTGCGGAAGTAATACGATTCAGCCACAGCTAATGTGTTTAAAGTACCTCCTGGTGCTCGTCTTTTCCTAATATCAACACAAGTCAAATTTCTCTGTGACACATTTATCTCTTTCAGTAAGTCATACTCAATAGGACCAATCTAAATCGAAAGAGTTATTTTGTAGCTTTACTAATTAAGGAGGAGAAATAAATGAAAATAGATCATTGAACATAAATATTGCCATAAAAATAGTTTTTTCCTAGATTAAAAGAAATAAAACATAAGTAGAAGTTACTAAGCCCTAATGGTGAAATACAGTCATTCCAGCCCGTGGAATGAAAACACTCGTGACTCTTCGGCAGTGGGTTGAGCTGATTTTATGAGGATTTTTCATCATGGCCAATTTTGTAGTGTTCCAACCTTCTAGGTTGATTTTCAATGGACAAAGGGAATGTAGAATAAAGAAGAATAATACAATGAAGAGGAAAAACTGGTTCAAAATTATTCAGAGAATGTAAAATGACTCACAGTTTTGAAAATAAAAATGGTAATAATAAATAAAAAAAATTTTAAATGAAACCTGTTGTGTTTTTTTTTTTTACTTCTCATCGGGCATTTGCTTGCTGTGCTCAGCTCTTCACCACAGTCCTTTTCATCACAAAGAACTTTCAAATCAGAATCAGTTTTCCTGTTATTTCACTGCCCACCACTACCCATTTGGCTGTGTTTAGCTCAGCCAATAAATTTCCTTCACACTTTGAAGGAGTTATTTTTCATCTTCAGTAATTTTTACTGATGTTTTGCTTCAGCAATTCATTCTAACAGGCACATCAGGAACTTGGCATCAAGAACATCTGTCAAACTTCTACATATTTATAATCTAATGTCTAAATTTCTGACCTTGTAATCATATTTCTTTTTTGTTCTTTATTCTTCCTTCTCTTATATTTGGTCTTTATCTAACTGAGAGCTCTAGTTCTTTTATTGCCCTGCTTCCTTCTGGCCTAGCATCATCCTTGGTACCATTTCTTTCAATTATAGGTATTACAGCCATGGTCCTTTTAGGCACCTTCTTTCTAGAAACTTCAGTTTGTTGTCATCTCTTTTCCTCCAAAGATGTCTCCTAAAAAATATAGAACTTTACATCTACTCAACTGACAAGTTTTTTTTTCCATTTCTAAAGTTAGACTATTACATACTGCTCAATGAAAACATAAACATTGGCATGACTTGAAATCCAGTTTTTAAACTCAACCCGAATATTAATGTTTATTAACCACTTTTCTTATAACTGGTCAGTCTTGCTATGTCTGTCCACGTCTGCCACCTCAGGTTCTGAACCTTACTACTTTCTGTTTCCTTCTCGACAAACTATATCCTGTTTCTTTCAACTTTCCAGCTCACCAACAGCTAATGAATCACTACCTGCATTTATTCTTCCTTTCCCCTCCTGTCCTACAGAAAAAAGGGTTTGTATTAGTCAGAGTTCTCCAGAGAAACAGAACCAACAGCATATATGTATAGGGCTATACGAAATAGAGAGAGAGAGAGAGAGAGAGAGAGAGGGAGAGAAAGATTGATTATAAGGCATTGGCTCACATGATGATAGAGGCTGAGAAGTCCTGCAATCTGCTGTGTGAAAGCTGGAGACCCAGGCAAGTTGGTAGTGTAGCATGAGTCTGAATTCAAATGCCTGAGAACCAGCAGGACTAATGGCATAAATTTCAATCCAAGTGCAGGAGAGCACTGTCTGTGCTCAAAAACAGTCCTGCAGAGCGATGCCTGGGTGGCGCAGTTGGTTGGGCAACTGCCTTTGGCTCAGGTCATGATCCCGGCATCTTGGGATCGAGTCCCGCACTGGGCTCCTTGCTCCACAGGAAGCCTGCTCCTCTCTCTGCTTCTGCCTGCTTGTGTTCTCTCTCTGTTAAATGAATAAATAAAATCTTAAAAAAAACAAAACAAAACAGTCCTGCAGAGAGAGCGAATCTCTCTTACCTCATCTTTTGTGCTTTTAGACTTCCACGGTATTGGATGAGGCCCACTCACGTTGGGGAGGTCAGCTTTACTCAGTCTACTGATTCAGACATTAATCTCATCCATAAATACCCTCACAGACACACCCAGAATAATGTTTAACCAAATGTCTGTGTACCTTGAGGCCCGGTCATGTGGACACATAAAATTAATCATCATAAGTCCACCCTTTGTCAACTTGGTACCCATACTATTTCCTTAAGCTATACTTCATCTCCAGATAAAGATAATAACAGAGTCAATAATTCTACCTAATGATACAACTATCCCATGTACAACCAAAAATGCACTAATTTCCCCAGAAAAGGGGATAAAGTCGAGTGACTTCTTCATATCCCATAACTTCAATTCTATAATATAAAATTAATAATACTTACATGTTATGATAATAAGTCAATATATCTTATGTTACATGATAAGAGGATAAGAGAGGAAAACAAAAAATTGCTTAATATATGTAAATATATATATTAAGAATATATAACAATCCTCAGAATATATATAATAATTGCATCCCTCATTTCTGTAACTGGTCACATAGTTGGAGCTGTTATTTATAACTACCTTTTTCCACTACTCATTCTATACTCCCTTTTTCCTCAGGGAGCACCTCAGCTGGTCATGGTTCTTAAACTGGCGGAGTGACCCAAAACTTCAAACTTAAAGGGTCTAGGTCACTAGCAGTCCTGTCCAGTCCTGTAATTTCCAATTGAGCCTAATTATGGTAATACTTACAGATGTCCTTAAGATCTCCTGGATTCTAGACATTCTCCCTTCCCTCCACTGTGGTGTAGTAATCCAGTTTCCCTTTGGTAGTCAGAATCACTCACCCCAACCAGTACTGCAAACTCCCTTCTTTGCCTACCGATTCAGAAGCATTAGGAGCCCGAAATGTCTGGATGGCAGTCTTACCTTCCAGTTCAATGGAATCAGTGTTATATCTCCTGGTGGAAACATTCTTTTCTTTGGAAATAAAACTTGTAGGCAAGCAGAGCATAAAGTTGCTGGAACAGGAAGCACAAATGTTGCTGGTGTTTCACTAGGGGTAACAGTGTTGCCACTCCCATTTCTACCCTTTGATTCCTGGACCCATGAATCCTTGCTATGGGAGAAACAGCACCAAAAGTTGGATGTTGATTCAGAGCACGTAAAACTCTTCTGGGAAATGATGCCTACGGTCCTTCCCCACAATGTGTTGACCCTAGCGGATGCCATCATTGAATCTTCAAAAGACCACTCCAACATTCTATCAAATCAGCTGCTTCGGGATGCTGGGGCACCAGTGGGTGGGATAGTGGGTGGGATCAGTGAATTCAGGAGCATGAGCCCATTAGGTGATGAGAAGTATTGCTGAGTAAAGAGGCTGAATGGCATCCACAGAATCAGTCATTGTAGAGCCTTGGTTAGTAAAATCCTCCTCTGCTGCCCTCACCCTTTGGTGAGCATTCATATGGGACAAAAACATCTTCACATGTTTGCCTATTCAGAGGAATCTATTCATGTATCTCTTCCCCAAATTTTCTTGTCACAAATTTTTTCATCATTTTCTCTCCAAATCCCTGAGCATCCTGTCATTGATCACAACCCACAAAGTGGTGTAGAGTCACATATCTAGCCATTTCTCCTGCTAATTGGTGTGTAGCTCAAAATTCTGTTTCCTGTGAGGAGTTCCCTTCACATTGTTCTTCAGGGATGTTCCTGAAAGAGGCTGCAGGGCTATACTTGTACATTGAACAAAATCGTCTGTAAATCAGGCCAATTCTTCTCTTCCTCCATCAGTTGATCATAGGGAACTTCCCATGAGGTCATAGGTGCAGCCTGGGGTGGGGGACAGTATATGGGAGGGAGGATCATGAGTTTCTGGGTCACATATTCATGTAACTTCATATGCCTTTAAGACCTGCTAGGTCCCAGGCATGTATGTACCACTTCCATCTGATGTTGGAATAGAGCTATACATGCTCAATTGTATGGCCTGGTGAATCAGATAAAACCCAGTACATGCTGAGCAGCTCAGTTTACATAGTAACTTGGTAGCCCATGGTTAAATCTTTTCTAAGGTGCAGTAGAAAGCCAAGAGCCATTTCTCAAAAGGAGAGTAGGCATTCACAGAAGATAGCAGGGACTTGCTCTAAAATTCTAAGCACCTGCACTGTGATTTGTCTATAGGGGCCCACCAAAGGCTCCAAAGAACATCTTTATCTGCCACTGGCACCTTAAATGCCATAGGAGCTACTGGTCATATAACTCAAGCAGTAGAGCTGGTTGCACAGTAGCCTGGTCCAATTGCAGGTCCTTTGTCAATGTGGTTACACTCTAAATAAGCAGATTTTTGGATCTCTCAGGAAATAGCACAGAGTAACATAACCAAATGAGGAATATGTTGTCCATTTCTAAAATCCAAAGCCATAAAACCAAGGTCATTAGGTATTGTGCCTCTTTCTCTCTTTGTAGGCGGGTTATATGCAACAACTTACCCTTCACCTTAAAGGGAATATTTCAACATGACACACACCACTACACCCCTGGAAGTTTCAATGAAGAAGAAAGACCCTGAATTTTTCTTGGATTTATGACCCACCTTCTGGCACCTAAATGTCTCACCAGTAAATCTAGAGAAGTTGCTTCTCCTTGCCTTCTACATCCAATCAACATAACATCATCAATGTAATGGACCAGTAAGGTATCTTCTTGAAGGTGTATTGTTAGCCTTGTTGACAAAATGCTTCTGGTTGTTCTTATTGACATGATTAAAGAAAGAAAATCTTCTCATATCAACAGCTTCATACCAGGTATCTGGGGATGTGTTCATTTGCTGAAATGATGAATCCACATATGGTAAAGCATCTGGAATTGGAGTCACCATTTAGTTAAGTCTATGACAATCCTCTGCCATTCTCTAGATACATCTATATTCTGCATAGGTCAAATAAGCAAGTTGAATGGGAATGTGGTGAGAATTACCACCCCTGCATCCTTTAAGTCCTTACACTGATCTCTGTAATCTTACTAAGAATATAGTATTCCTTTTGGTTTACTATTTCCCTAGATAAAGGAAGTTCTAGCAGCTTCTAGTTAGCTTTTAGTACCATAATAACCCTTACTCTACAGGTCAAAAAACCGATGTGGAGATTCTGCCAGCTGTTGAGAATCTATTCCAGTTACACATTCTGGAACTGAAAAAATAGCCAAAGCATATTTCAGGGACCCATTGTGCCCACTATGAGATAGACTTGCACTAAAACTCCATTGCTCATCTGACCTCCATAAGCATCTACTCTGACTAGTATGCCCCAGTCATAGAGGTCTTCTGAAATTAGTGTCAGTGTCACTGACACTGTCAGAGCCAGTGTCCAGTAATCCCTGAAAGGTCTGATTATTCACTTTTACCTGATGAACAGTTACCCTAGATAACAGTTACCCTAGACTATAGATTTGTTGGAGAAGACTGGAAGAAAGATTAACAATATATTTGGAGGAGCCACCATTCATTCAAGGGGTTCTGGGTCTGTAAACTGGCCCAAGTCTGAGAATTGTCTGTAGGACTGTGACTGTTTTTATGATTCAGTTTAGATTTCTGTTCACTTGACCTAAAACTTTTCTGCTTATATAGATCAGATAAGGGTTTAATAGACTATGAAGATCAAGTAAGAATCTAGCAGCCTTCCTATTCATTTCACTTCTAGGAACACCGTGACCAACTAGCCAACACTAAGTCTATACAAGCCAGATCATTCTGATTGCTACTTTTATTCTTCTGTCCAAATCCACCTTGTCTCTAGTGGTTGAGACCACATGGCCTCTGCCATCACAGGATCCAATTATTCTCATTGCATTTAGATCTCCCTATTCAGTAACCACAGCTCCCACTGTAAAGTCTGTCCTATCTACAGAGAAGAGTGATCACAGAACTCTCCAAGGATGATGGTGCTCCTCTCACAAACTTATTTCTCATAGTATTGGTGAAACATGTCTTCTGTATCCCCCTAGAGTGTGTAAGTAGGTCGTAAATGACAAATCTAGTCTAACATTACAATATTCCTAGGCCTTTGAATCACTTCCTCTGCATCAAACCAGAGCAGGTTGGCATTACCAGTAGGCTCACTGTGGGCCACCTTTTAGTCCATGGTTCAGTCAACCATCCAAATAAACTATTAGAACCCTTCCTAACTGCTGAGTTACAACATTAAATGTAGAATCTCTGCTTAATGAGCTAACATCAATAAATTCAATCTGATCCAATTTATTTTTCTTCCACCATTATCCCACACCTATAGTATCCATTCCCACACATGTTGCCTGGATTTCTGCTTGTATAAATTAGAAAACTCAAGTAATTAGTTTGTAGTGTAACACATCTCATGGGTCACGCTTTATTCCTCACTGTGAGAGGGATGCTGGAACTGAATCTAGTTATAGGTCTGGAAACAAAAAGAGGTAGTGGAGGTGGGTCCTGAGCGTAGTCAACATTGTCTTACTTGGCAACTGCTTCAAGGGAAATCATTAGAGTTTCCTCAGGCAATACCCTACGAATTCCCCCAGATGGGGGTAGGGAAGTCACTTTCACTTGGGGTAGGGTTGCCTCTTCCACTGAAAAAGAAGACTTATCAAAATTTAAGAGCTCAATGTAACTAGCTTCATCAGGGTGTTCCCACACATGCCCATCCAAATTTACAGGATCCCCTTCTTTCTTAATTAATGCCCTCGCTTAAATAGTAGATATCTTGTGAGGCTGGGAGTTCAATTTGCATTGTAATTCAACCAATTGGAGGATCAGATTCTGCATTTGACCTTTAGCAATCTCAACCCTTTAGCTACAAGAGATATGGGTCTCCTTCAGGGCACATATTGAAGATTTTAGATCATGTACATGTGCTTGAGCTGGAAATTCAAATCACTGAGCTCATTCTTTTCTTTACCACTTTTCTCAGAGACATTAGGAGCAACCAGCCAACCTCATTACATTCATTAGTTTTCCAAAAATGTATGAGAGCATCATCCAGCATTTTGATTCTTAGAAGTGGTTGCTTAGGAAGAGTATTTATATAAAATAAGGAGTTGGGCCATATAACCCAGAACGCCTGTGGTATAGGACCAGTTCAAGTCCAGAGACCTGAGAGGCAAAAGGGCTGATGGTGTCAGTTTCAACCCAAGCAGGGGGAAAGACTGTGGTCACAGCTCTAAAATAATGAGGCAGAAAAACAAATTCTCCTTTACTCTACCTTTTGTTCTATTCAAATCTCCACTGGTCTGGATGAGACTCACCTACATTGGGAAAAACTAGCTGTTTTAGTCAATCTACCAATTCAAATATTCATCCAGAAATATCATTAATTTCATCCAGAAATATCCTCACAGCAGCACTCAGAATAATGTTTGACCAAAATTCTGGACACTTTTGATGTAGTCAATTTGACATATAAGATGAACCATCTCAGTGCTCCTCCTCCATGCAAGCATAAGCTCTTAAATTAATCCATGGTTGCATCTGTTCTTCCTCCTCCAGGACCTGTTATGCACTTCTCTACCCTCTATCTTTACTTTAGCAACTCAGTCTACCCTGTCTTCTATAACATTGCCTCTCCTCTCTTCAGTCTTTTTCTTTTGTCACTCTTTTATTTCATAGTTGCTGCCCTACCTTTTGGATTTTTAAGGTTTCTAATATTATAAATCAAATACATTTTGGTAAAGTATCAGATGACTCTATATAGAAACACTACTTGTGACACATAAGCCCACATGCAACATGCTTTTTAGAGCTACAAAACTGTGATAAGACATATGGTATGATTGATAATACTCCGGGAGGTATATGCAAGAGACATACATCAGAATTTAATTAGATTTTTTTATTGCAAAGGGGGGGATCGATAAGAAAAAAGAACAAATTTAAAGCATTTGAATTATAATTTTAAAAAGCTGTTAAAAGACTTCTGTAAGGTGAGTTGAAATTTAAAAACAAAGAATATGAGAGATGCCCCATAAAATAATAAAAAATCGTCACAGAACATTCTCCATACTGTTGTTTTAAATTATCACATCTACTAAAATAATGGGTGGTGTGGGGGGTGAAATTTATATTAACAAATCTGGAAGCAGTGTGCGTAAGTCAAAGACTTAAAATTAAAGACCCCGTGTCAACATTATACAGTGTTATGTTCAGTATAATTAAAGTTGTAAAGAATAATTATACTGTGGCCCGAGATACGGTTATGAATAAGATTATAAATGTGTAATGAGGAGAAAATACAACTAATCAGTAATACAAAAAGTGTTCAATATCAACTATTCAGCTTGAACCCCCTGAAAAAATTCTATTGTGCTCTTAATTTCTTACTTCATCAAATTAATTCTAGAAACTCCACACTAAATATAAGGATCTGTGAATCTTTTCCAAGAGAACATGCTGGCAAAACCTGCAGAGATTTTTATTGTTATTGAGCATTTCTGATACTAAAATTATTATGTTGAGCAATACAGAGAGAGTTGGACCAAAGAGTAAAGACTGACTTGAAATTAAGCCACTGTCCATGATTACATTTTGTTTAGTGACAACTTGCAGCAGTTGTTCAGTGATGGTCTCTCATGAATATCTGCCTCTCTACGATGTGCTACACTTTTCTTCTATGGTACATTGACACTGTGAATAAGTTAGAGCCAATGACAGCCCTTACTTCTTTTGACCCCTACTAAGAGTATCTAATTGGATTTTTCCCTTTATTTCATTTCATAATGTGTTAGGCTTCCAGTTCTCACTCGCTCAGCATGAGCATCTCTGTGTTTCTAATCTTGCCTTGAAGAGACAATGGATCATTAGCTAATGGCTATAGTTGACTGCGATATTCACTCTACGGTAACATAAGGTAACAAGGCCAGCACTGAAAACAGAGAATAAAAAAGAATATACCTTTAATAAACGTACACTGCCAAACACTAAACAGGATGAAGCTGTGTGGGTCTAAGTAGCAAAAAAAAAAAAAACAAAACAACCATGAAATCGCCTTGTTGACATTAATAGTCAAAGATAAGTTGGGATATGAACACAAAATGGATCAAATCATTTTCAGAATTGAGGATTTCAAGGAAACATTAAAAGGACAAGTGCATTTTTTAAAATGCCCTTAAAATTATATTTATGTTTAAAAGACAAATGAGGAAACAAAAATGTCTATGTCTTGTTATTTTTTAAAGGTTAGAGTTCTTGAACTTTTTATTTGGGGGCTTATAATTTGAAATAAGTGGGTGGAAAACAGTTTATTTTAAAAACTCCTTCAGCGCACACAAGCATACAATTCAATAAGAGGAGCTGATGAAATAATTGTGTTCCTGCTTTATGTCCGTGCGACGCACGCTATTTGGGGATGTGAACCATCTTTGCTTTTTAAACACCGGGGAAGCTTGTTCATCTTAATGTGATTCAATTTTGTGAGACTTGTTTTTCACTTTCCTTCTGTTTTTTATTTACTTCCTTCACAGGGTATCAGAAAGTAAATTATGTACATTTGTAATTCCTTGTTGCAGTGTATAATTTTGAGATTTCTATCTCAAATCTGGAAGCTGTAACTCTCCTGCAGTCTTCTTGTTTTTGTTTTTGTTTTTATTTTTTTTTTAATTCTCACTTTGCATCCCAAGCCACTTCTCATCCTTTTAATTCTCAACTGCTCACATTCACACATAAATTGCTTTTCATGTACTAGGGTATCTGCAACTTGGCACTTACAGTGAGCTGGTATATACAATATGAAAATTGAAGAAAACCCAGTGTAGCTTATGCACACTCATTACTGAAACTTATTTGCATGCTTTACCATATTGTGAAAGATAGAGTTTTATTCCTAGAACACGGTTTATATACCTACCCGCTTGCTCTACGGAGGATCAAGTAGAAACAAGGGACAAAGGAATCTAAAGATGGTGAACCAAATTTTTATCATTTGATAGGTGAAGCAATAGGCCCTTTTCTGAATTCTTAAGTGTGGACATTGTCAATAAGAAGTTCCCTTTTGAATACAAGTGAATTCATTTGAACTGCCAACATAACTATAATAGAACAGATAGCTGGTGATGCACAGATAGAATAATTGACAGATACTCAGCACGTAAATACTGAACTGATTCCACCTCAGTTTTGGATGAGGCATAAATACAATATTAAATATAAAACTACCAATATTGATTCACCTAGTTTTCTTGTAGATGAAGATTAGCCCAAAACTGATTACTGACCCGCATCCACATGGTGGGTGAAGAAAAAGAAAAAAAAAAGAAGGTTCAAAAAAAAAAAAAAAAGAGAGAGAGAAGCTGTTCTTCCAGTATTTCTTAGGAAAGGGCTGCATTGTGAAGATCTACCCTCCAGTGGTACAAAGTAGGGAAAGGAGAACGTCACTCAATGAAGAGAAGGGAAGAGCTTGTTCTATCTCCACTGGAAAAAGGGACCCAATAGACTTGTCAGCATCCTGCCTGGGAAATCTAGAGAGAGAGAGAACAAGATAGATGGAGTGGCTGGTTGATTTGGTGGGCAAGCTGAGAAGAAATCCTGCAGTAGGAAACGACATATACTCCTAGAGCATGTAAAACTCCAGGGGAGAGCGCTCATCAATCAGAGTGTGTTTCAGACAGCGGGCAGGCCCTGGACGTGTAAAGCTGGTTTGTGACAGTGTAAGGTGACAACTTACCTGCCACCCTTAACTCCGTCCTCCCCCAACTGCTTCAACTCTACTCTGGCCATAAGCTTCAGTTACATGGATGAGGAGGTGTGAAAGCACAGGGGAGGAACATCATTCTGTCCTCCTGCAGGAGGCTAGCAAGGGGCGTGGCCCACAAGAGATAGGAGAGACCTCATTTTCAGTCGGGTGTGAGTTTTGATTACCAAGGCAACTAGAAGTGTTTAGATCTGAATAAAACACGTGTTGTTTCTTAATGCAACTATGAGACCTTTTATCATAAGGGTAAGCCAAAAAGCAGGGGACTGCCTGCGTTTTTAACCAGGGCTAAAGGAAGAACTTTATTACAAAACACATTTTTAAAAGGCTACAGAAGAGAAAAATAAAGATGTTTATGGGTTTTATCCGCGAATCCTGGCTGCCCAATGCACCATTACAATGTACAAGCCATTTCTGCTTTCAACAACAAAAAGGTAGAAATATGTACATTCAGAGGACATAAAATTCACAGGAGACCATTAGACTCAAGTGCACAATGAAAGAACTATCATTTTCTTGCTCACATCTTATCCCTAACTCAGTCTTCGCTCTCCAAATGGTGGATAGATTTTGTGCACTTCCTCACTTCAACTGAGTATTGTTTCAGGCAATTCAGAATATATAATTTAAACTTTTAATGGTAAACAGTCACTTCACAATCCTTTCTGCTTTGTGTGCCTTTGTTTCTTGGGTTGATTTTAGTTCCTAGGAATTGAAGAGGGGATTCATTTGTTTGGGTTGGGTTTTTTTTTTTAAGTTCTAGTTTGTTTATTTTTTTTTAAAGATTTCATCCATTTATATGACAGAGAGAGAGATCACAAGTAGGCAGAGAGGCAGGCAGAGAGAGAGGAAAGCAGGCTCCCCATTGAGTAGAGAGCCCGATGCGGGGCTCCATCCCAGGACTCTGAGATCATGACCCAAGCTGAAGGCAGAGGCTTCAACCCACTGAGCCACCCAGGTACCCCTGTTTGGGTTGGTTTTTGATGAAGTGTAGCTCACCTCTTCTTATCTTTGGGTATGTACTTCTTACCCTTCTGCACCTGCTGCTAAAGTATCTACATGAACTGATGTCCTCTCCAGAGAATAGCTCTAAACACCCGGTGTTCTGTCTAGAACTGCAAGTCTCCATCAGGACTGTGTGTGTGTGCCAGTCCAACTCCCAGCTTGCTGTATGAGACAGAAATCCTCTCCATAGCAGGGCCACACGGAGTGGGGATTTGCAAGGGCAGCTCTCTCTGGCCTCCTGCCCAGCTGCTAGTGATCCCACAATGAAGCCAAGTGTGGGATAAAGAGATGTCCATGGCTTTCTCCTTCTCTAATTCTAGTCAGAAAACTGGGCACAGGTCTTAGAGCTATCCAGGGACTTCTTGGATCCTACTTGAGATTTCATTTTCAGAATGGGACAAAATAGTGTTCTTCTTGGGTAGTCATAATAAGGACATTCCATGTGTCATTCAACTACATTTCTATTTCTAATCAAATACAGATACAAGATACATGGCAGTAATTTCTGAATGAAAGACACCATGAAATTATCCTATTTTCAAGAACAAAATAGTCAAAAGTCACATAAATCATGCAATATTTGAATATGTGTTAATGGATATAATTTAAGTTATGTTAGCAAAGAGTTTAAACTCTGCATTAGAAAATTACACATGTGTATAAATGCATCCACAAATCACATATAGTATTACTTTGGGAAAATATGTCTTTAATACATCTTGCTGCATGGTCAATTTTTTCTACATGTAAGTAGGAAGTGATTCATATTATACATCTCTATATTTATATAGAGATGTATATAGGTATATTCATATTGATTTCATTTGATAGTAACAAATAAACTGATTAAATTAAATAAAACTAAAATTCCATTACTGAGATATAAAAAAAATATTATAGTAAATGTAGGAAAAAATGCAATCACAAAATTGACATTTCAGTGAGAGGCAATTTTTTTTTTTGAAGGTTTTATTTTTCAGAGAGAGAGAGAGAGAGAGCACAAGCAGGGGGAGCAGCAGGCACAGCAGGCAGAAGGAGAAGTAGACTCATTACTGTGCAGATAACCTGATGTGGGGCTTGATCCCAGGACCTGAGATCATGACCTGAGCCAAAGGTAGACGCTTAAATGACTGAGCCGCCCAGGTGTCCCATGAGGTAAATGTTTTTGTGATTCGCAAACAACATAAAACATTAAGCCATAAATAAATCAATATAAGTATTAATTTTTGTTTAATTGTGGGCGTGCATATGCACTGCATATGTCTGTGTCAGTTTTATATTCGTATATAAAATTATGGCATATTTCATGTGCAAGCATGGTCAACCATATTATAGTGAATGTGCCTCTGTCCTTAGCATACTTCTGTTACCACATCCCTCGCTTTCCCCATCTATCACTTCAATAGCCCACAGTTGATTATCTTTTTTTTCTAGTCCTGTGGAATATCTACCTTCCTTGGCCTAGTTGTTTTTTTTTTTTTAGTTTTTTTTTAAAGATTTTATTTATTTATTTGACAGAGAGAGAGATGACAAGTAGGCAGAGAGGCAGGCAGAGAGAAAGAGGGAAGCAGGCTCCCTGCTGAGCAGAGATCCCAGGACCCTAAGATCATGACCTGAGCCGAAGGCAGAGGCTTTAACCCACTGAGCCACCCAGGGCCCCTCTCCCCCTCCCCCCCCCCACCGCCTTGGCCTAGTTTTTTATTCAAATTCAAAAGCAAGGATGTGAGTAGACTGATCTATAGGGGTACCTGGCATGGAAGACTTGGAGAGGGAGAAAAAGAGATCATGGAGAAAACACGACCAACAACAGCTCTACGATCCATTTTCTCAATGTGAGGGAAAGAAAGAAGGTAGGTAATCTGGTCAGACCTCTTTGTAAACACGCTAACAGCAGACTTCTTGGCAAACACACTAATGATATTTACTATTAGAGGCTCTTTACCTATGAAAGGATTTCCACAGGATGTACCTAGTTGCTCTAGGATTGCTTAAAGTAAACAAATCAGAATATGAGGATTTAGAGGTCAGAGTGCCCCATAGTCAAACTATGTTATATGTGTAAAAAAAAAAAAGTCAGGTTGTGTTACATGATCTATGATGCGTAACTTATTTAAATAAGTATAAAATGAAGAATTTTCAGAGGTAAAACAACTCTTTGATTAGTGTAATCCAGCCACATATAATACTTAGAAACACGTTTATCTGAACAGAGAATGTCCTACTATGGCAATAAAAGACCCACTTAAGAGGACTGATGGTCTCCAAGCTTCCTTTCTTTCCCATGTGTCTGGTAGTTATGATTCGTGAAGTGTAGTATTAAGTAGGATAACTGATTCATACGAGTCTGACCTGATTTAATTCTTTCTGTTTTCTCATATATATAACTCTCTTTCACTTTCCAAATATAGAAGGTATTACGCAGATCTCTGTGCAGATAGCACATTAAAAAAAAAAAAGTCATTATAGTGTTGATTTAGATACGATGTGATTACTTCTACTGAATAAAGAAACTTATAACACTTTGCAAAAAAAGGAATGGGTTTTGCTGAGCACCTATTATAAAGCAATCACACTACTCAGAAATTATTGCATTGTGGGTTTTCCCTCAGATTTTATTTCAAGAAATTTCAAACCTACTGAAAGTTAATAGAATAAAATGAATACATATATATCCTTCACCTGGATTTACTAATTGTTAATATTTTGCTATGCCTGTTTTGTTTCTCTGTATAAATATATAATCTATTTTGCTCATCATTTAAAAATAAAATTTGCAGATTTTATGCTTTATCCCTAAGATTCAGGGTGTATTTCCTAAAGTCATTGTTTTATACAGCCTCACAATGATTATGATACCCAAAGAACTGAGCATTTATTTAATTATATCATCACCTAACATAGAGTTTCTATTGAAATGATCCCAAATTTCCCAATAATATCTTTATAGCAGTTCTTAGTTTCTAGTAGTGAACTTTTGGGGATTCATTTACTTATAGGCAAGAGATACCTAATTCAAACTAACTAAGGTATAAAAAACAAATGTACTCCTCACATAACTAAGAGTAGATTTCAGGCACAGTGTGATCTAGATGTTTAATACTACCATCAAGCATTTCTCTCTCTCTCTCCCTGCTCTCCTTTATCTTTCCATTTTAGTCTCTTCTTTGTCCATGTCATTCTCAGATGGGATTTCAGTATGTTTGAGCAAATATAGCTTAAATCATTCTTAAGTTTAGGGACACCTGGGTGGCTCAGTGGGTTAAGCCTCTGCCTTTGGGCCAGGTCATGATCTCAGTGTCCTGGGACCAAGCCCCGCATCGGGCTCTCTGCTCAGTGGGGAGCTGGCTTTCTCCTCTCTCTCTGCCTGCCTCTCTGCCTACTTGTGATCTTTCTCTCTCTGTCAAATAAATAAAATCTTAAAAAAAAATCATTCTTAAGTTTAGAGTTCAAAAGAAAAGAATGCTTCTTATCTAAGAATTTGAACAATCATCTCAAAGATTTATTTTTAATGGCCAGCTCTAACTTTGTGTCATAAGTCCATTTTTGAAATGATCCTGTTGTTCAGGCCTGAGGCACAGGTTCATACTTTGAGTCAAGGTAAAGTTAACTCGGCATACAGCATGGGGCTGAGAAGGAAAAGAGTGGTTGTCCAAAAGAGAAGAAACATTCGGATCAATTTAAAAACAATGGGAGGTATCAACACAGCCTTGAGCTGAGAACTTAAAGATGAGCAAATGGTCCAAGCTCTGATGCTCACACTGTGTCTTAGGGGAGATGAGCATATAAACAAATGCACACACTAGGCACCCCAAGTGCAATAAGAAAGATATCATGCAAATATAGTCACAGCATAAAAATATTCACTTGGATGCTTCTTTTTAGTCCAAACGATCTACCTTCCTATGTAAAATACTTCTTCCTATCCTTCCTTCAAACAAAATATAACTATGTAATTAGCACTTATTTTGGCTTGGAAATTATTTTTTACAGTAAGTGGCTGAAAGTCTCTAGAACAGACTACCTTAGGGTTAAAGGGTAAAAGTCTTTTACTTCAGTTTTACTTTTGAACACCTATTATTTCCAGCCATTCTAAGCGTTGGAATAAAACATGGCCCTTGCTTTCAAGAAGCTTAAAGTTCAGGAAGGCTGTGATAGAAAATTGCCTCAGTTGTGATGCATTTCCTCATTTATGGGTCAAAGAGCTTAGTGTTCTACTTGACTTTACCTATTTCTCATTTCCTGTCAATGCCCTGTATGTTTTTTGCATCCATTTTCCTCTGATTTTTGTGTGATGTGTATCTTCTTGGCTCCTGGCTGTCTACCTAAATTCTGTCCTGGTCACTCTCCTGACCCCAATTCTTCATGTATGTTCACTGCTTTGCTTTCCCCGACCCACTAAGTTTTTGACTCCTAGGCATGAACATCTTAATGTGATAATGTTTGTAGAAGCCCAAAGCAGGACTAATAAATGTCTTATTTTACACCTTCATAGCAATAATAACAAATCAAAAAGTCATATTATAATGTCCCTAAATACTAATTGTAACATCTCATTCATGTTAGCCAACTGATCCTAGATATAACTGTTTTTCTGCCTTATATTTGGCTGATAAACCCATAATTTCAAAAATCATCATTTTAAAGTTTTTATCACTTGAAGTAACATTGCTTTGCACATTTTTACATATATATCAATGTTTAACTCTATCAGCTTCCTTGGCATAAATTATCAGAATAAAATCATAAAATGGGGTAGAAGTCGTATAAAATTAATGATGTTAAAGGTTACTGTACTGATATTGGCAAATTGCTCTCCCAAAAGTTTCTCACCAGGAGTATTTGAAAATGTCCTGTCTCTGAATTCTCATTATTTGTTACCATTTGTTTCAATCCTTTAAAAAGTTGAAAGGCAAAAGATACATTACCTAGTTTTAATCTACAATTATTCGATTAACCACAATGTGAACATTTATAGACATATTGAATATATATTTGGATTTTGTCCTATATTAAATGTTTATTGTTACTTTTATCCTAAGTATATATTAGGATGTCAGTGCAAATTTTAACAATTTATAAACACACCGAATAACATAAATATCATCTATCTACTGCCTAACTACTGTCTAATTAACTAATCTAACATATATATGAAAAATATTTCTCCATTTTACTTTGTTGGCTTTTAAATATATCTTTTTAGTTAATTTCTTGGTTTAAACATAAACATATAAATCTACTGATGGTTCTAATTCATCTTCATGTCATGGTATGTTACTCATAAGAAGAATACTGATATTTTTGTATCAAACAAAAATATATGCACATATATGTACAGATACTTCAGCAAATAAGGGAAATAATTTTGGTGTACACTAAACATTGGTTGGTTTTGCCATAACTACAGCTAATGACAGGCACAGACAAGAACAAGAAATCAATGTTTCAGGACAGTAAAGGTAATTACCTCACCTTTTAATCTAATACTGAATATTCTTATTTGTAGTTTGCCCAAGAATGAAGGACAAGAATCTTTATTTAATGTGGATACTCGTATCATTTTGAAAAAAAAAGTCACTTATTAGAATATGAAGTTATGATTGGGTTCATATTTATTTCATAAGCCTTTTAAATTATCTTCATTGTGTCTTTAGCCATTAACACCTCACCACAATTGCCCCCTAATAAATTTAAACTTGACAGTTTTATCTATGTCAGTGGCATGTTAACACTGATTAGATGGATAACCCCCAGTTCAGCCATGAAGTTCCTTAAACACAGTTATCAATCAGTAAGGGACCAGGAGGGTTTTACAAACTACCTTGTTACTTCTAACACCCAACTCAGTGGTTTCCCATGATTCTTTAAGGCCTAGTTGGATAGATAGCTAATGTATAGTTAATGGAGTTGATAACCAAAAGGCACTTTTCCTTAAACCTGAAGAACACTGTCATTGTATTCCTGAATTATTGTTGGTCTCAAACCTGTCATCTTCTACTCAGTTTAGCTTCGTGGCAGGTAGACACCTATAAATCCGATTTTCATACTCTATACTGTCCATCACTACTTGCTTTGAGTTCTAAAAAGGAAAGGAGACCAAGTGTGAAAAGAGAATCCCAGTACTACTCAAACTTTACTAGATAAGAAGGAAAATGAGGTAACTAACTCTATTTTGGGGAAACTAATGATGGAGGAGAGCATACAAAGATAGACAAATACCCAGGTTTCTGAGGTGAAGCTGTAAACCCAGGGCCAGAGGTTGTAGAAAGAGGAAAGGAAGGATATTTGGAGTAGCTGAGCCCTGGGAAGGTAAAGACTATGAAATGAGTAGCTTATCCAAAGTGTGGAGAAGTTTTTCTTAAATACATTATCTCAATGACTGAAATCCTCAGTCATGGTATTACAGATTTTTCTCTGGGCCAAATTGACATATTATCTTCATGATACACTATAAAAATGGAAGATATCTAAAGCTGTAATCATCCATTTGCAAGTAAAAGAAAAAAAAAAAAAGAACCATTTTTCATACATAAACACAGGCTTTGGTATAATGCCACAGAGCAATTTCTCAAGCAGTCTTCATAGAGCAGCAGCCTTTGAAAATCCATCCAGTAATAACTAATGTCTTTAGAAAACCAAATTTGCATCAAAGGAGACATTTGTTTACTATAAACTCTCCTCATGATACACTCTTAGCTGTCACCATCTTTGTTGTCAAAGATTCTTTGAAGTGCCAATTGTTAACAGCCAGAAGCTTTCAGGCTTTGGAAATTTGCTATAGTGTTTCTTATCAACTGTATTCCTTCTGAAAGATCAAAAGACCTATTCACATAGAGAGCAAATATATTGTAGATGTTAAGAAATTTATTTACCTTGTAACTGGTTTATTCCACAACTAATATCTTATAATAAGAAAAGCTACAAAATTATTTACTTAAATACCAGAGTGCTAATGAAAAACTGGAAGCTATATTAAGGAGAGAAATTTCAAGTATTCTTGTCTTTTGAAGAAAAACGAAACATAAATGGAACAAATAGACAAGGCTATCGAGACAAGAAATTAAGCTTAACTTTGATTTGGAGTGGAATTTTAAAATTGTAAAAATAGTATGCATTTAAAAAACACAAAGTAGAACTCAAAATTACTTTCACTCATTAAAATGCAATCAAGATTTTGTTAGCTTTTATTGGAATGTCACTCAGGATATGTCACCTCTAAAACTATATAAGATCACTAAATGGGTTTTTGCACAGATTTTAGGTACATGCTCAAGTTCATTTTCAAATACAGATTTTGGCTTCACAGTACTGACAGAAAATGTGGCTTTCATGGTTTCCTGTAGGTTGTTCAAGCTGTAAACTGTTCCAGGAGTTACCATATGTGTTGGCATCTCTCTCTAATCCAGTTTTGAAGGACAAATTAAATCTAATGTAGAACCTCTGAATATGAGATTATAGTGTCTCATAGAATACAATACAATAAATTCAACATAGCATATTGTGACCTCCAAAGCCAGGGAGAGATACAGAGAGAAACAGGGAGAGAAGCAGAGAGAGTCTTAAATTCTTGTTGTCCTGGATTAATAACAGTGAAACTGTGGGCATACAGGAGATGGAAAAAAGAGTAAATATCATAATTCAGTAATAGAGCGGCAACTTCACTTTCAACCATGCTTTGTTTTCTTAAACATTGCACCCTTCTACCCGTGTATTTGAGGGTAGTTAATACAAACCTTACTTTTCCTACATCAATGATCATATATTCCTAGGTAGAAGCTCTAGATCAAGGAATATGAAACATATTCAATTTTTATGCTCTATCGAACTTAAGAAAATTTTTTTTCTAAAACAATTTCAAAATTCCTGAAGAAGTTCCGAGTAATAAAGTTTAAAATCCATTTTATATACCAACTATGGAACTATGTTAAATGCAGAATAAGGTCTAAATATGAATCAGCAAGCATTATTAGTCATTCAAATATGGATGAGATACTGACGTATACTTTCTCCTTAAATAAACAATGCTACTATGTTGGTAATCTAAGGAAGGCAGATTAAAAGGCAGAGTGAGTCATTAATTAAGCTGAAAGGAATGTAAAACACAAGGGAACCACCAAGACACTCTAATAACTAATCAACTGTTAAATTCTCAATTTCTGTGTGATGAAAAGTGCTCTGCTTGCCCCTCCCTTTCTCCTTGCTCTACTTCTTTGACTTTGACTCACTGTTTCTCCACATCCTTGGCTAAGAAAACAGAAGAGTAAAATCAGAATTTTCAAATTGAATCACCATTAAAGTTTTCCATTACAAAACCCCTAATACATTTAAGGCTCAGAAGCCATATAGATAGAATAGGGGTTTGAATGAGACAATGATGTTCTCACCCTTTGAAAGAGAAAATTCATTGCTAATCTTGTGTTTTCACTATCATCGTCATCTTTATACTTTTATCATTCTTATTTGTTTTTGAGGAGATCCCCCTCAAAGAATATAATCAATTTATTAATACTTTACCAAATGATTTTGAGTTAAGAACATGGGCTTTAAAAACCACAGATCTGTATCTTCATTCAAATCCAGGCTTTTTAAATTTAACAGCTTTACATTTATGAGCTTTGATTTTCCATATTTAAAAGAGAAAAAAAAAGCTACTATCAGTCCTGATTTAAAGTTTGATATAAATAATATATTTAAGAACTCTTTGGTAGGCTGTATTATTTTTCACAATTATCAAATGCTTCTTGTTAAGATTTACTTCCCCTTCCCATGACACCAGCCCAATGCAGTAGATCTGCTTTTGCCTGTGGTAGTTGAGAAGAATTGATGTGTTACATTGGACAGAAGTTTTGAGAAGCATCAAGTAGTTTTCCAGGATACTTCTTTACTTCCACAAGATGGATAATACTTCAGAGAGAGTTACCATCAGCTGATACCAGAGTGAAGGTGGTACAAAACAGAGTTGTAGCCAACTTAGAGTGGACGTGTGACATGAGCAAGAACTAAGCCTTTGATTTTATAAGTCAGTGAGATTTTAGAGTTGCTATTATGCCATAAGACAAGCTATTCTAAAAGACAGAGGCACTTAGCACACACTGGTACACAGTAAGCCTGTACGCATGGCAACCTTGATTATTACTAACAAGGAACTTTAATAATCAGAATATTTTCTTCTCTGATATTTCATGAGAAGGAAGTGTACCTAAAATAAAAAGGTATTGTCCAAATTACAAAAATCTGTAAAAACAAACAAAAGTTAATTCTAGGCTGTGACAAAGATTCTTTTCTTGACCCAACTTTGGTCAGGCTCCTCTGAACCCGCTCCCCAGTAAGACTCATCCTTGTACTTCCTTAAAGAATCTACTTTTAGCAAGAATCCTGCTAAGTCAATTTAGCAAGAATTCTCCATTCCTGATATCTGATCAAATCCTTTATCCCCACATTCCACCGGGGGATATCTAATCACTCTGGACTGCCTTCAGTAAGATTTCTCTTAGGTTAGATCCACCAGAATCCCCCCAGACTTGAAGTCTCTTCTTAGTATTTTCCCATTCACTAATGTCCCTCCATGCAGCCCACTGCTTCTTGACTGTAAATGCCCCGTTCTGGTTGTATTTGGAATTGAACCCAATTACATTCTGGAGTCTCTCTTTCCTATTATAATATTTTTTTTCAATGAAATCTGTCTTTACTGCTTTAACTTCTATGTGGCTCTGATTTCCTTTAACAGGTATATGTTAAGTTCAGCACAGATAAATCCTAATATCAGATACTAAATTTTGTAGCTGAAGAGGAATTACCATTTAATTTCAGGCACTTTGCCTACTTCCTCTTTAGCAAGAGAAACCGATACTCCACCATGAACTAAGGGATTGTGCTAATATCACTGAACCATTAAAAAATACAGATCTAGAATCTAGGTCAAATTATTCTTAGGTGCAAAGTATTAGCACTGATCCACAACTAAAATATAACATTATCCACATATTTGATGGTAAAGGGAAGAAGGAGGGAGCATCAAATGCGACATATTTTTGAATCATTAAGAAAAGATATTTTCAAAAATATCTATTTTCTAAGGCAGGAGTGTGGGAAACAAATTTTAGAAAGACATAGTTCATATGTATGCATTTTTGTATCTATGGTGCCTTGTTTCAATGTGATTCATAAAATATGACACAAAGTATAGCTACATAACTACACACATGTGAAGAAATTCAGGAGAAACTGTAAGTAGATGAGGTAGTTTCAGTTTTCTCTGTGGACAAAACATTCCTGAAGTCTGTGGCCAATGGTAGGCTCTGGATCTCATTGGAAAGATGAGACTAATGATGAACATTTGAGTGCAGATGGAGCAACTTACTGTAGAATTGTTTTCTCAATAAAAACAAAAGAGAATCCAGAAAAAAATATACACAATTATGCACAAATCATCTATTTAATGGGAACAGAAAACTGAAGCAAAGACTAAACAGTTTAAAATTCTATTCCAGAACACAACTGGAGAGGTGGGAAGATGATGTAAAATAAACGTTATGGGGTGTGTGTGTGTGTGTGTGTGTGTGTAGATTGCCTACCCATTCAAATGGCTAAGTACTCAGATGGTAAAAGAACAAATAATTGCTTGAGGATAAAGAAGCCAGCAAAGTTGGAGTGACAAAAGTGAAAAACTGAAGTTTTCTCAACTGGAGTATTGGCTGATTCTGCCATGAGAATATTATTTTGTCTGCCTATGGTCAACATTTTATTTATGGTATTTATCGAAATGCCTAAAGACAGAAAGACAGTGGCAGGACTGCTTAGGTACTTTCTTGATAAAAATTTTGTACATTTCATAGAATTCAGTCTGTCATTGACTTTTACTATAATACATTACCTGATAATGAACTTATGGATTGGGGACAAAGATGGTAATGATAGCTTCTAGAATAGATAAATCTCCAAATTTTAGTGGGTAAACACAACAGAGCTTTATTTGCAACCAAGAGCGGTGGATATTCAACCATCTTCAATATGTGGCTTCCAAGGTTGCCATGGATACTAACATCAAAGAAGAAGAGCTAGACTTAGAATAGATCAATTTGGTCCATATTTCATTGATCCAACATAGTGACATGACCCCATAGAGAATCAAGGAGAATCAAAAGTATTGTCCCTGCTAGACAAGACCATATATCACAAAGGAAAATAAAATCCGTACTGGAAAACTGTATATCTGCATTGGTCCACTCCTCTGATCACCAAATACTCTTGTAGTTCCTTCTGGCTTCTCTGTAACACTCCCTCTTCCCCAAGAGAAAGCTAATTCTGAAATCCACCTAGCCTGTTTCCATCTGTGCAAGTACAGGAGGCAAAACTTGTTTTAACAATCATGGAACATAAACTGTCTCATGGTTTCTTTTATAATTTCTTTAAAAAATTAGCAGGATTGTTCTCAGTTTTCTTCCTATTAAAATAATGTGGCACGATACTCTGCAAGTGCTTTCTGAGATATAACTCTCAAGTTTTACATATTCCATTGCTTTCTCAATCTTAGTATCTTTCTTATGGGAGAATGGTGGCTATATTATGACCATCTAAAGTAACTGAGGAAAAGACCACACTTTTTTCTTTGAGAAAGTTTATTTCTCCTTTGTTTTTGTTTTTTTTCTCTCCTTTGTTTTTAAGCATGATTTCAGAGGGTACAGAATTCTATGTCAGTGGGTATTTTTTTTTTCCTCTCAATATTTTAAATATTTCATTCTACTCTCTTTTTGCCTGCATGGCTTTGAGGAAAAGTCAGATGTCCTTCCTATTTTTGTTCCTTTATAGATAAAATGTCCACCCCCCTCCCCTGGCTTCTTTATTTTTCTTTGATTTTCTATAGTTTGAAAATTATATGCCTCCATGAAGTTTTTTGGAGGTTTTTTTTAGGTTTTTTTTTTGTTCGTGACATTTATTCTGCTTGGTGTTCTCTGAGCTTCCAGAATCTGTAATTTAGTTATCTGATAGTAATCTTGGAAAACTCTGTCATAACTGTTTCAAATATTTCTTCTGCTCCTCTCTTTTTGCCTTCTTCTGATATTCCCATGACACATATTCTGTAACTTTGGTCATTGTTCCACAGTTCTTGGATATTGTTTTGTTTTGTTTTAGTCTTCGTTCTGTTGGCACTTGAATTTTCAAAGTTCTATTGATAGATTCTCAAGATCAGAGATGCTTTCCTCGGCTATACCCAGCTAGCAGTAATACCATCAAAGGCACTCTTCATTTAGGTTACAGTGTTTTTGATCTTTAGTATTTATCTCGTTTTGTTCTATCATAGGATTTCCATCTCTCTGCTCACATTGCCCATATGTTCTTGCATGCTGTTTACTTTACCCATGTGAGCACTTACATACTAATCGTAGTTGTTTTGAATTGTGCTTTTTGTCTTTTAGTATGTCTTATAATTTTTTTTTTTTAATAGTCAAACATGAGGTACAAGGCAAAAAGAATTGCTCTAAATACTCCTGTAGTGATGTAGTGGGAAGTGTGTGGGGAGGATCAGTGTTCTATAGTCCTATGATTAAGTCTCAGACTTCTAATGAGCCTATGCCTCTAGGCTGTGAACTTCAGAAGCATTTCTCTTTTTTTTTTCTATTCTTTCCACTGAGGGAAAACAGGAATGCTAGAATGAGCTGGAGTTGGGTATTTCCCTTCCCTCAGGTAAGTTAAGCTTTGATAATACCCCAGTAGGTTAGATTCTGCTTAACTCATTTCTCCTAAAGGCAGGAATTGTTAAGCATGGAGTGGTCTGGCATGTTTCAAAATGGTTCCTTTCCACTTCCCCCTGCCAGAAGCAGAAGATTTTTCTCAAATATTTACTATGAGAATATAGTCGTGCTCTTGGTGGCAAATCTCACGGTATTGTGGGGACCCCACATGACTTGGTTTCCATGGACTTTTTAACTCTCAGAGTTGTCACACTGAACCTCCATAATTGGTCAGTTACGGTTCAGGTTTTCCCACCATAAGTCTTCGCTCTGGTATGCCATGACTCCCATATTTGCTTATGTGCCTCTCCAATGTTAGGAGTGGTGGCTTGCCCTGTGTCCCCTCCCCACCATACTAATTGATCCAAGAAGAGTTGTTTCAGCCTGTTCATTATTTTAGTTGTTGTTAGGATAGACAGGTGACTTGCAAGCTTCTGCACGTGGATCCCAAAACCGGAAATCAAGAATCACATCTTAAAATTTTTGCTGCTGAACCAAGTCTTACTGGGCCTTGTAGCTCAGACATTTCAAACTCATAATTCACTTTTTGGAGATTAGAATTATTTAATATTGGAATTTCCCATTTCACAAGCCTCCAAATTTCTGGACAGTTTTCTATTTTGACTTATTTTGGCTTGCAAACCCACTGATATTTTCTTTTTTCTAATATATTTTTTAAAGATTTTATTTATTTATTTGTATATATTTATAGAGAGAGATCACAAGTAGGCAGGCAGAGAGAGGGGAAAGCAGGCTCCTTGCAAAGCAGAAAGCCCAATGTGGGGCTCGATCACAGGACCCTGAGATCATGACCTGAGCCGAAGGCAGAGGCTTTAACCCACTGAGCCACCCAGGAGCCCTCCACTGATATTTTCTTAAGCACATCTCCTTTTTCAAACAATTTGCAAAATACTACCAGTAACAATCAACAGACATTGATTTCCTGCTTTTCAATTTACTCCAATAGACCTGTGGTCTCAGAAGACATAGTCTGCTTCCTAAGTAATCTCAGTGAGCTTCACCAAATATTTTGCCACTAGGTGACGTGTGAGTTTTTGGAAATAGCAGTATCCCAATTAGGTGCCAATTTAATATAATTAAGGTAACTATAACTGATGAAACAAACATTCCCTAAAAGTTCAGTGGTTTGTCACAGTGGTTTTTATTTGCTTGTGTAAATATGAATTGGTGGTGGTGGTGGTGAAGACAAGAAGGCAGTGCTATGCTCAGTAGAGTCATTCAGGGACCCAATATGGCAGAAAATATGCTATCTTCAATGTATAGCTCTCAGAGTCATCTTGAGTTTCAATATACAGCTAGCACTTAGAGAGGATGAAGAATCACATTTGGGTTCAGGCTTAAAAGTAGCATATTTTATATCCACTCATAATTTATTGTCTCAGATGTACTCACATGGCTCCAGAAAATACAAGGACACAGAAAACGTAGTGCAGCACAACTCTCCACTAAGGAAAGGGAGCACAGATCTTTGTTCTATCACCAGATATCTTCCCCCAAACCTCTCCTCATCTCTTTTTGCCAGAGGTTACTGCTATTAGTCAAAAATACCTAGATAGGTTCTAATCAGTCAAATAAGATGAAGTAAACTAAACGCTTCAAGTGAATGCTGTGTGGTCTTGTTCTGTGGGCCTGACAAATGGCAAGACACAGTTGCTTAAATGCTTTCTCTGTCACTAAACAAGAGAAATATAAGAGCAGTAATGAGTCACACAGTATATAAGATAAAAACAACACATTGCTTAAAAGTACAACTCTTTCTAAATCTGAGTTCAGAATGAAATTTTTTCATAAGACTTCATACAGAATGCTTCTGTGGTAAATAGGAGGTTCATTGCTTTTTTTTTTTTTTATAGTGCCCCTCAGTGTTAACCTTCTGGAAAAACAAACAAAACAAAACAAAAAACACATTGAAAAAATACAGTAATAGAAATGTCATTGTTCCAGCTTTGTTCAGTGGTAGATATTCAATCACCTAGAGTTGGAATGGAATATCTTTCAGAATCCTCCATCCATTTTAGTTATTCAACTTAACGTTATTAGTGGCAGTAAATTTGAGGTGACCACCCAGAGAAAGGACTGAATTACAGGTAGCCTATCTACTCTTAAGTTCAGATATGTATGGTTTAAAAGTCAGTTGAGCACAGAGAACTACCATTTCCTTTTGGAGATTGAGGATTCTAAAGCAGAGACTATTTGAATAGAAAATGTTTTCACTTCTGGGGTGCCTGGGTGGCTCAGTTGTTAAGTGCCTACCTTCAGCTTGGGTCATGATCCCAGTATCCTGGGATCAACCCCGGAATCAGGCTCCCTGCTCAGCGGGAGGCCTGCTACTCCTCTCCCATTTCTCCTGATTGAGTTCCCTCTCTTGCTGTCTCTCTCTCTCTGTCAAATAAATAAATAAAATCTTAAAAAAAAAAGAAAAGAAAACATTTTCACTTTTGCATGAAGTTGAGCCAAAGAAATGTCATCATTAGGCAAAATGTTTTCCAAAATTTTCTACTGTCCTCTGCCCACAGAAGAATCGATAAATGAGGGCCCAATAGCCTTTTCCAGGGCGACTAGCTATAAACTTATTAGACTGAAAAAATCTCCAGGCATATGTTATCAGGATAATAGTGTTACAGAACACTATTATGATACTAGATTTCTACATTTTTTTGTCCATTGATTCTTCTAATTCACCAAGTCATAGAAATGTAAAATATTTGAAAACAGCAAGAGTTTTAAAAATATCCATGCTTGAGTCATCAGTTCTTTCACAGTCCAAATAAAACCATCTTTTAACATTGGTGGAACATTTAAAGGAATTGTTTGAAAAATACAGTCCTATATAACTAAAGAACTGATTTTCTCCACTGTTGCTTTTCATTTTGTTAATTAAATATTAGAGAACATATTTCAAAGTGATGCCATTGCCTATTTACTTTATGTCTATAATTATACAGCAGAGTGAATTGTCTATTAGGTTCTGGGTAGACGGTGACAGAAAGAAAACTATATTACTATTATAAAAGATGATAGATATATCTTTTATCATATTAAATAGGAATGTGAGGCAATAAGCAAAACTGTGAGGAGTTGCTAAGTAGAAGAAAAGTGGAAAGCCTTGGGGATGGTTGGGAATGGAATCTCTGATGTGCATTTTGGAAATTACTACTTGATTCATCCTGAGACTCTGCATCCTGATTCTGACTATTCTGGAAGATTTTAGGTGCAGTTCAGTAAAATTGTCATGTCAATATTAAGTTCTTACAGTTTAGCCTATTAATGATTCTTGTTCATTAAGTCACAGGGCATGAAAAAGTCAATAAGAACTGTCAATGGCCTTATGCTGTTCTTGATAGATTTCTCCACTAGGTGACATGGAGAATAAAAATGGTCAATAGCTGAAACTGGCAAAGCTCTATGTAATCCCTCCTTAAAATGCTGGCCCAAAAAGTCCTTATAGAAAAAGAGAGAGAGAAAAAAAAAAGTCCTTGCAAATTATCAAAAAAGAAAGAACCAGACATAGATTAGACTATTTTGTTTTTGCATTTGTTCATTCAGAAAAAATATCATTGAACTGAGTCCCAACAATGTCTATGCACTGTAATAGGACTTGAGATGTGTCACTGCAGAATCATCTCTTAGGTAGTCACCTAAAAAAGCCATTAGCTTGTCTCTGTTTCAACCTTCTAAATGTTTTCTGTATGAAAACTAGGATGAACTTTTAATAATTAAATCAGATTATGGCATTTCCATCCACAAAGTCTTCCAATGATTTCCATCGTAATTTAAACCAAAATCCAAATTCCTAGCCATGGCCAGCATAGACCTTACATGTGACTCCTTTCTACTTCTCTGCCTTTAGCCTAGACCACTATTACTGAGTCACTCTGATCTAAGGACAGTGACCTCCCTATAGTTCTTAGTATTTTCCAAACACATTTTCTTGCTAAGGACTTACAAAATGTAGTTTTTTGCCTGGAAATCTCTTCCTATATTTCCTTGCATTTCATTCTGATTTTTGCCATGGTGTCATCATTCTTGTGATCTTTCCCTGGCCATTCCCTAAGATAACAGAAACTTGTTCTCTTCATCAGTCTTCATCCCTGTAGTCTTCTTTATTTTTCCAGAGCACTTATCACTAAATGAAGTTATATACATACATATTTCTTCTTTTTTGTCTGTCCTCTAGAATTACATTCCCATTCCATGAGGTAGGGATGTCATTAGCTTTGTTTACTGAGAGGTCCTTAATTCCTACAACGCTGTCTTGAACTTAGTAGAAGCTTCTTTTTGTTTTTGTTCACTGACTGAATGAACAAATAAATGAAAATACAAAATGAAGTGTCTAGTACTGGGAGACAGAAATTAAATAAGTGATAATATGAATAAATCCATAATTATTAAACATTATAGATGTTATACGAGTTAAACTATAATGAGGAAAGTCCAATTTATTTTGATAAGGGAAGATTTATCATAAAGTATAAGGAAGAGATATTTAAACAGGAAGAGTATGAATTATTCAAGAAGAGTGAAAGGTAGAGCATGTGAGAAGGTGTAGAAGCCTATGCAGAAGCTCTAAGTTGAGGAAAAAGTTTATTGAAGGAAAATTTTTAACAAACAGGTTAATGATTTATGGAAAGATTAGGTTGTCAGTGAAAAATAAAATTAAACTGAAGCTTGTTGGGGTGCCTGGGTGCCTCAGTGGGTTAAAGCATCTGCCTTCGGCTCAGGTCATGATCTCGGGGTCCTGGGATCGAGCCCCACATCGGGCTCTCTGCTCAGTGGGGAGCCTGCTTCCCCCTCTCTCTCTGCCTACTTGTGATCTCTCTCTCTCTCTCTCTCTCTCTGTTAAATAAATAAATAAATAAATCTTAAAAAAACAAACAACAACAAAAAAACTGAAGCTTGTTAAATTTTCCAAATAACAAATTCCAAGAGAAGAAACTTTAGTTTCATATTCTACCAAAATATAATGGATTCCACATAAATATTTGCTGATGTGTTAGAGGACATAAACTAAAATTATACGTGGCTTAATCTAAATGGAGTTTTACCTTTTTTTTGAGGGACTTCATTCCCAATACTATATACAGTTGAACCTTAATGCAGGGATAAGGGGCACTGACACCCTGCATAGTAGAAAATCCATATATAACTTTTGACTCTCCCAAAACTTAATTATTAATAGTCGACTGCTGACCAGAAGTCTTACTATAACAAAAACGGATGATTAATACATATATTCTATGTTATATGTATTACATACTGTATTCTTAAAGTAAGCTAGATAAAAGAAAATATTACTAAGAAAATCATAAGGAAGAGAAAATAGATTTACACTACTGTACTGTAATAAAATCACACGTAAGTGGATCCATGCAATTCAAACCCGTGTTAAGAGTCAACTGTGTGTGTGTGTGTGTGTGTGCATGTATACATAAAGTATATGTATAGTTTTTCTAATTGCTAAAGTAGTATGTATCTACTGAAAATATTTGGAAAATGTTAGAAAAACATGGAGTGGATATTTCCTATAATTCATAGTCAATTTATAATCATTATTCTGTTAACATTTTGGTATAAATTGTTACACTCTTTTTATGTAACTTTTCTCAAATATCTATTGATAAAATTATGCAAAGCAATAAATATACAAATAAATATATTAAAAATTATATAAATTATTTCTATATTTTGAGACATAATTTTTATTTGTTTCAATAGGTTTCAAACATTTATTATATCAAAAATGCTCACATGAAGTAAAATATATTGACTATAATATTCTATCCTATGGCATAACACATCATAACTTTAACCAGTTTTTTCTTAAAGATTTGCTAGTTTCTGTTTTCTCCATATCAAACATGGGAAAATTGTGCTTAACAATTATTCTTTTTTTAAACTTTAAAAAAAATTATTTATTTGAGAGAGAGAGCAAGTGGGAGCAGAGAGGAGAGAGGAGCAGAGTGAGAGAGGAAATCTTGAAGCCGACTCCCCACTGACTGGAAAACATGACATGGGGCTTGATCCCAGGATCCTGAGATCATGACCTGAGTAGAAATCAAAAGTTGACCGCTTAACTGACTGAGCCATCTGAGTACTCCAGTTATTTTTAAATATATTGATTAAATTCATAATAAAGTTTCTGCATACATATCTGATTATATCATTAGGATAAATACCTAGAAATGGAAGCATTGAATCCAGATATATGAATAATATAAAACCACTTAATAATAGGCTTTCTCCTACATGTTTTCATAATAAGGTACACATAAGTTAAGTACTATAATTACTGTTTAACACACTTCTTTTTTTTTTTTTTTTGATTTTTTTTTAAATTTATTTATTAGAGAGAGAGACTGAGAATGAGAGGAGAGAAGGTCAGAGGGAGAAGCAGACTTCCCGAAGAGCCGGGAGTCCGATATGGGACTCGATCCCGGGACTCTGGGATCATGACCTGAGCGGAAGGCAGTTGCTTAACCAACTGAGCCACCCAGGCGCCCTGTTTAACACACTTCTTATAGAGCAAACATAGCCTAGATCTAGTAAACATCAGAAATTAACATTGTCACAAAACCACTGTCCCACAACATAGTATGATAACCATTTGTGATGAAGAGTATTAAGATCTTAAGAATGGATATTAATTGTCCTGCTGGTGATAATACTGGTGATGATAGGAAAAGATATGTTTGAATAAAAATAAAAGTATTTGTAAACTGTGGATTTGTTGAGTGGTGTTTAGACTTATAAGAAATACATAATAAATATAGAGAGTACATTTATTGTTGAAATTCCTGGAAGAAAAATAACTGTGCATGTTATATTGTATTATAAATATAATAGTTTCACTGGAGAGAAAGTGGTTAGGAACTAAAAGGTGAAAAACTCCTTTCTTAAGCTCTTTTTACTTATTTGCTTTTTTTACATGAAAATTTTTGATATAAAGAAATTTAAAAAAAAGGTTGTGTTATAAAAAAAGCACTGTACCTATTCCCAAATTGACTTTCTAAATAGGGGAACTGGATTATAATCTTGCTAGCAATACCGAGATGGATGATTTATCTGTTCTCTTCTTATTCAATAACATCGAAAAATACTAAATATTGAAAATATCTCAGTGATCTCATCTGTATTTTTTTGCTGATGTCCAATTTTTTCCTTTTATATATAATCCATTATCATCTGTGATTTTATAAATAAATTGTTCCATTCATAAAAAAATTATTTTTCTGTTCATTTGTTGCTTCTTTAAATGAATCATTTTATCTCTCTCTATTATATAAACAAAATAAAAATAGGTAACTAATTATATATTATTGGTAAAAGTATGAAAGCACCCAATGGAAACAGTGTAGGTAAAAACATAATTTTATAGGATATGTGATTGACTGCATTAAGATTTGTTAGATGATAAACATTTAATCTAGCAATATTAACAATGATGTTATACGTATAGATATTTGTTTTATCAGATTCAAACATGATTTAAAAATGCATAGTCTAGCAATTACAGTGACATTGAATATACAGCTAATCTTTCCCATTAGCTCTGGCATTAGGATTCCATTAAGACTTTGTTTCTTTTTGCATTTGTGTATCTTTGCAAGAAAAACAAAAGGAAAGAATGTTTCCTTTTTCAAAGCAGTCCCTGTATTCTAATGGCTCTGCAACATGAGTGACCACAGTGCTTTTTCTCATTAATTGTATGTTCATATTAGTATACAGTAACATAAATACATTTATAGATTCATTAGCTGTTAATTCATGCTTACTTTTCCCCATTTTTCAACAGCAGGTCCAATTCCCAATTATTAACATTCTTGGGTCTCCACGATATTTTTCAACATATTGTGCTGATAAATTTCCTATTGAAATAAGTACCTTACATATATTTACCAGCACCTGAAGAAAATACATAGCTTATTTTGCAATACTCAACCATAGTATGAAAGCTTTGTAATTATAATGTGAAAAGAGTTTGTACAGGGTGTGTGTGTGTGTATACATATGTGTGTGTGTGTGTATCTTACAATATTAAACAGAAACAAGTTTTGATAGGTAATTTACTAAGGATGACAAAACAATGTGGATAATTAATGGTTCATAATAAAATAAAATATTCTAAGCAATGCACATATGTTTCTGACTCATAGAATGATTCATAATTGTGTCCTAGCCAGAGGTATGATCATATTATGCTTGATGATTATATCCTTTTTATGCTATATTTGTATTTAAATAACAACAATTTGAAATAAACACTAAAAAGAAAATGAAAGGAACATGATTTCTAAAAGGTTATGACAGAAGGAGAAAAGCCAATCTTTTTTTCAAGGTGAGGTCTTAGCCTGGACCAAGGATTTATCTCCATAATATGCTGCTCTGACCCAGTTCCTTCCAGTTACGTGACAGACCCTGGTTGGATGCTAAGTGTGAACCTGTCATTGAGTGACAACAGGACAAACTAAAGCCCAGGGGGTTCTTTAATTAAGGCAAAGAAAATATGAGACAAACAAATGAAACAAAACCAAGAGCACAAAATCACTCTATGAAAAAGAATATACAAGGTAGAGTTCTTAGGATATACCACTAAGATACCACTATATCTGGGGTGCCTGGGTGGCTTGGTGGGTTAAAGCCTCTGCCTTCGGCTCAGGTCATGATCTCAGGGTCCTGGGATCGAGCCCCACATCAGGCTCTCTGCTCAGCAGGGAGCCTGCTTCCCCCTCTCTCTGTGCCTGTCTCTCCGCCTACTTGAGATCTCTCTCTTTCTGTGAAGTAAATAAATAAAAAGTTAAAAAAAAAAGATACCACTATATCCATAAAGCCATCACCGCAATTATGTTATGTATATTTCCACCACTCCTAAATTTGGAGCACTGTTCCTCTCCAACCTGAGATCCATAACTGACTCAACTTAATCTCCTCTCGTATTTGCTGAGCCCTGCACATCTTTCTGCCTTGAGAGACAGAAAAGGCTTTTTGACTCCTGTACAAGCTTCTCTTATTTAACCGTTTGGTTTTTTTTTCCCTCCCGGCATTACTGATGAGATTACTCAGAAAAGAAATAAATTTCACTGAGATATAACTAGCAGACATTAAACTGCACATATTTAAAGTGTATATAGTTTGAAACATATATCCATGAAATATCACCACAATTAAGATATGAATATTTTCATCACTCCTGAATTTTCCTTTTGCCTCCTTTAAAATGTCCTTTACCACCCACCAGTGTTCTCCTGACCGGATTCTAAGGCAATCACTTACATGCTTTCTGTACCTATAGATTAGCTGATATTCACGTAATTTTTTACAAATAGAACTGTACAGTATCAATCTTGTGTGTGTGTGTGTGCTTATTTCACTCAACATAATTCGTTTAGGTTCATCTATGCTGTAATGTGTATTTACATTCCCTTTGATTGTAGAGTGATATTTCATTGTACAGATAATAACAGTTTGTCTATACCTTTACCCACTGGAGGACACTTCAGTTGTTTCTAGATTCGGGCTACTAGAAATAAGGGCTTTTTCCCCCTTGCTTTATTGAGGTAGAATTGACACATAACGGGGGTTCCTGGGTGGCTCAGTGGGTTAAAGCCTCTGCCTTCAGCTCAGGTCATGATCTCAGGGTCCTGGGATCGAGCCCTGCATTGGGCTTTCTGCTTAGCAGGGAACCTGCTTCCCCCTCTCTCTCTGCCTGCCTCTCTGCCTACTTGTGCTCTTTCTCTGTGTGTCAAATAAATAAGTAAAATCTGTTAAAAAAATTGACCCATAAAACTGAAAGATATTTAAAGTGTTTATATATCAAAGGAAATGAAAACACAGTATCAAAGAGATGTCTGCACTCTCATGATCACGTAGCATTATTCACAGTAGCCAAGAAACGTATGGAAACATCCTAGATGTCTGTCAACTGATGAATGGATAAAGGTGTGATACGTGCATATGCATATATATATATATATATACACACACACACACACACACACACACACACACACGCACACAATGGGATATTATTCAACTACTAGAAACAAGAAAATATATATATGAATTTGTGTGTGTGTATATATATATATACACACACACACACATACTGCAATATTAAGCTATTAGAAAGAAGGAAATCCTGCCATTTGAGACAACATGGATGAACATAGAGTCCAGTATGCTAAGTAAAATAAAGTAAATAAGCCAGACAGACAGAAAGAATCTTATCAAATGTAAGAATTGCAAATAATTTCTACTAGTCTGTGGTTTGTTTTATCATTCTCTTTCAAAGAACAGAAGTTCTTAATTTTTGTCGAAGCCCCATTTATCTTTTTTTTTTCAGGATCATGCTTTTGGTATTATATCTAATAAATACTATATATCACAAGTCATAAAAATTCTGTTTTTATGTTTCTTTATTTTCATTTAGATCTATGTTGAATTTTGAGTCTTCTATAGTGTGCAATGTACATTAATTTAATTAATTTTAATTTTTGTAGAAGATAGTCAATTGTTTCAGAATCATTTGTTGAAAATAATACCTTTTCCCACTACGACATCTTTTCACTTTTGCCAAAAATCAGGTGTCCTTATACCTGTGTCTATTTTTTGGAAACTCCCTTTTGTTTCAATGATTTGTTTGACATCAATGCCACATTGTCCTTATTTCTACTACTTTAAAATAATTCATAAAACCAGGTAAAAACCTAAATGTGTTTTTCTTTTTAAGTTTTGTAGGCCAAGCCATGACCTTTACATTTCCATGAAATTTTCGGATCAGTTTATCAATTTCTACAAAAAAAAGAGTCCTAGGATTTGTTTGGTATTGCATTAAATCTATACTTCAATTTAGAAAGACTTGACATCTTAACAATAATGAGTTTTCTGATCTATGAATGTGCTATAACTCTCCATTCTATAGTTCATCTTTAATTTCTTTCAGCAGTATTTTGTAGTTTTAAATGTAAAGGCCTTGCATATATGTTGTCATTTCCCCTTAAATAGTTCATATTTTGACACTACTTAAGTGGTATTATTATTTTAATTTCTAATTATTTGTTATAGACATGCAGTTGACTTTCGTATATTGATTTTGTGCCTAGCATCCTTGATAAATTGACTTGTTTCTAGCAGCTTTTTCAGATTTATTAGATACCATCATTTTCTACATAAAAGATTATATTATCTGTAAACAAAGACAGAGGTGATGAGGGCAAGCTGAGGAGCTATGGACAGAGCACAAGCTAACACCCCACAAATCCCCCTGCCCCCACTCCTGGGTGGGATAAGGGTGGCATTCCTTCTGGAGGCTCCCAACTATCTTAATGTTAATGCCTTGCTAGAGGGAAAAACAACCTGAACTTGACAGTGGCAAGGTCTCCAGTATCTTGTAGGTCCTCTTTAGCATATGAAAACTCTTTTGAAAACCTCCCTTTTCCTTACCTCCCCCAACTCCCAAGTATATAATCATCCACGGCTCACAACCCCATTGCAGAAGCTCTTCCTGCCCCTGGGTCCTCTCCCCATGCTTTAATAAAACCACCATTTTGTACCAAATATGTCTTAAGAATTCTTTCTGGGCTGGTGGCTCTGGGTCTCACCCCACCAAACCTCAACGACATTCTAAAACTACATTAGATGTACTACTTCCTTTACTGTCAGTATGCTTTTGTTTTGTTTTGTTTTTCTTTTACTTACTGCAATGGCCAGAAACATTAGATTTGAAATGATGAGTGGGTATCCTTGCCTTGTTTTTGTTTTGTTTTGTTTTGTCTTTTAATTAGCGGGAATTCCATCTTTTCTCGTTAGGGGAAATACATTTAGATTTACATAAATGCTTTTTATTACATTGAGAAAGTTTCCTTCAATTTCTGGTTTGTTGAGAGTCTTTTTAAAATCAGGAATGTGGGGCACCTGGGTGGTTCAGTGGGTTAAGTATCTGCCTTGAGCTCAGGTCATGATCCCAGGGTGGGGCTCCCTGCTTAGCGGGGAGTCTGCTTCTCCCTTAGCCTCTGCCCCTCCCCCCACCGGTGACATGGATTATATTGACATGGATTTGCTTCCTATGGTGGCACTAGCAGGGAATCTATTTCTTGCCTCTTCTGATTTTTCATGAAGGCTGGACTTCCTGGTCTTGCGGCTACATCATTCCAATCATGCCAATCTCTGACTCCATATTCAGTCATAACGCTTTCTTTTTTTCCCTGTGTCAAATCCGCCTTTGACTCCCTTTTAATATGATACTTATGATTGCCCTTAGGGCCTACCCGGATAATCCAAGTTAATCTTAATTTAATTACACCTGCATTTTCTTTTGCCATACAAAGTAATGCTCACTAGCACCATCATTTAGAACATGGATATCTTTTGAGGAAACACTTTCTAGCCTGCCACAATGCACTTTGAGCCTTAACAATTCTGGATGTGGAACATAAACCATGAATCTTGAAATACTGAAAAAAAAAAAAAAGATAAAAGGTAGATACCTGCCTTACACCATGCACAAAAGAAACGATATATTGATTAAAGTTGTAAACAATGAAAGTTAATTTATTCAAGTATTAAAAGATGTTATAAACTTTCTAAAAAAAATTAATGTCTATCCCAATTGCAAAATACATTAACCTCAACCTCAACATCCTCAAAGTCTCAAACTCGTATAGCATCAACTAAAATCTAAAATCTCATCTGAATACCATCACTTTAGAAGTCTGACCTCTCATCATTTAATTCACATATGGGTGCCACTCTGGGGAATACCCATCCTGTGCAAAATTCCTTTCCATCTGTGGACCCGGTCAGTATAGAAAACAAGTTAGTTGTTTCCGAAATACAGTCATGAAGCAGGTATAGGATAATAGTTATATATTTTCCATTTCAAAAGGAGGAAAATGGAAGGAAAAAAGTGATCACCTAAGACATTAAAAAAAATTCTAGCAGGGTAAATTCTATTAGGTGTCGAGGCCTAGAAATAATCTTCTGTGGGTCAAGATTTTACCTTCTGCCCCTTCAGCTTCAGGCACCGCACCTATGGCTCTAGGGCTTCTGAGACAATTCTGCCTTTTTCCTGAAAGGTAGACTGTGTCTACAAACAAACAGTTTTATTCGTGTATTTCCTGTAGAACTTGGGGAGTTTGACAGACAGCCATATGGGCTAATGAACTCGAACTACCTTTGAACTGGGTTTGGCTGGCACTAGCTCTGGAGGGCCGCTTGTCGAATAGTCAGGAATTTGGCAGGCCCATTATTAAGTCACTCCTGGTTTGAAGCTGATCATGTCTGGAGTTTTCATAACAGACAAATTGGCAAATGACACAAATCAAAAATTGTTTTTTTCTTTCAAGAGAGTTCATTTACTAATGTACCAGCAGATACATTACAATATACTATAATGTGTCTAAGAAACTTATGTAGTTCCAACCACAGCCAAACAAATTTGATCATACCAGTGAGATAAAAATCATAGAGGAAGTTTCACAAGCTAGTGGCCAATTTATGTGGCCCTTACATGGAGAAAAAGCCATGGTGTTCCTTGAAGTCACTTTGTTTGGTTAGCAGACCTAGAAATACAAAGTTGTATGCTGGTGTTCTGGTGGCAAGTCCAAAAACATTTATTATATGACATCTAGCAGGTAATTTAACATGGGAAATATAATAAGCATTTATTCCCTAGAGCTTTTTCATGTCATTATTTCAAGTGTTTCTTTGGATAATGAAAACATGCTTTTCAAACTCCATTGCTCACATATAAACCTAATTAAAGGGACGCCTGGGTGGCTCAGTTGGTTGAGCAGCTGCCTTCGCCTCGGGTCATGATCCCAGCATCCTGGAATCAAGTCCTGCATCGGGCTCCTTGCTCGGCAGGGAGCCTGCTCCTCTCCCTCTGCCTCTGCCTGCCTCTCTGCCTGCTTGTGTTCTCCCTCTGTTAAATGAATAAATAAAATATATAAAAAAAACTAATTAAAATATGTAGTGTGATGTCAGAATTGTCCATTAATTAAATCAATCATTTCTTCAGTTACTAACAGAGATTAATAGAGTATCCTATGAGCATAAGAGAATCTTAGACACACAAGATAAAGAACTTCCATAAGGAACCAGTATTGCTGATGAGAAAACAATGAATATATGTGAAATAGGGGCGCCTGGGTGACTCAGTTGGTTAAGCCGCTGCCTTCGTCTCAGGGTCCTGGGATAGAGCCCCGCATCGGGGTCTCTGTGCAGCAGGGAGCCTGCTTCCTCCTCTCTCTCTGCCTGCCTCTCTGTCTACTTGTGATCTCTCTCTCTGTCAAATAAATAAATAAAATCTTTAAATATATATATATATATGTGAAATAATTCAAGAAGAATATGAAACATAAAATGTAAGATCCAGAAGTGCAGAAAAGGAAGCCTAAACTAAAATTAAGAGTACAGAGGGTTTAGTGAGTTATATATTGATAAGCCATCATTGTTGAAAAATAGTGATCACTTTGGGCTTGAAGTTAGTGCCTGCCCTCAAAATTCTTAGAAATTTCCAAAGTAAGTGATGCCAATCTTTTGGGGTAGTATGTCCCATATGTGAAACATGCTGACTAGAACCCCACAGACAAACCTTTTTGAGAAGTGTTATTTTTTTCCTTTTTTTAAGAAAATCTTTTTTTAAAAGTTATTTTATATTAATATATAAAATTCTATATTATATATATATAAATATATAAAAACTCTCATTTTTAAAGTTATTTTTATATTCTGCTGATATTTTTCTATTACACAGCTAATGCAGATTTTCATTGTTAGAAAATAGCATTTTTTTTCCCCTTTGCTTATTTCAATAATAAACGAGAAGCTAGAGAGGTGCCTGGGTGGCTCAGTTGATAAAGTGTCTGCCTTGAGCTTGGGTCATGATCCTGGAGTCCTGGGATCAAGCCCCACACTGGGATCCCTGCTTGGTGGGAAGCCTGCTTCTCCCTCTCCTACTCCCCCTGCTTGTGTTCTCTCTCTCACTGTCTCTCTCTGTCAAATAAATAAGAATCTTCAAAAAAATTTTTATAAAAAAAAAAAGAGAGAGACGAGAAGCTAGAAATGCCACTCACTTTTCTGCATTTGGAATTGCTATGTAACGAAGTTCTGGCCAGTAACATCTCAATGGAAGTCCATGTTGAGACTAAAGAAGATATTCATTTGCTTCCTTATAAATGGAAGAAGTGCTGAGCTTTTTCCTTCCTCCTGCCTCAAAAGTATATGTGATTCTAGACCTTTGTAAATCTGTGATGAGCAGTTGCAAAGCATTTAAGGACAACAGGCCAATGTAAGTAGAGGAGAAAAATAGAAATAAACTAGGTCCTTGATGGTGAGATTGAGCTGCCGAATAAGCTCCAGATTACCTTCATCAAGAATCCTTCTTAAGTAACTCTATGGCTTAAAGCACTATTATCTGAGTTTTCTGTTCTTCCAGCTGCAGCATTTCAAACAGAACAATAATTATAGATTGTTATGGTTTGGGACATAGGAGGTGGTAAATACATGTTAAAAAAAAAAAAAAGCCTCATAATCCCAGTTTCCTCTTTCCTCAATTCTCTAAATTCTTTACCTTCCTTCAAAGCTAAACTTTGGGAAGGAGTAGTTTATGTACTCACTTCAATCTGGCTTCCGCCTCCACGTAAGCCTTTAAAATTCACCAGGTCCAATGGAATCTTTTATGCCCTCATCTTTTTGCACCTCACTGAAGTTATTTGAATAGTTGGTAATGTACTCACTTTTGAGACAGTTTTCTCTTTTACAATACATGATATCCTATCTCACTCTTTATTTTTTGTCATCTTTTTTGATTGTTCTTGTGCTGACACTGAAATTTTCATATTGATGTTCCTCAAAGTTTGGCCCCAATACTTTCCTCTTTGGTCTTTATACTCTTCCCCTAAGCGGTAACATACTTCCCTTGGCTATAAAAGTATCAATACACTAATTACTCATAAATTTATATCTTAAGCCCAGACATTTTTTTCTGAGCTTCAGTCATACGTGTCCAATCATTCATTTGACATTCCTGCTTGACCAGCTCCTACTCTTTCAAACATAAATTCTCAAAAATTGTCTCACAATCGCCCCCATTTATTGCTCCTAAATTCTTTTCTATTTTATGAAAGGCATCCTTAGCCAATGTCCTGTTATTTGTCCAAACTTGAATTCTGAGGCTCTTGATTCCTCCTTTTATTATAAACGTTCTATCAAATTTATCATTAATTTCTGCTGATACCGCCAATCACTCTTCTCCATCTCTATGTCAGACATCTGGGTTACATTACTGCAGTGACCTCTAAACATGTTTCCCTCTTTTTTTTTTAAGATTTTTAAGTAACCTCTACACCCAATGTGGGGCTTGAACTTAACAACTCTGAGATCATAAGTCACATGCTCTACTGACTGAGCCAGCCAGGACCCCCAAAATATTTCCTTCTTTCAATCCTGGTTAGCCTCCAACTTATCTTCCATTATACAGAAGTCAGAGGGATTTTTTAATGTAAAACAAAAAAAGAAAAGAAAAGAAAAGAAAAGAAAAGAAGAAAAGAAAAGAAAAAAGAAAAGAAAAGAAAAGAAAAGAAAAGAAAAGAAAAGAAAAGAAAAGAAAAGAAAAGAAAAGAAAATTCAATCAGTTTCTCATTAGCTTCAACTCTTTGATATTTTCACATTGCAATTGGGATAAAATCCAAACATTACTCCATGCCTTACAAGGTCTTGAATGTTTACATTATTCTGCTGAAGCAAATTTCCCCATGCTTATGAATCATTTTTCCCATTGTGCACTAAACTTTTAACTGCTCAGAGATTTAGTTCATGCTGTTTCTTGTCCTTGTAATATTTTCTTTGGATGACTGGCCAAGTATCTTCAAGTATTAACTTAAATTCTTCACAGATTTTTTTTTCCCTGTTTAAAACTGACTTCCCCTCCATTCTCTATTCCAGCAGGGTTTTTTTTTGTTTGTTTGTTTTGTTTTGTTATACTCTATTTTTTTGGTTTTATTTTGTTATACTTATTATGTTTAATGAAACATATATATCTATCTATAGATAGATATATATGTTTGTTTGTTTCAGCTATGAGCTTTACTTCTTATTCACCAATATATTTTCAGTTCTACCACAAGGCACGGCAAAAAAAAAAAAAAATTTATTGAACAAATAATCATTGAATAACTTCTATGTTCCAGGTACAGGTAGAGGTGTTGGTTATGTGATAGAGAATAAGTTACCCTCTGTTGTTAATTTTGTGCTCTGGTTTTGTGAAGTTCTCTCTGGAGTATAGTCAAGTTAGATCTCTGTGTCAATTATATCTCAATAAAGTTGAGGGAAAAAAATAAGTCCTCTATGAGATTAACTTTAAATTGAGTCCTAAACTATAAAAAGATGTTAATCAAAATTTGGAGGATGAATATTCAAGATAGACAACACAAAATACAAAGACTCTACATTACATGTTCATTAGACAAAAAGAAGGTCTATGCCTAGAAATGATGATATTGTCAAGAGCAGTTTATAGATGATACTGTGGAATTCGGCAGAGGGCAACTTGCATAGAGGTTATAGAAAAGTTTATGCAGGGAGTTGTACTGAGTGGAAGGATGGAAGGAAGGAAGGAGAAAGGGAAGGAGGGAGGGAAGGAGCAAGAAAGTGAGGAAGGAAAGAAGGAAGATATTGGCATGCTGATTATATTACCTGATGATTGAGAATATGGCTGAAAGATAGTGAAGAGCCTCCTGCTGCTGCCTCACGTAAAGTGATTTCATAGTGTTCTGGAAGTTCATTGAATCTGCTACTTTGTGTTAACTGACATCTGACCGACTAGAAATTTCTAAATCCTGACAATCACTTCTAATATCCTCATATGATTCTGGAGCTTTATTTTACTAACTTAATGTTTCAGCTATATGAATTCTCCATGAATATTCTTTTGACATGGCGATTACTTTCTCATCTCTCATTGGGAAGAGATCAATGTCAGACAGGTCTGAAGGTCTGAAAGGAGGGATGCCGAGGCTCTGCTTCCAAGAGAGGATGTGTTCAGAGGCACCATCACGTCCAGAAGCAAAGCCTGCAGGAATGCTTGCAAACCCATGGACACCAGAGATGAGGCGGGATTAGAAAGTTCATCCCTTTGCCAGAAACCCCATGATCTCCTCCCTACAGTGTCATTTCAGCCTAAGTAAACAGAAACATCCTTTAATAGAGATTTTTGACCAAATGTGCTCTACTATTCCCCAACATGCTGGTAACTACTTACTCTTTCATTAAAGTTCTTATCTCATTAAAGACTAGTAATTTGAGAACCAATTTTCATTTTAGGCCACTAAAATACACCAGCCAGTAATTTGCAAATAGGTAATTTGTTTGCTAATTCTTTAAAGTATGGTTTGTTTGTTTGTTTTTTTCAATCTAGACTATACAGGCTTCATCTTAAATGCTTTGTTAGTGAAAAATATTATATATACATATATATATGTACATATATGGATTTAAGTAAGCTTTTAGGTAAATACTGCTTTTTTAAAAAGATAGCATGTCATCCACAATTCTCTATTTTACCACATTCTTTAGTTATATGTTTTTCATTTTCATTTTGGAATGTATTTATAGGCATTCATACTTTTAGTGTGTTTATGCTCATAATGTAATTATTTTATTGTAAGAATAGCTAGCATTTATTTGGTATGTCCTCTGTGTCAAGCAAAGTTATAGCTCAAGTTATAAGGTTCACCTTACTTAAGCCTCAAAACAGATTTATGAGTTTGTTATTATCAATTAAACTATTAAATCTGTGAAGAAACTGAGGCAGGTGGATACCAAATAATATTCTTAAAGATTTATAGATTATGAAAATGATGGCAAATCTGGAATTTCACAACAAGCTAACTCATTCCTAGTTCACTCACTGTTTTGGGAAAGTTTGGCATTTGGACTTAAAGAATATTATCACTAACTTTACTAGGGAAAAATTATTTTGACACTTGTTAAAATGATACAGAAGACCTTATTCAGGACTATTGTGATAGGTGTCAAGACTTTGACAGTAGAAGAGAGATCATATTCTACTCAAATATGATAATGACAAGTGGGGGTTAATCGCCAAAGAGCAAGTTAGGGTGTGGAGTGTAGTGGATAGAAAGAAACTAAGAGGAGACATCAAGAGTAGGGCAATTCATGCCAAACTGATTTAGAATTCTTGCTGAGGGCAGACCAGGGTGCTCAAATATCAATGGTGGGAAATGAGGAATTTGATCAGGTATCAAGGATGGAGGGATTCCCTTTAAACAGACCTAGAAAGATTCTTGCTCAAACTGGGCTATGTAGGCCTGACATGAATAGAGGCCAAGGTTGCGGCCTAGTTAAGAAGAGGGCTTAAAGGACCTAACTAAAGTTGGTCAAAGGAGCATCTTATCAATTTGTTGCCAGGTAACTGGAGAGACAGCTCCCCACCCTCCCAACACTGCACACCCCTGTTCTGAAGACTTCACCCAGCCCATCGCAAAGGTGTAGCTGAAGGCTCTTTGTATTGTCATGAGAAAGAATTCAAAGACAGACACAACACAGCAGATGAGCAACACAAGCAGGAAAGTTGGTTAAAGCCAAAGTACACTCTTGAGATGTGAGTATAGGAGAGAGAGCATGAGCACACACACTATGTGCCCAGAGGTTTGGGTTTCTATCTTTTATCGACAGCTATTAACCAGGGGGTAGAATATTCATTTCTTGGGGCAGAGATTTCTTAGAAGCAGGGTTTCCTGCCTTTTCTTCTTTATTTGGTCAGTGGTTTCCAGCCTACTTTTTCAGGCATCTTGGGCCTATCTGGTTTGCTTTGGCTGCTGCTTCTTCTTCTTCTTCTTCTTCTTCTTCTTCTTCTTCTTCTTCAAGATTTTATTTATTTATTTGAGAGAGAGAGACAGAACATGAGAGGTGAGAAGGTCAGAGGGAGAAGCAGACTCCCCATGGAGCTGGGAGCCCAATACGGGACTCGATCCCAGGACTCTGGGATCATGACCTGAGCCAAAGGCAGTTGCCTAACCGACTGAGCCACCCAGGCGCCCTTCTTCTTCTTCTTTTTTTTTAAAGATTTTATTTATTTCTTTGACAGAGATCACAAGTAGGTAGAGAGGCAGGCAGAGAGAAAGAGAGAGAAAGAGAGAGAGAGAGGAGGAAGCAGGCTCCCTGGCAAGTGTTAGGACCTGCTTAGCCTAAGTGATTCCATCTTGCCTAGGCACCCATTTTGTTGTGAACACAAGCTGACTTTGCCTTAAAGGAACAAAGTCAGCCTGGAGGAACTTACTTAGAAAGGTAAGTGCAGGACACCAGTGGAATGCCATCTGCTGGCTCCTGATGACAGTCCCCAGGAGAACAAGGTCGAGTCAGGCCAGGTGGAGATGTCCAATCAGTAAAGGACACATATGCAACCTCCCTTAACCCCATTGCTTCTGAAGTCAGGCCAGGTGGAGACATCCAATCAGTAAAGGACACATATGTAACCTCCCCTGACCCCACTGCTTCTGATCAATAAGGATAAGCTCACAATTGGTTTGTGGTTTTGCTCTATAAAAGATAGCCTGTAAGACTAGGCAGGGTCACTCTCTGCATAGAGACGACCCTGACCGGCCAGTGTGATTCTCGATGCTCGGGGCGAAATAAAGCTTTGCTTGACCTTCGCTTTGTATCAGTCTTTGCTCATGGACCCGAACAGCAAGCAGAGAGCCCAATGCGGGGCTCGATCCCAGGACCCTGAGATCATGACCTGAGCCGAAGGCAGAGGCTTTAACCCACTGAGCCACCCAGGTGCCCCTGTTCTGGCTTCTTATGGCCCTGTTTTGGAGTGCTGCCAGGACAGGCTTCTGACTTTCCCCACAGCTGCCTGTGACTTCCTTTTTGCTTGCTTCCAGGCAACCTGGTAGAACCTAACTAACCCCCTCTAACAAATTGACCACAAGAATAATAAAATTTTAGGAGTACAAGGATGGCTCAGTCAGTTAAGCATCTGCCTTCAGCTCAGGTCAAGACCTCAGGATCCTGGAATCCAGACTCCCTGCTCCGTGGAAAGTCACTTTTACCTCTCCCTCTGCTGCCCCCCCCCGACCCCCCCTCCGTCCCCCGTGCTCATGCACGTGCTTGCACTTGCATACACATGGGCTCTCTCCCTCTCTCAAAAGGAATAAAATCGGGGCGCCTGGGTGGCTCAGTGGGTTAAAGCCTCTGCCTTCAACTCAGGTCATGATCTCAGGGTCCTGAGATCGAGCCCCACGTTGGGCTCTCTGCTCAGCAGGGAGCCTGTTTCTCCCTCTCTCTGCCTGCCTCTCTGCCTACTTGTGATCTCTCTCTCTCTCTGTCAAATAAATAAATAAAACTTTAAAAAAAAAAAAGGAATAAAATCTTGGGGCACTTAGGTGGCTCAGCTGGTTAAGAATCTGCCTTTGGCTCAGGTGGTGATCCCAAGGTCCTGGAATCGAGCACTGTATGGGACTCCCTACTCAGCAAAGAGTACACTTCTGCCTCACCCTCTGCCTCTTCCCCTGGCTCATGCGCTGTCTCTCTCTCTCTCTCTCTCTCTCTCTCTCTCGTCAAATAAATAAAATCTTAAATAAATAAATAAAGTCTTAAAAAAAGAATAATAGAATTTTACAGATTGAGAGGACCTTAGAAATAAACTGAATCCACCCATTCTCTTTATAGAGGAAAATGCTGAACACTCATGTGCAGCTGCTTGCCCAAAGTCACTTGGTTGTTGGAAGACATGAGACAATGACTTAGCCATATGCTTTTGCTCTTACACTATTATTGTCTCTTATTGGATTATTTACATATTATCCTAATATATAAGAAATTAGATACTCTATAAATGCAGAATGGCACAACATATAATAGATAAAATTGACTTTAAAACTCCCAATAAAAATTGACACTATTTTTTTTAGATTGCTCTTCTCCTCAGTTAAAAAAAAAAATCTATATCTAGGTGTACTAACAAATAGCATATTTGTTGTTTAAATTGGTGTTGACCAGATAGTTATGCAGGATCTTTAAATGTCAAATGGGAGTCTATGGAAATAGATTGGAATTCCAATCTCTGTACTAAAGGTCTTCTATGGAGCTGTAAATGAAAAACAGTGTGTGAGAACATTGTTTTAGCACCTGTTTTATTGCCTGCACTTGATGTACTTAGTGTATTTAAAGACAGCCCTATTGGTTACACCATATGTTTTGTAATCATTAGTATAATAATAGATGTACCATTTAAAATGGAGCTCAACAACTGAGTGCTATTGTTCCATTATGCCAGCATAACGCGGTTTTCAGAGAATTGACTGAATCCCAATTTTGAATCTCTGACACATTTAGGTTCTCTAGGAGAAGAAATTTTAGGTGATAAAAAGCAAATTTTCTACTGTTATTTGATTAGATATTAGTAAATATTTTATGCCTCCTTTGACATCTCTGACCCTAAAATAATGATATTTTAAATAAACTATTATTAATGATGACAACGAATCTTATTAGCATTTTCAAATGTGAAGATGTACTATCTTCCAGCTTACTAACACTGGATTTCCATTGTGAAAGCTTAATTAGCTTTTATTCACACTATTCGGTTGTTATTAAAATAAGAAACTTATTTCTTCCTTATGTAAAAAGTTTAACAGGAAATTTAAAAAAAGTAGCACAGGTCCTTATAAACTGCAGAAATAGTCCCTTTAAAAAAACCTCAAAAACATCCTGTGTTTACGGTTTGCTCCTAAGTGACAACACCTAAAAGTTAATCAGTGATTCTATCTTCTCACTTAGTAGAAGCTACAAGAGGTGGCAAACAAAACAAGAATCCCATGGAGATAAGACTGCAAGCAAAATAAGAAGACACTGATTTCCAGGGCTTTTAACCAACACTCACACATGCATATATACACATTTGTAGATGAATGCATGCAAGAATCTACAATAGTGACTATATATTATGAAAGTATTATCAAGAATAAATCACCTATCCAAAGTTAAAAAAAGAATAAATTTAAATTTGAATACATATTTATTATTTCTCCACAAAAAAAGACTAATCTCTCTGCCGAAATTCCAAATTTGATGGAAAAATGAAAATGACATATACTCAAAGAAGAAAGCCTAATTGCCTGTTTTCCTCTAACATATAAAATGAGTTCATGTGATTATAATTTCCAAACTAATTCACTAATATCAAACAAATTCACTAATATAATTGTTTTCTAATTTTTTTAATAGGAGAATCTCTTTGAAATAATCAAGACAACAAAATACTTCAGTTTCCACTGCCCCATGGGGCAAAATACATACTCAGCTTTTTCTAATTGAAAGAACTATATGACCTTAGTACCACTATCCCTTGCCTGCCACCCACCACCTACCTGTGGTGTTCTGTATTTTCTTCCTCTATCTACTTCATGTATCTGGAAGCTGATACTCTCACATTATATTTGCCAATTAATGCAGCTTGATTTACCACCCATGATGCAAGAGTCCCTTGCTCTGACTTATGTCTTCCCAGCACCACTCCCATTTGCTGTGGCATCACTCTTAGGTGTGCCCTTGTCATTTGTCCTCAGACAACTCTTCACCCACCAATGGGGTGTTGGTCATATATATTAAAAACAGATCTATGCCTCCTGATAGTTTCTCTGCTTAGGCTGACACCTCCGGTTGCTCCCATTGCTCCCTTTCACTTATTCAACTATTTTATCATTTCTCACTCTGAATGAGATAAAGTTAAACACTGAGCTTTACCCACTCTCCACCCATTTATGGCGGCAAACAGTGAAAGGCTTGGCCTGTAAGACGTTAGTATTCTATAAACTTCATACAACTTTGGTAGAATGAACAAAAATAAGAGCCATCTACTGTACAATGTACTTGCACAGAGCTTCCTCTATGCCTTATGATAGCCCCAATTCAATTTCCTTACCCACAATTCCCTCCTTTACTTTTGTGTCTATTGAGCCCCTTAATCCGCATTCCATTCCACTCCATGTGGGTACGGAGGGGCACTACATTTTACAACAGCAATGGCTACCAGGAATTTTCTGTATACTTCGGTTGATGTAAATATAGATGAGATGTGAAGACTGGACAGGCACGTGTAGGTTCATAAAGGTAGCATCTACTAAGGATCGGCTAAGATATCCTGTCTGAGGAGCAGTGTTAAATGTCTCACTAATAGAGTAATGATTAAATAAATGTGGAAATTTAATTAAATGGAATACTATACAGATGTTAAAATTATAATTATAAGAGTATCTATCTGTGTATATATAAAGGTAAGTTAAAAATGAAAAATAATGCAAATTTGAAATCTAATAGTTAAATATTAAAATACATTTTAAAATACTGGATGGAATGTAGTTTTATTTTTATTTTTTTTTAAATATTTTATTTATTTGACAGAGAGATCACAAGCAGGCAGAGAGGCAGGCAGACAGGCAGGCAGACAGAAGGGGAAGCAGGCTCCCTGCCGAGCAGAGAGCCCGATGTGGGGCTCGATCTCAGGACCCTGAGATCATGACCTCAGCCGAAGGCAGAGGCTTTAACCCACTGAGCCACCCAGGCACCCCTGGAATGTAGTTTTAAATAAAAGTCTTTAATAGTGTTGATATAGTTTTTCTTAGACTGAAAGTTAATTCATGCACAATAAAATGCAGTTTTGAAACTGGATAATTAGGTGAGATATAATGAAATATGTTCACTGTATAAGCACATGCCAGTTACATATAAAACATTTCCATCAAATCTGTAAATTCACTGATAACCTTTCAAGTCAATCATGACCATGTCCAGATCAAACCAACACTAATTTCTAGAATGATTTCCTGTCCTAAGATTTCTAACAACTAGAATTACATTCTCTTTTCTTTTGTCTCTGGATTCTTCTGCTCAACAAATTTTTAAGAATCATTAATGTTATTGCTTTGACTTTATTGAGTAATAGTCCATGACTTTGGCTTTGCCACAGTTTAATTATCTATTCACCTTTGCATAGCCCTTTGTTTTGTTTCAGTTTGAGGCTATTAACTACTCTGACCATTTCTTTGTAAATAATTCTTCTGTAAAGCAGTTTTCATTTTTTTTTAAAGATTTTATTTATTTATTTGACAAGAGAGAGATCACAAGCAGGCAGAGAGGCAGGCAGAGAGAGAGGGAGAAGCAGGCTCCCTGCTGAGCAGAGAGCCCGATGCAGGGCTCGATCCCAGGACCCTGAGATCATGACCGGAGCTGAAGGCAGGGGCTTTAACCCACTGAGCCACCCAGGTGCCCCGCAGTTTTCATTTCTTTAGGAGAAATACCCAGAAGCATAACTCTACTGTCATATAGTCATTGAATGACAAACTTTCTAAGAAATTACCAAACTGTTTTCTAAAGTAGGTGTTTTGTTTTGTTTTACTCTTTTCAGCAAATATATAATTTTTTAGTTGTTCCACACCCTCACTAACCCTTGAAGTTATCACTCTTGAATTTTATCCAGTCAATGAGGAACAGAGGGAAACTACAAGTGAATATTCATGATGTATAGGCTGTTTATCTGGTTGTCTTTTGAAAAGCAGAAATTTTAATATTGATGAAGCCTAATTTATTCATTTTTCCTTTTGTTATGATTTTTGTGTCCTAGGAATCTTTGCCTACTCAAAGTAAAAGATATTACCCCAGTTTTCTATGAGAAGCCTTATTGTTTTTGTCTTCTTATTGGAGTTTATCACCCATTGTAAATTTATGTACATAAATGTTGTGAAGTTTATCAATATTCATATGGATAACTAGTTGGTCCAGAATCATTTGTTGAAATAATATCTTTCTCAATTGCATTATCGTGTACCTTTCCCCCAAAATCATTTGGCTGTACATTGCTTACATTTTGGGGGGCTCTTTTCTGTTGTACAATATTTCAGTTGTCTGCTTATTGATGCTTAAGCCAATTCCACCCTGCACTGATTACTGTGGCTGTACGGTAATTTTTAAAATGAGATACTATAAATCCTTTAATTTTGTGGTTCTTTTTCAAGATGAGTTTGGCTCTTCTATCACCCTCATTTCATTATATAACTTTTAAAATACACTTATCAAAATTTTATGCTTTATAAAATTCAAGTCAGCATATAATTGGACCTTCCCTATTTATCCAGTATAACAAGATTTCATTTTAATTGGCATCTTTAGTCCATTCACATTCAATACAATTACTGACATGTCAGGCTTTTTGTTTAATACATTCATTATTATTTTCCTTTATTCCCTTGTTCCCTTATGTTCCCTTGTCTCCTGTCTTACATTAGTTGAGTACTTTTATTCTTCAATCTTCTGTAGAAGGTTTTTAGCAAACCTCTTTATTTTTTTCTTTTTGAGTTTCTCTTCATATCCTGGATTATTTTTATAAGTTCTGACCTGTAAGAAATTTATAACACTTTACGTTTCTATTTATACTCCTTTTCTATCCTTCATGGGGTTCTAAACTACTTCATATGTGTGTGTATCTACAATACCTTGCTTCTATTTTTGCTTAGTTTTATAAATTTAATAAAAGAAAGAAAAGTCTATTATATTTATTATCCGCTTACTCATCTTATCTAGTTCTTTCTTTCTCTCTAGAAGTCCAAATTTCCATTATATCATTTCCATGGTATAGGAAGGACTTAACGAAGAATCTAATTTTTCCTTTTTTTTTTTTAATGTAGATATTGATGGTTAATTCTCTCTTTTCATATATTTGGAAATGCCTTATTTTGCTTTGATTTTTGTTTCTGTTTTCCCCAAGCACTTCAAATATGCTATTCCACTGTGTTGTGGCTTCTCCTATTTCTAAAAAGGAGTCAGCTATCTCCAATTGTCATTAAGTCATTCTTACCATTATTTCCCTGAACGTACAGCATTTTTTGCCTTACTGCTTTGGAAATTTTTTTTCATTATCTTTGTGTGTTTAGCAGTTTGAACAGCATGGGCATAGGTTTTTAAAATTTATTTTGTTTTTGTTTTTGTTTTGTATTTATCCTGCTTTCTGAGCAAGATCTTTAAGTTGATATTTTTGTTCCTATTTGGTAAATTTTAAGCCAATTTTACAATAAACCGTATTTTATCTCTGTCTCTCACAGGGCATTGGCTTTCTTCATTTGCTTTTTAAAATAAACTTTTTATTTTAGAATATTTTTAGATTTACCAAAGGCTACAAAGGTGGAGCAGCATGTTCCTGTCTACCCCATACCCTATTTCCCCTACTTTACTTTAGTATACTTTTCAATATTGGTTTATCAGTTAAGTCTATTCTACCCATATTGTCTTACTTTTAAATAAATGTCCTTTTATCCCTTCCAGAATTCCATGCAGGATATTACAGTATAGTTAGTTTTCAGCCTAGGAGGCTATAGACTATGACAACTTCCAGGCTATCCCTGTTTTTGATGGCCTAGACAGTTTTAAGGAGAACTGGTCAGATTTTTGTAGAATATCCCTCACTTGAGGATTAACTGTTGTTTTCCTTATATTTCACTAGCATTATGGAATTTGGGAAGAAAGACCAGAAAGTTGAAGTGCCATTCTCACTGTATTATATATACCAAAGATACATATGATATATACACACGTGTATATATCATATGCGGCATATGATATATATATGTATATATCATATGTGGCTGATAATGCTAACCTTGTTCACTATCGCTCCTTCCCCCCCAACCAACACCCAACTGCAGGTACTCTATTCTTTGGCAGAAAGTCACTATATTAAGCAGTCATGTCAAGAGTGTGAAGTTACACTTTACCACTTTTAGTGTTGAGTCATTTATTTTCATCTTTCTTCTGTCAGTGTTTTAATACAGATAATGTCCACTGATCCATTTTCAGGTTATTACTAATTGTTTCTTCTGCTGTGTCCAGGCTGCAATTAATGCCTATAAAGTGCTTTTAATTGCAGGTATTATATTTTTAGTTCTACAATTTCCATTTGCTTCTTTTTGACAGTTTTCAAATTTCCTCTGAAATTGATCATTACTTCACACACGATATCCTTTATTTCTTCTTGTAGAATCTTCAATACATATTTAAGTCTTGGTCTGTTACTTTTTCTTAACTATAATTCATATTTTTCTTTGCGTGCCTAATAATTTTTGTTATGCTCTGGACATTGCGTATCATGTATTTAGTGTTTGTCTCTTAATACTACTAAGCATTATTCTATCAGGCAATTAGTTAAAATACTAGCAGATCACTTTAAAATTACTTTTTTTTTCTTATAACCCTTGGCCAAATCTCTTGGTACTTGGAAATGACCTTTAACTTAAAGGCATAGAACTTGTTTTCATAGAAAATCTAAGTTATTTGCAAAGTCGCGTTTACTTGAGGATACTGAATCATAAATGTCTTTTTGATTTAGCAGCAACTGAAATAGCAGTCCTGCTCTCCTCATCTTTACTTGTACTCTCTGGAGCCCTGCTCATTCATTAACATTTAAGAGTTCACCTAAGTGTTTGGGAAGAGTTATAGAAAAGTTTGGGGCCTTCATCCTCTGTGGCTCACTCATTTCTTAGATTCCCAATATATAGTTTCTTTGGCAGTTCTGACATCTTTTGACTACTCTGGCCAATACGACTTTGCTTTTATGGTTAATAAAACCAGATTTTGTGAACTGTTCAAACTTGGGAGTGTCCTCAGGGACAAAGTCACCATTTTATTAAGTGAAGTGGGTTTTTTTGTTTGTTTCTTTGTTTCTTTGTTTGCCCTTTATGGTTAAATTAGCAAAACTTAGTCTGATTTTGGTCACTTTCAAAGACCTCAAAACTATTATTTTTAAAAGTATGTTTGCCAATGTTTGTGACTATCCTAGTAGGAGGGTTAATCCAATAAAAGCTACTTTGCCATTATTAGAAATAGAAATGTGTATCTCTATTTTATTTTTTCTTAAATAAAGACATATAATTGTAATTGGATAGGTGTTATCTATAACCCATTATTGTGTACAGTTTACAAATTTAAGTACCTACTAATTTTTTTTTTTTTATATTTTATTTAGCCATTTGAGAGACAGAGAAAGTGAGAGAGAGCATGAGAGGAGAGAAGGTTAAAGGAAGAAGCAGACTCCCCACGGAGCCGGGAGCCTGATGTGGGACTCTATCCCAGAACTCAAGGATCATGACCTGAGCCGAAGGCAGCCGCTCAACCAACTGAGCCACCCAGGCGCCCCTATTAATTTTCAATTAAAGTTTCAATTAAATGGATCACTAGTTTACATTTGGGGAAACTGAGGATCTACTACATGAAATTATATGCCAATAAATAATATCAGATATTAAATGCCAGAGTTGGAATCATATGCAGCTTATTACATTCCAAACACTACATTTACAAAAAGTATTTAAAAAAGACAAATAAAAACTTAAGGAGTAAGTGATATATTTATTCTGAAGCTAATGGTATTACATATATTGAATAAATTAAGAAAAATGAATTCATAAAAAAGTTTTTATTTATTTTTAAAGACTTTATTTATTTATTTGACAGAGAGGAGAGAGATCACAAGTAGGCAGAGAGGCAGGCAGAGAGAGAGGGGGAAGCAGACTCCCTGCTGAGCAGAGAGCCTGATTCAGGGCTTGACCCCAGGACTCCCAGATCATGACCTGAGCCGAAGGCAGAGGCTTTAACCCACTGAGTCACCCAGGTGCTCAGTTATTTAAATAAGCTATTTAAATAAGTTATTTAAAAAAAAAGTTATTTAAATAAACTATTAAAAATTGATTTTTCAAAGATGCTTGGGTGGCTCAGTCACTTAAGCGTCTGCTTTCAGCTCAGGTCATGATCCTTGGGTCCTGGGATCAAGTCCCGCATTGAACTCCTTGCTTGGTGGGCAGCTTGCTTCTCCTTCAGCTTGCTTTTCCCCCTGTCTGCCACTCTCCCTGCTGTGCTTGCTCTCTCTCTTTCTCTCTGACAAAAAAAATAAATAAAAATCTTAAAAAAATAACTCTTTTTTCAAATTTAAAAATATTTTAAGTGATTGCCATATATGTTAGACTTCAATTTTCCTAACCAATTTAATGGATGTGAAATTGATATTTATTTATGGAAAATTAGCCATAATGTATTCACAAAAATGCAATTGATTTCATGATATGATGAAGAGCTCTATATTTTTTATAAAAATTCTCATAAAAATAGCATTTTGTAAAAATAAATAGCATTTTATTTTAATGTAATGATAAATTTCTTGGCCATATACATAAAACCATGATCATAATACAAGTGTGAAAAACAGATATTCATAAAATATACTATAAAACATGTAGAGCAAATGATATATTTAGCTATCAGAAATATAAGAAAAATCGTGTACAAACTAAGAAAGATTTAACAGTTATATATATTCATACATACATATTAAATAATTTGTGAAAGGGCCAGATTCTGCCACTGATTATTTGTGTGAACTAGATCAATTACTTTAACCTTTCTGATCCTCAATTATTCATACAGAAACAAGCATGGTGAGAAAATAAGATACAGTGTTCACAATCGAGAGGGAAAATGGACAAGCAATTATAACAGTATATGAAAAGAATAACACAGTGTTTACTTTGGGGTCAGAAAAGCCCACAAAGAGTAAATGACAACTAAAATGATGTTGAAAAATGTGTATGAATGGCCAAAAAACAAGCAGAAAAGAGTATTATGTGCAATGGATCAGAAGAAAAATATGGTAGTGAGTTTCAAAATGAAAGAAGTGTAACCTGTGGCAGTATATCATGCAAAGGAGGGAGGGGTAACATATGAGGCTAAAGAGAAATAGTGGCCAGATTTATATGAAATGCAAAATCTTTAATAGATTTCATTAATAATTTAAAGTATATCCTAAGTGAAACTGGATGACGTTGAATGGCATTAAGCAGAAGTAGGTCAAGATTAGATTTAACTTAAAAATATAATTTTGACTACAGCATAGAAAATATGCTGGGAGCAGGGGAAAAATATGTTGCTTTCTTACTTACATAATATATGTAATTTGTCCAACTTAGCAACTATAATAGAACAACTGGAAATAAAGAAAATTTCTCTTTTGTTCCCATTTACTTGTTCTAAATCAATGTATTAAAATTAACCAAAATGGAACCTCTATTCAAGTCAATTACATGAGTCATGCCCACTGACAAATTCAGTATGTATAGGTGCTTAGTTGAACTCTATCTCTTTGTCTAAAATTTTGGTTATTTGGGGTTTTTTCGCTGTTCAATTGTAAGTGTTCTTTATATATTTTGAATATTAACACATTACTGGCTATGTGGTTTGCAAATATTTTCTTCCATTCTATAATCATCTTTTCATTTTGTTGTTTGTTTCCTTAGCTGTATAGGAATTTTTAGTTTGACATAGCCCTACTTATTTTATTTTACTTTTGTTACCTATGCTTTTGGTGTCAAATCCATCAAATCGTTGCTAAAACCAATGTCAAGGAGCTTTTCCACTGTTTTCCTCTACAAGATTTATAGATTCATAGTTTATATTTAAGTCTTTATCCATTTGGAATTAATTTTTATGTATGATGATAAGGGTCCAATTTCATTCTTTTGCATGATCCAGTGGTAATCTATTGAATATGCAGTTCATGCAAATTTCATGAATATGCAATTCATGGCACTACAATATAGGATATGAAGTTTTCCAAATACCATTTATTGAAGAGATAATTCTTTCCCCATTATATATTCTTGGTGGCTTTCTAAAAAATTAGTTGACCACAGATGTGTGAACTCCTTTCTGAGCTGTCAATTATGCTTCACTGATCTATGTGTCTGTTTTCATGCCAATATGATACTGTTTTGATTATGATAGCTTTGAAATATAGTTTTAATCAGGGAGTATAATGTCTACAGCTTTGTTCTTCTTGCTCAGGATTGCTTTAACTATTTGGAATCTTTTGTTGTTTCATTCAAATTTTAAGAGAATTTTTTTCTATTTCTGTGAAAAATTCCACTGGAATTTTGGTAGGAATTACATTGAACCTGTAGATCTCTTTGATCAATTCTTCCAATTTATGAAAATGGAATTCTTTTCCATTTATTTGTGTCTTCTTCAATTTCTTTCATCAATATTTTATTGTTTTCAGTGCACAGATATTCTCTGTTATTGGTTAAATATATTCCATGTACTTATTTTTAATGGTATTGTAAATAACACCATTTTTTTAGGTTTTTTTCAGAGACTTTGTTATTAATGTATAGAAATGCAACTTATTTTTGTGTGTTGATTTGTCTCTTGAAACTTTGTTGAATTCACTTATTAGTTCTAACAGGTTTTTGGGTTTTTCTGTCAGTACAGTCTTTGACATACAATCATGTCATCTGCAAACAGAGACAATTTTTCTTCTTTCTTTCCAATTTGAATCTTTTGCCCTTTCCTTAATTGTTTTGGCCTGGATTTCCATTATTATGTTGAAGAGAAGTGACAAGGATATACACCTTTGTATTGTTTCTGATTGTAGAGAAAAAGGTTTCAGTTTTTCACCTTTGAGTACGGTAATAGCTGTGGGCTTGCCATATATAGCTTTATTATGTTAAGACATGTTCCTTCCACACCCAGTTTGTTGAGAATTTTTATCATGAATGGATATTGAGTTTTGTCAAATGCTTTTTTCTGCATTATTGAGATAATCTATGATTTTTATCTTTCATTTCATTGATCTTTCCTACTGTCTTTATAGCCTTTCCTTCTATTTACTGGGAAGGACTTGCCTGTCTTTTATTTTCTGTGCTTTTATCTAGTTTGGGTTTAGGAGAGTACATACTACCTGGGGGCTTCACAGCTTTAGCAGCAAACTTCTTATTAATAGGAGTAAGGAGATCACGTGCTCTGTTAAACATTGAATAATCTTGATCAGTTTCAGGGCAACCTGGGGTTTCTCTGACATTTTAATTCCATCAAAAACCCAACCAATTAAAAAAAAAAAAAAAAAAAACCCAACCAATTTCTAGCCTATTTGCTGTTTATAAGTTCCACAGGAAAATTTGACTGTCAAAACTGTCAAGATATTTGTTTTACATTTTTAGTATCTGTATTTATTGATAATATCTTAAGTGTACACACAAGGTTTCTTGTGCAGAATAGATTATTATTGCTTAGAACAAATAATAACTGTGTGGTTCTTCTATGCCCAAATTCTCACCCTGAAGCAATGAAAAATGGCTGTTACTCTCCATGTATGGGTTCTTTATCGTAGTCAAGGAATACCAACAAATTGAATCTAGGTGTTATAAAGGAGAAAGGGTCAGTTGTTCTCTCTCCTTAATTAAGAGTCTCCTTGGAAACTAATGGGGATAATTCTGAGTTGTTTTTTTTTTTTTTTTTCCTGAGTTGTTTTTATAATCTTTTGGATTATAAGTAAATTTTTCTTAAGGAGAGATAAGACAAATGTCTCCAGTTTTGTAATCTATAGTGTCTCATAGTCCAAAATCTTATCCTCTCTTGAAATATTTCTCTAAGGAAGTAAATCCATCTGGAGTCCACATTTGCTAATCAGTCTTAGATAAAGTTTGAGGAAATTCAGGCCTTAAGCTTCAGTAAAATTTGCTCCAAAAGTTCTCACTGTGCAGAAGCATAAAACATATTTTCTCTACAGGCTCACAGGTTTTAATCTTGAACATCGTTATTTTGTATTAGTTGTCTGTATATTCTGCATATCAATCTAGTCCTCAAAAAAAGTGTACCTGTATTAAGACTTTTAAAATAGTAGACTTGAATTGTTGACAGTAGACTTGAAAGCCAACACAACTAACACTTTCTTTCTCAGACATGACCTCCATATGACTGGATGTCATTCACATCTTCAAAGGCTGTGACTTTACCTCCATTCATTACAATACTTTTAACTTAAGGAACTGATAACTTTTTCAACATTCGGAATTCCAAATTATAGAATATTCAGTCAATTTACTTTGCATGCTATAAATGGGATTCTCTTAGCTTATCCATCTTTGTGGAAGACCTGGCTTTAATCTGATTTTATCTATCTCATTAATTTTTATTGATAAAGAAGTGTATACATATACCAAATTTCATTATTTCCTCAATTATTGCTCTTAGTAATAGGTATATAACAAGTTACCTTCAGAGTGTTCTATCACAGATGGGTAGTGCTTCCCAGCTTTTTGGTCTATAAGCTCCCAATGCCTCAAATTCTTTATTTAGCCAAATTGAATTTTTAGTTTTTTTAAACTTAAACACTTTATTGCAAATATGAGTAAAATGCCAGTTAAGATTAGGTTTGGATTAGAGTACTAGAGACTTAAAGACAGTAATACAAGCATATCAGGCAGGAAAGTAGTTCAAGGCTGGCATGTTGACTCCTGGAGGTTATCACAGTCATTACTATGGGAGCCGTCATGGAAGCCATCATGGGAGCCATCCATGATTCATCCTCATGGTCACCTCTTGGGCTAAGATGGAATTGATCCTTCAGGCATTTTCTATATTCAAGGCAGCAGAAATCATGAAGAAAAAAGAAAAGATTTATTGTCTCTCTTATATAGAAGTTAGCTATATTTCATTGGCCTTCACAGTCACTTGTCATGCCTGCATTCCGGAAGATTGGGAAATGTTAACAGTTTGCATTATAAACCCAAAAAAAAAATTAAGTCTCCCTCATTGAGTAGAAAAACAAGAATAACAGTCTGGTTAATTAAATTCTCTAAGATCTATGGAATCCCAGAACTCTCTTCCATTTCTTTTCTTCACATCAATCTCCATGGATAAGTGCAAGAGTTTAACAAATTATGGCCAGGCATGTCTTTACATACTTAGAAACCTGAATTTATAGTCTCAGTATAACTTATAATGTTGTAAATGGGTTATACCCCCAAAATTCATTTGTAACATACTTATTTGGTTATTCACTTATAGTCAGTTCCAGTTTAGGCTAAATACTTGAATTTCAGAAACATTAGCATAAAAAGGATATTTATTTAAGATTTATTTATCTACTTTAGAGAAAGAGAGAATGCACAAAAGTTGGGGGAGGGGCAGAGGGAAAGAATCTTCAAGCAGACTCCCTGCTGAGTGGGGAGCCCAATGCAAGGCTTAATCCCATCACCCATGAGATCACGACCTGAGATGAAATCAAGAGTTGAGGGCTCAACAGACTGAGCCATCCAGGCATCTCCATATAGTGTATATTTAAAAGTCTTGACACTGAGTGGAATTACCATGGGGAAAAAAAGGTATAAGGACTGAGGTTTGACCATTTAAAGGTCAAGATGAGAGTTCAGGATAGTGAGTTATGATAGCCATGTATAAGGAACACAGAGAGTGTGATTCCTCAAAACAAAGTGAAGAATGTGTTCAAAGTGACATTCAAATGTGCTAAATGGTGTTGAGAGGGCAAACAATAAGTACTGAGAATTTATCAGGGGGGTTGACAATGTCAGGATAACTATCCTGACAAAAGTCAGTTTAGTAGAATGTTGTGGACAAATTTACCTATTTTAGCCACTAAAGTCACCGAAAGAAACTGCAGACTGTGGATATAGATGCAATTTTATATAAAAGGAGCAGAGGGAAGAAATATTAGCTGGAAAGCAATGTAAAATCAAGAGATGGGTGTCTGGTGACTACTCAGTAATCTTTGGTATACCTTGGTTTGTAGCTTCATCACTGTATTAATTGCCTCCACACAGTTTTCTTTGTTTCTGTGTGTCCTTTTTTCTCTATTATAAGAACACTGACATTGGATTTAGGGCCTACAAGAAACCTTACCTTCATTATATCTGCATAGACCATATTTCCAAATAAGGTCACATCTGAGGTTCTGAGTAGGACATGAGTTTAGAGAAACATTATTCAACCCACTTAGGCATTTATAACCAATTATCATCTTTACCATTATTTTGATAAAAATGTTTTCTCCATATCATATTTGATAAAAAAAGAATTGATATCAACACTGTGGGTATTACTTCCTAATTACCCAAACTGAGATATCATATATGCAGACAGGCCCAGGTGGAATGTACGTAAGGAAATAACATTGATTCTTTGGGGCTAATATCTTGTCAGTTATATTAATTATAGGAATTTCATGAGAAAGCTTATCTCTTTAATTTTTGTGAGTTAGGAGTAAGTAGCAATTGTCAACAATAGAAATGGAGCAAGTTTTTTGAAATTGATAAGCCTAATTCATGTAACTAGGTCATTCAAACTCAGTTTCTTGGATCAAAATCTAGCAAAATATTTTCAGTAGTGAGGCACATGAAATACCCTCTTTACATGATATATTTTTCCAGCCAACATCTGTCAACTAGGAAAAATAAAATGATCAGGATCCTTTGCAAAGTATTTTTTTTTTCAAATAATAGATGATACATACACAACACCCACACATACTCTATGTTATATAATGTATGATGTAGAATATAGAATATATAATAGTTACATATAAATTTAATCATTTATACAAAGATTTGAAAAAATCAAATATTTGTTAATTTATATAACCTTTTAACTAATAACAAACGTCGTGAGTAATTTATCACAAAAAAGCTAAAACTACATATTTAACATTAAATGCACACTATTTTATTAGATTGAAAGTTCAGAGCAATTGCCCATTAATGAAGAAGATGATCTCATATTTTCTTTGCTGGAAGCAATCTCCTCTTATCTAGAAATGATAACTCAAGTATAAGTATACAATATTAAATATTCATGTATATTTATTTTTTTACAAACATCAAATTTCTATAATACTTTTATATATTACTTTAAACTATTCAACTGCAGTAGTAAGGTGGTAAGATCTAGAGAATAATGTTTTGTATATTCTATATACATTCCTTTTAGTTCCCAAAGCACCACAGAGATATAGCAAACACAAACAAAAACCAAAAATAAAAGTCTTATTTCTGAAAGTGTCAGGAAGGGAGTAAATCACTTAACAAATGGATATCTAATACCTAATATAATGTACTATATTTCACTGAGCTCAGAAATAGTCTACATCTGTAATAGCAAGGAGCATATAGCTCAGATTGACATGATACTACTAGTTAAACTAATTTAATATAAATTAATGAAACAAGATACCCCTCCAAGCTATTAAATAACCTGGAATAATTAATTATGGGGAAAAACTGCTTAAACATGTTAACACACATTTCCTTTCACGAAGGTTTTGTAACTAAAATGGAGGACTTATTTGGGGCTATCTATTTGTCAAGAAACCAATAGATAAAGGTTTCCCTGTTAATAATATTTTTAATTAGTGGACATAAATGTTCCTGTGAGCATTCTAAAAATAAATACTGAATATATACTGAAAGATTAAAAGGAAACATATTGTAGTTAGTAAAATCAGGCAAGGAGCCTGAAAGAGATATAATGTGCTTTTCCTCACCATTTGCTTTGCTCTTATTATGTAGTCAATTTAGTCAGAGATACATAGGGTGTTCATTTGCAGCAGGATATTTAGCTCTTTCCATCAAATAGTATGTTTTGTTCTTTCCGTGGCCTTATTGACACTTTGAAGAGAAAGAGATGCAAATCCTATGGGCCAAAAGGTAAGTACAAGAACTCTAGGATACACTATACTCTTTTAAAGGGCAACTTTTTCTTAGTTTTCAATCTCTATCTCCTTAAAGCCAGGGAATTCTCTCTCTACCAGCCAATGAATTATCTTAACTGAGACCACTTCTGGCATTTTCTCAGGTACCTGCAGTGCTCATTCTGGCTATACTATATCCCACAGTGAGGGCAGATGGCTCCAAAAAATTGACTAATGCAGACAGCAGTAGTCTCTTTTGACACGTTGTGAATGGGTGATATTTCAGACCAAAAATAATGCTTTTTCTTTTCCCAGTCTCAAATGTGAGGAGTTCTTATCAAGTGTTTCTTCGTAGAGAGTGATATCTCATCCTTCTCTGAAATTCTGCCTCTTCTCAGAATTGGTGATGTTATGCTGAGAAAAAACCCTTTTGTGCTTTATATCCTCAGGACACAAAGAGGCTACAAAGACAAGGTACTGGAAAGTAATTATATGTTAAAATCTGCATTTGTATTCATATGGTGTGTGGATCAAGGTATGACAACTTCCAGTAGTTAAAAAGCAAATAAGCTAGAAAAATACTTTATCTTGAAAACAAGTAAGTCCTGAAAAACTAAAATATGCTGTATGATTCTCCACCTTGAAAGTGTATATCAACAGCAGTATAATTGACACAAATTAACTTTGACAGGTAGCTCAAAGAATGCTTAAAAATACACTCTTCTGCTTTCATAGAGTGTACTAGGGTGTGGATACAATCACAACAAAATAATCTCTAAACTGCATCCCATTTATTTCTTTAATATCCAAAATTCACTGTGGGACAAAGAGATTAAGGAATGTCACATCTATGCAGACATGCTATGGGAAAAATAGAGTCATATAGTTAGGTGTGTTTATGAGATAAGGTAGGAACAGCAAATGAAGTTGAAGATTGTATTATTTTGAAATAAACTCACATAAAAGACTCCAAGAAGTCGGACAAAACAAAAATCAAAAGCCTGTTCTGGAATAGCTCTTTACTTATTTGATTTTAGGGAAATAAATTATATATATTTTATATAAATGTATATTATATAATATATTATGAAATATTATTTATAAATAAATTATATATAAATTTATTTATAACAATATTTTTATAGTATATATTGTATATATAATATGTGTATATATATATTTTTATATATATATATATATATATATTTCTTTGGCTAAGAAAATAATTTCTCTTTTATTTTCACATTAAAAAATACATTTTACAGAAAAATTTAAAGAATTTCCAAAGGCAAAGCCCGACCTGTGTTCAGATGGCATAAGTAATATATATTCCTCAAAAGTACAAACATTATTCAGAGCCTCTGTATCAAATATAATTCAAATAAACAATTAACAAAGACTCACAGAATTATTATCATAAGTAACACACCTGAGAAGTCCTTAGCCCTATGTGGGAGAGATGTCTTTTTAAAGATTATCGTCAAGATCAAGCAGAATATATTCAAGAAGTATAGTTTTGAGTTACTGCACTGAAGAAATTTGTACAATTTAAACCTACATTTTTAAGAATAGTGTTATGATTTTGAGATTACAGTAAATTAGTTGAATGAATAAAAAAAGAGCCCATTCTTCTGATGAGTGGAATTTAGAAATAAATGAACTTTACTTAAGACTTAGTTCAAGACTTTTAACTGAATTAACTTTGAGATGAAAAAAGCAGTAAATGGGACCTTCTGAAAACTGGTGAAGAAAGATAAGGAGTACAAAAATAGAGGTCTGGGCACAGTCAGGACTAAAGCAGTGCTGGTCCACAAAATTCTGTTGATATAAACGGCTGACATCCACTTCCATATATTAAACATTCTACCTGCCCATCACCATTCAAGCCCTCACCATTCCTTCATGAGAGTTTAAGAGACTTGAAGGTAGATAGCACAGCAGAGTCTGAATACAAAAGGAATAATTACTATCAGCCACATACATCCAGCCATGTCTTGGGAGACATTATATTCTGAAAATGTTCACCTAGGTGCTGCTCCCTTATATTCTGTTACAGCACCATGACCATCCCAAAAATGTTTCTTGTTTTAAAAGTCTGAGAATTATGGGTGCTCAATTATGTCTATTTCCCACACCACCAATTTGAGTCCAATATTTGAAACTCATGTAGGTGGTTTATTAACATTTTTTCTTATAAATAATGCTGCTATAAAAATTTTTGTACAAGCAATTTTATGTTACTACGAAGTTTCTTTAGGATATATAAAGAATATATATCCTGTTTCTTGGCACTTGCAGCATCATAGGCATATATTAACAATTTAATAGAGATAGCAAAATTGTGTGTTTCAAAGTAGTTGTACAAAACCATATGCTTACCAATAGAGTTTATGATTCCCTAATGCTCAATATAATTATCAGTAACTAGTATTGTTTTAACTTTTTACTATTTGGTCAGCCAAATGGATGGAAAATTAGAAATTATAAGAGATCATAAAGTATCTCTGCATATAATTCCTCTACCCTCCCTCCCCCTAAAAAAGCTCTTAAATATTTGTAAGAATTTTCACATAAGCTTTTTGAATGGCTTGGTACTTATTTTGTGTTCTTCATTTATCTATACTTATATGTGTGTATAAATATATGTATAGAGCTCTATGTATACATCCAGTATTTTGTATTTGAACTGGAAACTAACTTATACTTATTTATAACCCTCAAGGAATCTACTTCTTACATATTGTCTAAGACAGAAACTCAATAAATATCTTTTCATCAAGATATCAATTCAAAAAGACTTGACACAAATATTACTTTCAGTTTCATGAAAATCCACAGAAATTTGTTTATGATTTTCCAAAATAAATAAAAGGTACAAAGGAGCACCCCGGTGGCTCAGTCGTTTAAGCATCTGACTCTTGGTTTTGGCTCAGGTCATGCATGACCTCAGGGCTGTGACATCAAGCCCCATGTCAGTCTCCATACTCAAAGTGGAGTTTGCTTGAGATTCTCTACTTCTCCCTTTCCCTCTGCCCCTCCCCCTTCTTACATTCTCTCTCTCTCAAATAAATAAACAAAATCTAAAAAATATATACATCCCATAAGAAATTTAAGCATGCAAATAAGAACACAAGAGTATCTATACGGTAGGTTGGTCAAATATAATAATAGCTTAAGCTTTTTGTAGATAGGTGTCACAATTTGCAAAGCATATCTGCATAGATTTTTAACTATCATGACACTTAAGCCTCTGAGTTAATAGAAGGCATTACTGTTTCCACTTTACAGCTAAGGATTTCAGACAGATTGAGTTTCAGAATTCCATAGTTCATAAATGTCAGTCTATCATATACCTATCTTATTGAGATATAGTTTACATAACATAAAATTTATCCTTTTGGTTTATACAATTCATGGGTCTTTTTGTTTTTTGTTTTTCATGGTTTTTATAATATTCATAGAGTTGTGCAATCATCATTACTTAATTTTAGAATACTTCCATCAGCCAAAAAAGAAATCCCATGCCCATTAGCAGTCACTTCCTGTTTCCACTGGCCCCTGCAAAACATTAATTGGTTAAGGAGTGTATTGTTTAATGTCCACATATTTATGAGTTTCCTGAATTTCTTTCTCTTATATTTAATTATGTTTTTGTCAGAGAATATACTTTGTATAATTTTGATCTTTGTATAATTATTTAGGCATGTTGTATGGCCTAATATGATATATTCTGGAGAATGTTTCAGGTACTCTTGAGATGAATGTGCATTCTGTTGTTGGCTAACGTGTTTTACGTATCTATTTTGTCAAGGTCTTTGGTAGTGTTGTTCAAGTGTTCTCTTTCCTTATTTATCTTTTGTCTGATTATTTTATCCATTATTGGAAGCGGTGCATTGAATTCTCCAACTATTATTGTTGAATTGTCTATTTTTCTTTTCAATTCTTTCAGGTTTTGATTCATGAATTTAGGTGTTGTATTGATAGGTGAATACGTGCTTATAATTATTACATTTTCAGGATGCATTGATCTTTTATGATTATAAACTGTCCTTCTTTAGCTCTAGTAACAATTTTTGTATTAAAGTCTACTTTGCCCAATACTGGCACAGCAAGTCATGCTTTCTTTTCATTACTGTTTGCATTGTTAGCCTTTTTTACATACATTCTCTGTTGTTGTTTTTTTTTAATTTTTCATTAATGTCTTAATTTGCCCTTCCTTTTTGAAAGCTAGTTTTGCTCTATACAAAAGTTTTGGTTGATAGTCATTTTATTTCAGCACTTTGAATATGTTATCCCACTGATTCTGGCATCTGTAGTTTTTGATGATAAGTTTGCTTATATTCTTACTGGAGATCCCTTTTGATAAGTTGTTTATCACTTTCTGCTTTTAAGATTCTCTCTTTGTTTTTGGCTATAGAGAGTTTATGATGTGGTTAGTTAGGATCTTTTTTGAGTTTTTCTAATTGGAGTTTGTTGAGCTTCCTGATGTATAGATTAATACTTTCCATTAAATTTAAGAAGTTAAGCTACTATTTCTTTAAATATTCTCTCCACTTTTTCTTTCTCCCTTTTCCTTTTGAAATTCTCATTATGATGTACATAAATTTAATCATACTTCACTTTTTTGAGGATATGTTCATTTTTTCCCCTTTTTTCTTTTTTCTTTTATGCAGATTCTTATGCTTTTCTTATGCAGTTTCTCAGACTGAATAACATAAATTAACTTATCTTCAAGTATTCTTTTTTCTGTTAGTTCAACTCTACTTTTCAACTCCAGAATATCCATTTTCCATATGATTTTTATCTCTTTATAGATATTCTCTATTTAGCATTTTCTACTTATTTTAATTATTTAGATATGGTTTCTCTTAATTCTTTGAACACATTTATAGCAGCTGATTTAAAGTATTTGTCTAGCAAGTCCAACATCTGAGTTTCCTCAGTGTCAGTTTCTATTAACTGCACTTTTTATTTGTGTGTTTGTGTATGGACCATACTTTCCTATTTCTTATAAGTTCTCATAAACTATTTTTCTGCTAAACTGGGTATTTTAAATATAAAATCTGACAATTCTGGAAATCACATTTTACCTTATCCAAGGTTAGCTGTTTTTCCTATTTCTTGTTTTTTGTTTGCTTATTGTCTTTCCTAGACTAATTCTATAGAGTGTATTCTTATTTGAGAGAGGATGCTGAAGTCCCTGCTCAGTTAGCTTACTTGTCCACTAATGATTGGGCAGATCTTCTACATTCCTGGAACCAGTACATCTCCCACTGTTTGCTGAAGGTGTGTGTGTGTTGGAACATATACTCAACGCTCAGGCAGGCAGTCTATGACTCTGCCTTAGCCTTGACTTTCTGCATGCATGTGCCCTCAAGATCAGTCAGTGGAAAGCACTTCTGGCATTCTCCAGGCTTTCCTGACAATATGCACAGCTCTGCACCTGTACACAGCCTTATATAGCCTTGGATTGGACTGGAACTTTTCAAAGCCTTCTATGGATATTTCATTTCCAAGATTTTCCTTTTAGGATTTTGACTGTAAAATGGTTAAATGTTTGTCCCTACCAGTGGTGATGCGTCAGATACACATTGCAATGTTAAACAGTGTCCACTTATGTAAGCCCTGGAGATAGGGTTTTCTTCATTTACTTACCTCAGAGTCATCTCAGAGCAAAACTCTGTGAATGGGTTTTTCCAGAGAACTCCCAGACACATTAAATAGTGAGATATTACAAGGGGTTAGGCTTTTGGGGGAGCTCCAAAAAATTCTGTACTATTTGGGGGCTGCCAGGATGATGATTTTAACAGGTACCCTGTTTTCTAGGCTGCAGATGTTACAAGGCTCCCTCAGAATCCGTGGGGGAACAGGGGAAATAGCAATATGGAGAGCATTAATGCCATACCACTTTAATTCTTACTCTGATTTAGCTGATTTGTAGATTGCCCAAGAATTGTTGTAAGATTTTGGTTAAATAAGTGAGTTTTGAAAATGTTAATTTGGACTATTTTTGCCAGTATTGTCATTGCTTTTATTGAGGTACAGACATTCACACATCTTTATTTCAGCATTCTTGAACTACTTCATGCCAACCCTCTAACTTTTTATTTTTAATCCAACTTTAAAGTTTTTTGCTATATCACATCAATATGGAGAAAATGCCAGTAAGATAGGTTGGGGAAACTGGAAGAATACACATGGTGTAAAAACTAAATGTGCTTGAGAAAATCATTGTATTCTGGAAATAGCATGTGCATTGGAATTAAACTATCTTTGATTTGAATTTTAGTTATTAACTCTAAGACTTGGATATTTTCTTTGTAATCATTGGGGCACATCGGTTTTCCCTTATCTAATGATGTTAGTAATACCTTCTAAAAATTGCTATAAACTTTAAATAAGGTGTATTGGAATTTTAGTAAGTTGAACTTTTGTATTTGATCTTTCAAATATAGATAAACTGATTAATACTAAGATACGATAGAACAATTTGGCATTAGAATCTTAAAGAAATCTGTTTTCTGCATCTAGATTCTATGTTTCTTAAATGGGAAGAGTTGACTCACTTCAGCAGGCTTTCGTAGGAATAGGAGAAGCCAAGGATCAAAGGCTTTAATTTATATGGTAATCTGTTTTTTTCAACCAAGTATTTTCATTTATAAAATATTTATTTTATGACGCTAATATAAAAATATTATTCATCTATTGTTAATTAGAATACTAAAAGCCTTCAGGATTTTGTAAAATTTTATAAGCTCAGAGACAGAAAACTGACTTATCCTGATATTTCCAATCTAAGCTCTTCTGAATCTGCTTATGGATTCTTTGATTTTGATGTGGCTTGTCTAGAAGCTGGACTTCAAAGAGAAACCAATGTCATTAGGAAAAAAATAATTTTTCCTCCTTCCCCCATCTTATGATCAGGTAAACTTTTAAACCTAACTCTGAATAAAAAAAAAAAAAAAGTGTGTTTGAACTATTTTTTTTTTCTCTTTAAAGAAAGATTGAAGAAAGACTTCAAAGAACCTGTCACAAAAGGCATCATACCTTGGGTTGGAGGTATGATTTCTATAGACCTCAGTTCAGCCCTCAGGATACATATAGATCTATCTCCAAATGGATACAGGACTGCCTTAGATCTAATCATTTCTTAAAAGTAAAAGTAGACTTACAAAGACAGGATATAGAAAGTAGAATTTAAAGCACCTAGTGCCACTACACAGACTATCAATATTTATTTAAATTGTGTTCCTTCTATGAAATATAACCTCAAAGTGTTTTCTTTGCGTTCACTTTCCTCCTTCACAGAAAACAAAAACCAACTCCAGCGAAGCCAGCGTCTCTGTTGCAACTTGCACAATACCAGGAAATTTATTTAATTCATTTTGGCTCTGAATTATCAAGCTCAGGAAGAAATGGATGAGGAAAGAAGAGATAAAGAGAAAAAATACATGTGAAATTATCTAGCAACCTATAGAGATTTATTGAAGTCTCTGGGTATTTTTGAAAAATCTAAAGAAGTATCCAGAGCTCCATTACATAAAATGTTTTGTTCAGGAATCTCTCACTTTTAAAACTAATATTCAGGATTTGGGCTATGAGATTATGGATAGCCTTTTAGACTCAGGAGAATCCACTCATCTCCAAGCTTAACTGCATTTTTATTCATTTCTTACTTTTTAGTTAGAAATTTGATCTTACCACAAACCAACTCTGTTGGCATATAGATGCCTCATCCTATTCTGACCATCTGTTGCCCAATCCATAGCAATAGCCATTACTCAAAATGCACCCAAATGTTCCAAATCAATCTTTTTTTAATTTAAAAATGTGTAAAAACATTGTAAGAAGGAAAAATACTTTCCTGTATCTCTGTATCTTCTTTTTTTTTTTTAAAAAAAGATTTTATTTATTTATCTGACAAAGAGAGAGAGAGAGATCACAAGTAGGCAGAGAGGCAGGCAGAGAGAGAGGGGAAGCAGGCTCCCCGCTGAGCAGAGAGCCCGATGCGGATGCGGATGCGGGATGCGGGGCTCCATCCCAGGACCCTGAGATCATGACCCGAGCAGAAGGCAGAGGCTCTAGCCCACTGAGCCACCCAGGCGGCCCTCTCTGTATCTTCTTTACCAAAACTTGTCTAATTCAGCCAATAACCATTTGTAGCAAGTCAAACTTTCCACAACCAGTTCCTCCTTTCATTCTTTCAACATCTATGAAAGGCAATCAAAGGCTCATCATCCTAATAAATAAATCCTAATAAATGAGTGTCAGGAACTCATCACTCACCTGAACAGTAGACACCCTAGAATCATCCTGTTTCCTCTTTTGGTCAAGGTTTAGCACACACTGGTGGAATTTCATTATCAAAACCATCAGCAATATTAACAGAATTTTTGCCACAAATAACAGTAAAAGCTTAGGGCTTTACTATAGATATATAGTAAATCATCCAGAGACTCAGTGAGTTTAGAAATCAGAGAGAAAATAGATAACATTTAGGTGAATTAAAATGTGAAATACAGCTATGAAAAGGACAGCAAGACAAAAGTAGGACAACCTTAAAGAATGCATTTAGGCAAAGTAATTCTTAACCTAGATATGAAAAGAAAAGGAAGGTTAAAGTAGTCATTAATAACAACAATAATAATAAATTAAGCTGGGAAGACTTAGAAATTGTGATAGGTAGACTCATTTTTTTTTTTTTTAAGTGTAAGACCTGGGCTGAATAATAAACTATACCAAAGCTGGATTCAAAATTCTCCCCTTCTACATAATTGATTTTCCCTTATTAACCTAAAACATGTGAACCTAAAGATGCCTCTCTCCTTTTTCTCTTCTTTGGCATAATTTCCCAATGTTACTTTTTTATGTCTTCACACTGTAGAAATTATACTTCTTATAAAATTCCTCTTTGAGAGATTTCTAGGGATTTAAAAACATAGTATTATGATCATGTTAGAATCCAAGCAAAAATAAAATAACCAACATTTTCTTTTATAATGAGAGCTCTAAATGAAATTAACAGACATGACACCATTTAAAAACTTATGAGTTTAGACTACAAAAACCTGTTAAGAAACACATTCAAGCTAATTTTACATCTTTGAGTCATGGTTCTAAATAAATTTGTATAGTTGTCACAAGTAGTTTGAATACAGGTGGCCAATCCTATCTAACCTTCAAGTGCTATACTATAAAAATTGTTACACTTAGATTTATATTGACCTAAATCGTTTTCCTCATATATATCTTTAAAAAAAATTTTTTTTGGCATATTTACAGTTACCACTTATTAAAAGTCTTGGGTAAGCAGGTTGATGTGAAACATCCAGCACTTATACCTTCCCAAACTGTCCTAATTAAAGTGGCATACCTTTCTCATTTTTTTCTATCTCAACACATAATTCATTTCTTCATAACTTTTATGACTACCTGAAATCATCTTATTTATGTCTTTACATTAGGGCAGGAACCTATTCTGCTTTTCTACTCATGTCTCGTCCTATCTAGCAAAGTACCTGGCTTATAGTAGCTTTTTAATAAATATACTTTGAATTAATTAATAATGAATGAATGAATGAATGGAGAATGAGTCAATGAATCAATCAACCAAATTTAAGTAAAATGAATTTCTATTATAGTACATGAAGAAGTGAGCGCTAGCTTAATTTTCAACATAATCTTATACAAAATGTTGACTTGTGACTTAGTAACATTTGCCAAATCATAACATTTCAATAAATCATTCCTCTGTTCTCTATTGCATACCATGATTGTTGAGTCATGTTTAATTTACTACATTTTCTTCCAGCCACATCTATATAATCTAGTCTACTATATGCCATTGCCCATGGATGTTTCTCTACTCTTTGTTCATTCAGAGCTACAGAGTATAAAACAATAATCACATAAGCTCATCTGTTGTAGAAGTTCATATGTTATTGTCCTTATCTTTAACTTCGGTTTTGCAGAATATGGCTTAGTTAATGTGAATTTCTTTAGAAACGTATTTTGTACTGTCCTATTATGGTCAAAAGCAATGCATAGAAAAAAAGAAAACATAGATTCAAAAAGGGAAAGGATTAGAGAAAAATTTGTTACAAAGAGCACAAACATTGGTTCTGTAACTCATTCACTTTTTCTCTATTTAAATTCAGACTTCCTCCTTCTGTCTCTATATTTTCTTCCATATTAATTTCTTTTCCTTATATTTATATATTAGTTTCTCCCTCTGACCTGTTGGTAGAATGCTCAACAGTGTTACAAAGTTGTATCTTAGTAGCCTGAAAGAATCAATTCACTTCCCTGAGGACCTATTTTGCTCTCAGGAAGTAACAGTTTCCTGCAAAATGTGTGATTAAAAAAACAAAACAAAAAACTTTTTTTTTCTTTTATTAAACCATATTTTTCCCCAATAGTATAAATGATTATAATTAAAAACCATAACTTTTGAGCCATGAAAATAACAGTAATCTATATTTCCCATTAAACTTTGTTTAACCTTGGATTCAAGGAACCATAGCTTTTAAGCAATGGTAGATCATAAGGTCTGCCATGTCCACATAGCTGTAGGGGTTTATAAACTTAACATTATCTCCTCTCAACACATTCCTCCCCAACATACATTCAGAGAAGCTAATGAAAATGAGATCAAGTTCACAGATAACTACCAATTAAAAAGAAATGAAAATTAAAATGATCTCCAGATTTATAATCTTCTCAGAAAAAAATCATGGTATGGTGGACTGGTGCAAGCACTGTTCTTATTTTTACTCTAAAGGATAACTAGGATGGGATTCTGAATTAGAAGACGTGAAGTTTAAGCAAATATCAACCTCTCTGTGATATATGAGCCTATGAATCCCAATCAATGCTTTGGTGTTAAAATGTTAAAATTGCTAGGGTTACTGAATCCAAAATGGAGTTATTCTTGCCTGTGCGGGGGGATGTTTTGGAGAAGAACATATTGAATTTGTTAAAAGTTGATTAGACTGCATGGTAATCTAATCCTAGTAGTTTGGCTTTTTAGGCCCAGAATAAAAAATATCTAGTTGATATGCTTGCAGAATATACAGTAAAAGAACAGTCATAAACACATACACATAAAGACATGGTCGTGTAGGACTGGCGAATGTGCTAATGCAAGATCAAGTACTATATTTTTATTACATGCTTATGGGTAGGAAGGCAGAATGAAGATTAAATTCCAATAATGCATCCTGCCTTCTTTATTTGTGAATGGCACATAAGATGACATAACTACAGTACTTATCACACATTTATCTGTCTATCTATCTATCCATCCATCCATCCATCCATATTGTGTGTGTATGTTGTACATCCTTGTGTTTATGCTATATTAGAAGATGACAAGTGACTTGGGAGGGATGTGTGACAATTTTAATTTGTGGTCAAGGAATGGGTCACTAAGAATTTGACACTTGAGCAAACATCTTAAGGAAGTGAGTGCATTAACCACGTGGCTATAGAGCAAAAACGTTTCAACTACTTGAAAGAGAATGCTTTCAGCAACACAGCACTGATATAATGGGCTGCATAAATGAAGGAGACAGTGAGGGCAAATGAGGTTTATCAAAATGTGGAAGGTCAGTCCACACAGAAGTTTGTAAGGCAGTGTAAAGACTTTGAGTGAGTTACAAAAACCATTTCTGAGAATGGGGCAGAAACCAGTTAGAATTATGAGGTGGGAGGACAAACAATTGTAAAGATTAAATACAACAGCGGTGTAATAGGACACGCTTTTCGAAAGAATACTGGTTTTTGTTTCTGTTTTTAGGATATACAGGAAAGCGTGGAAGCAGAGAAACCAAACAAACATGTCGGGATTGACATGGAGATCTGAGAAAAAGAGAGGAGTCAAGAATGTTACTCAGGTATTTGGACTGAGCAACTGGAAGAATGGAAACTATTGTAATTAGAGCAGGTTTGGGAAAAGAATACCTGGAGTTTAGAAGTAGACATGTTTAGTTTCAATATCCAGGTGAATATAGTGAGGTCATAATTAGGTGTATGAATTCAGACAACTTGAGATAAATCTGGACAAAATATTTGGATATAGAGAGGCAATTCAGTTTCAGGGCTCTGGAGGAGCTCTTCAAGTTAGTGTGTTAATGAAAAAGGAAAGAGCTACCAGGATACAGCAATGGAGAATCCCAACATTCAGAGGTCAGGAGTATGAATATGTTCCACAAAATAGCCTGTGAAGAGGTCAACCATAATATAGGAGTAATATAAGAAGAAAGTAGTTTCCAGAAATGTATGTAGTATTGAGTTGAGAAGTATTGAGTGATTTGTTGCATGAAATATTGCAGGTATGGTAACATCCATTAACACCAATCTGTTGGGTGGTAGAACCTACTCTACTAGCAAATGAGAGCCAATTGAATGGATTTCTTCACACTGTGCTCATTAGCATCATGTTAGAAGCTTGAAATTGGCCATGTTTGGAGTATTTATACCATGATCATCAGCATCCTCAGAACTAGATAATTTTTTTCCCACTAAGAGTCATTGTTAACATCAACCAGCACACCACTGAAAAAGACATGATTATCAGATTTAGTAATGTATAGGTCACCGGAGATGAAGACATGCATTTTTGGAAGAGCAGTGAGGGGAAAATCTTCAGTGAGGTGGTGGAAGAAAGAAAGGAATTGCAACGAGTGAGTATGGGTAACTCTTTCAAGGGAAGTTTATGTAAAAAGGCAGTAGCTATAGCAATATGTGGATTGAAAGAAGATTTTTGTTTGTTTTGTGCTTTTGAAGACGGATGTATAGAATTATTAAACACTGATGGGATTGATTGAAGAGGTACAGTAGAGAAATGATAGTGAAGAGAGGGAAAAATGGATGGAATTGTAATCTTGTGAAAGGGATCGGATGTAGTACTTAAGTGGAGTAGTTTTTCAAAATGAGTACAAACTTTTTATCCCTGACAATGGGTGGGAGCACAGAACATATGGTTCATATGCATGGTAAGAAAAATACCATTTGTGATTGCTTCTTTTCTCAGAATTGACATCATCAGCTGGAAGTGAGAATGGGGCAGAAACCAGTTAGAATTATGAGGTGGGAGGACAAGATGGGAAATAGCAGGCTAATGAATGCCTAAGGAAATGTAGGAGGTCTCCCCAGTGGTATTAAGGGCCCACTTGATGCTAATAGTCAAGAAATTAAAATAAAGCCACTAAACAGGACTGTGATTTTTCTTCAGCAGCAGTTAACTTCAAGAGCAGGTAGAGAATTGGCTCTAACAATGGATAAGTACAAAAGGAAGCACAGTTGTGATGAGGGGATTGATACTGAAAACACAGGTTTAATTATGAGCTATGGAATAGAGGCTAGTTAAGGACAAAAACGAGTACATGAAGGAAATGAGGACCATTCAAAGGGAAAAGGTTTAGATGGAGTAAAAACTACTATTTTGGAGCCCTGGAGGGGGAAACTGGGATAGATAAGAAGTGTAAAAATGTCAGATTCATAAAATTGAATTTACAAAAGTTGTTAGAGAAACGGAGGTCTAGTTATTGAGAGATCACATTATTTAAAAAAGCATCTATGTGTTTTTTACAGACACCAAGAATAATGACAGAAAGAATTTTCTGTAAAATTATAATTAGTAAGGGGGGGCACCTGGGTGGCTCAGTGGGTTAGGGCCTCTGCCTTCGGCTCAGGTCATGATCTCGGGGTCCCAGGATGGAGCCCCGCAACGGGCTCTCTGTTCGGTGGGGAGCCTGCTTCCTTCTCTCTCTCTGCCTAGTTGTGATCTCTCTCTCTCTCTCTCTCTCTGTCAGGGAAATGGGTGAAATCTTTAAAAAAATATATATAATTAGTAAGAATCTAAGATCTACAATGACTGAGGAAAAGTGAACCGCACTGGAAAATGATTGCAAAAAAGAAGAGGTGACGAAAATCACAATGATAACCATTTCACACCCACCAAAATGGCTACAATAGAAAAAGATGAAAAACAGACTCTTAAATATAGAGGACAAACTTGTGGTTGCCAGAAGGGAGGGGGATGGGTTAAATAAATGAAGGGGATTAAGAGGTATAAACTTCCATTTATAGACTAAATGAGTCATGGAGATGAAAAGTACAGCATAGGGAATATAGTCATAATATTGTAATAACTTTGTCTGATCAGAGATGGTGACAACACTTACGGAGAGCACTGCATAATGTGTAGAACTGTCGAATCACTATGTTGTACACCTGGAGGTAATATAACATTGTACATCAACTATACTTCAATAATAAAAAAAAGTGATCATAATACATGTTGATGCAAAGAAATGGAGAGCTTCTGGAAATGGAAAATGATATAGCCACTTTGAAAAAGAGTTGGGTGGTTTCTTACAATATTAAACATAAATTTACCATATTATCAAGCAATTCTACTCCTAGGTTTCTACACAAGAGAGATGAAAATTATGTCCACATAAAGACTTGAAAAAAAAGGTGGATAGTAGAATTATTCATAATAGCCAATAAATGTATCTTTCTTTAGAGGTATATTTAGGTAGAAAGACCCACTTTGTCACACAGTATCTCTCCCTAAGACAACTTCTTCATTATTATTATCATCACTCACAATCATGAAAAATGTCAAACACCCAGAAAAATAGTGCCATGAACACCCCAAATCCTGCCATCTAAACACCATATATGGGTGAATTTTTCAGGAAAGTGAGTACATCTACACGATGGAAAACGATTCAGCAATGAAAAGAAATGGCATACTGACATGTTTCAATATATATAAACCTGAAGAACATTATGCTAATTGTAAAAATAGAGAGAATAAAGATCACGTATTTTATTATTCCATTTATAGGAAATGTTTAGAAAATACAAATCTATAGCAAGAGAAAACAGATTAGTTGTTGGCTGAGGCTGGGATAGGAAAAGAGATTAATTATTAAGGAATATGAGGGATCTTATTGGAGTAATAAAAATGTTCTAAAACTGGATTATGGTAATGGTTGCATAACAGAAAATTTACTAAATGATTACTAAAAGTTATTGAATCATATGCTTAAAATGAATGAATTTTATTGTATGAAAATTATGTCTTAATTTGTTTTAAAAAGATAGTTAAAGTAGTTTTTTAAAAGTAGGGATAGGGGCACTTGGGTGGCTCAGTGGGTTAGAGCCTCTGCCTTCGGCTCAGGTCATGATCTCAGGGTCATGGGATCAAACCCTGCATTGGGCTCTCCACTCAGCAGGGACCCTGCTTCCTCCTCTCTCTCTCTCTCTGCCTGCCTCTCTGCCTACTTGTGATCTCTCTCTGTCAAAAAAATAAATAAAATCTAAAAAAATAAATAAATAAAATAAATAAAAAATAAAAGTACGGATAGCACTTGGTTTTATTTGGTGACTTGAGATTGAAGACTGATTTATCCCCCCCTGGGCTGGCAGGAAGAGGCAATGAGAAAGGGATTCTTCCCCTACATCTAGCTCTATGCTGTGGGAGGGAAAAAACCTTCCACTTGAAAGAATCAGTGTCCTCAAGGAAGACCTAAGAGTCAGAACAACAGAGTAATGAGCACAGGAAGGGGTTCAGAGTATGATGAATTCTGCAATTGAATTGGAGTGTTTCTAAGGGCATAGGAGAAATGCTTTAAAAGAATGGGTTAGCAAGGAGTATGGACAGAGCTTTGAGGAGGTGAGAATCAGGAAGAACCTATGAGCCCTGGTTTATCTTGATAATTGGTATCAACCAAGATAAAAGGCAGCGTTGAGTGTGAGGGCTCTCAGATTCTACCTGCTCGCAACCTAACAAATTAGACTGCCACTGGTTTTTCATAGATGTTGGCAGAAGACAGAGGGCTGTCAAAAACAAGGGACTTCATTACTCACAGCCCAGCAAGTTCCTTCGTGTCCCACAAGTTCCTGGGAGCAATAGAGAGTCAGTCATCCAGGAGGCACCTGTGCATGAAGTGTGTTTGTGTCATAGATAAGTCACACCAAGCTTAAGGAGACCGAATGTTTTATATTTGGCTACAAGTGAACCTGTCTGATTTTTCTCTGGAAAAGACATCCTATTGAACTCTATACTGGACAATAAATGGATCTGCTTTCTACATCACAAAGTAATCATTTCTATCTTTCAAGGCTATTTGCCATGTAAGCAATCTTGAATGGATAGTCTGTAACAAATGCTATCAGTGCCTCTAGTCACAAGGTGTTTAGAAATGCAAAAGGCCTATGGGGAATCTTTCAACAAAGGGCAAAATGAAATTAATCCTTGAGGTCTCAAGCATGTTGTGATAGTAAAACAGATGACTGTTGCCCAGGTGCAGGGAGTAGTGAGGAGTTCTGGCTAAGATCACATAATGGTTTGGGGCTCCATTTTTCCTCCTAAATGTATGGAAGCCAGAGTGGAGATCTTATTGGAAATATCTGGAGCTCTAACACTCTATTGCACACAAATTACAAGTTCAACCACTTCTTATATTAATATAAAGGCTCTAAAGAATTATTGCTCAGAAATGTTCACTTTCTTTCCCCTCAATTCCATGGGAGATGAAACTTTTGCACTTCTTTGATGATGGATTCAGCTTGTTATTTTCTATAACACAAAAGGGATGGTAATAGACCTATTGCAGGGAGATATTTGAAATGTGCTTACATAATTGGTCTTGTTCTTTCACAGCCTCTATCATCTTTGTGGGAAGAACAGGGGGACGCTAGCCAAGGACAGCTGACTCACAGAAGCAAAGTAATTTTAGGTGAGATCAGCAGAGCCCTCACGTTAGCTAGGCTAGGTCAGCTAACCACATGCAAATATGCAGATAAGTGAGAATAAAGGATCGGTTTCTTCAAGCCATTGCATTGAGGGTTTTTTGTTTTATTTGTCTGGCAATAACTAACTGATATACCGATTGAATACATAAAAAATACAGTGTGACTAAAGAAGTAAAGGTAGATATTTTTGGAATATGGAATACCAAAGGGAAGCAGTTTTCCATGGCATGCCCGTATGTGTCTGTGTGTTTATACATGGGACAAGGAGTCTGGGAGTAGGCATTCTAGGAAGATCTAGTGGCCTAAATATGAATTCAGTGTAACATTCTCCAAATTGTTTCAAATTGGTAAACGGCTAAGTCACAATTCACATTATATTACATTGTTATGTAGTATTATTAATGATAATATTTAACATTATTTAAGAATCAGATTAATAATTATATGATGGTAATAATAAAAAGTAAAGCTGTGATTATTAGGCTTAATGACCTAGTAAATTGATTCATGGTCATAACTGCAATTTCATGTACAGCTTGCTCTTGACTCACAAAACCCTAGACTTAATAACAATCTGTATAAAGAAAGTAATATCTTAAGCATCAGAGTCTGGGATCTTTGTTTTTATTTTTATTTTTTTGAGCTAAATAATTATTGAATTTGAACATATGAATTTGATTAGGAAGTCTTTTTTTGCAAAGGTATAGAATTAATGATTTATTAATACTTATAAGTACTTATCTATTTCCATATCCTATAGACAGTGATCTACATAGAACTCCTACAACTAAACAATATCTAAATGCACAAATATATTTAGTGTCCTGTGTATGAAATGGAAATGCTTTTCCATAGCATGGTTTTATATACTGGTTTGTATAGTTAGAATAGTCATCTTTTTGTCATCTTTTATCTATGTGAAGATAAGCCACAAAATTGGCAATATTTATTCTGAATTTCATATAAAGCAACTGTGCTCCAAGTTTCAAATCATTAAATTAAATATTCACTTTTGGAAAAGAAATAGACAAAAACAAATTTTATGTTACACATGTAATTACGATATCATTTAAACCTCATAAAAGTGCTTTAAGTTTAGCATTACTCCATTTTTAATTTGAGAGGTGGGGAGGATCATAACAGTTATAACTTAGTCATGGTTATAGATCTAATAAAAAATATACATTTTTCAAAATTGGTCTCTGAATCAAAACCAATTATAGATTTTATTTAAAGATTTTCTTTTCTACATCAAATACATACACTAATTATGCTACAATTTTTACAAAGTCATCAACTTGCTTTACACAAAAAATGGTAATTTGAGAAAAGAGGAAGTAGAAAGGTGTTAAAAATAAACATAAGCAGCTTTATTGATATTATCATTGTCATTTGAGTAATGCAAGCTAAAATAATATTATTTATGTCCAAACTTGGCCATTTATTCTTTTTCATTTATTTTGGAACTAAATATTTATTATTTTATATTTTAAAATATCAAAAACACTTAGGTAGTTTATTTTCTTGCATTTACAATTTTTGCGATTAAAATCAGATTAGCTGAAAACAATCAATGGTGCTCGGGATAAAATTTCTAGTTAGATGATGGAAATAAACAGATAAAAACAAATTGTGTGCTGGCATTTGGATAAGTTTCGCAAAGATCTCAATTTCTAGGCTAGCATGTCACATTTTGATATTATGCCATACTTTTGCAATTTGATATTTCGGTTAGTTTATTTCTCATAGAAAATAGAGTATATGAGCCAGATTAATTTAAAGTAATAATTTATTTAAAAACAAAAATAGATTTTTGTAATTAGCTTATTTCATTTAGCATAATATCCCCAAGTTTCATCCATGTTGTATTATGTAACAGGATTTCCTTCTTTCTTTTTTCTTTTTTGGATTTCCTTTTTTCTAAGGCTAAATAATATTCCACTGTATTTGTGTGTGTGTGCATATATATGCTACAATTCCTTTATCCATTCATCCATCAATGGACATTTAAGTTACTTCCATATTATGGCTACCGTGAGTAATGCTACAATGAACATGGGGCATTCAAGGAAGAATATATTTTACCAATGCAGGATCTTTCTCATATATCAAATGAGTAACAGAAAAATTTGTAAATTTCTAGGACTTCTGGCAAACTTCTCTTAACCACAAAGGTGGTAAATAGCAATTTTCTAAAGCTTTGTATAAACAGGGAATACTAATTTTTAGGATTCTTTCTGCCAATATAAAAATGCAAATTCAATATCAAAATGTGATTCCACATGATATATTTTAATATGAAAGTCTATTACATATTTCAATATAGAAGGGAATATTAGCTATCATTACACATGTACTTTATAGGTAATGTAAGTAGAGGAAAAGGAAGACTATAAGGTATCTATATAAAATAAACCATTTATTATTCTTAACTTTTGGATAGAATACATTGACTTTAGTCATACATATCAAGAAGCATATTTCCATAATGTCATCATGGGCTCTAAGTGTAGATTAGGCAAAGACAAGTTTAACACCAGTTTAGAGAGATTTCTGTCTCTAATAAAATTATTAAAGTATTAGTTTCCTAAATAATCATCTTAGAACATATTTGTTTTTAGTCTGTTAACTGTACAGTGTACCTCATCTTTGTGGCTCTTGAATTACCCTATTTTGTCAGCACTGTATCTAGCTGATACTTAGGTTATTTTTGAGCCTCTTGCAAGATTAGAGTGAAATGGCTCATGACAACCCTGAGTCAATTCTCAGTTCACCCTTTAAATTCTTGAGTTATGTCAAAAAATAATTTCCGTTTGACGGGATGTTAAAAAGACTAAGGGCTTGAAGTGAACATAACCTTCCCAAGAGGGTAAGTAAGTACAACAATTGCAAATGTGCAACATTTTGAAGAGCGGACCTGTACCTGTTAGATTTCAGTGTTTGTGAAGCTGTGGCAGTTTGCATCGTGAATGAGAAGGAAGGGTAATACAAAAAGAAATATTAGACAATGAGCATTGCAAAGAGAAACAAACATGAAGAACTGAGTAGTGAAAAAATGTACATGCACTTAAAAGCAGAAGGATTTAAATCACTTCTATGATAGACCCTCTCATCTGCTCAAACCAGGTTCACAAGAGAAGCTCAGTTCTTGTCATTTTATAGTTTCACTACTACTCCTTTTCCAAACGCGGTGTATTTTCAAGCATCTGAACTAATAAGGAATTATTAGTAAGCTCATCTTACGTGTATATGTCCAACTTAATGGACAATGCATTATCTGAAATGCGAGAAAATCTTGCAACTTTAAAAAAAGATACTCTGTCCTTAACTGTTAACTTTGCATGTGAAGAAACAGCAAAAGCCTGCTACTGACCACTTAGTAACATTTCTCTTGTGATCTTACTTCAGTAAGCTGACACTGAGATTGAGTTATTATGATATTACAGGAAAAGTTGCCTTTTGAAATATTCTCTCCATCTCCTTATTTCTTGAATAATTCACCTATAGCATCTAAAAATACTTCCTGGGGCCTTCCGAATTTCCCTGGGCTACAAACATCACCCTTTGTTTCATTTAATAACAGGCGTAAAATGCACATAATGATTTTTAAATTGCTGTAGAAGTATAGTAAAAGAAGGAAAAAAGTAGTACGATAATTAGGTGCATACAGCTCCCATTATATATGACCTACCACTAAGGGTATGTAAATTTATACAATGTGTAACCTAAGGAATCAGTGCAAAATTTGACACTTTTCCTATAGCATCAGTAATGAATTTTACTAAAGACGAGGGAAGACCAAAGGCAACCTTAAGGTCTGTATTTTTTGCTTTAATGTTTATTATACCTAAGTGTCTTTCTCCTGTGTTGTATACTTGTGTGCCCTTCTTCCTTGTCATTGGCTTATATTCCCGCGGTTCTTAGACTCCATCCTTGATGAAACAAAGTTCCTTTCAGTCCTGTTTTCTTGCTCCAGGAATCATTTCTAAGAATCATCCTTTTGAGATTCCTAATTAAAATATTAAGATATGGTTTAGCCATAGTTAGGAAGAAAAATTGGACTACCTTGTGCTGAATATTATCTATTTCTTTGGGTTTGATATTTTTCAATGTTAGTTTAATGAGAGAAGGGTAGAGAAAGTCAGAAAGGAATTAATAATTTATAATAATCCATATCATAAATTGTTCTTCTTAGTTCTACTTTTGTCACTTTTAATGCTTAAGGGAAGGTGTATTCTTTCAAATCCAGTTATACTTGGAGAGTGAAGCTGTTCTAGGGCTGAAAAAAAGATCATTAATAACCTGGGGATCCATGCTTACTTCACTTTTATTTAAACTAACATTGAAGTCTAACATTTATTATGGAGCCAATGAGAATCTGGAAAACTCCATCTAAAATATCAGCCATAGAAATTTTTATAACGAACTGTAAAGGGTACCTCAATGTCTATTTCAAAACTGATTTGATGAATACAGAAAAGGTCAAACTAAAAATAACTAGACTGAATCAGTTATAAGTGTAGTAACATATGCATCATTTAATAATGAACTCTAAATTTGCACCACAGTTTAAGGAGTATCATGAATGCTAATTCTGACAGCAAAGGGTTATGAACTACCTGTCGACTTGTGCCCGACACAAGGTCAGGCAGTCATGAGCTAATGAAACCCCAATGTAGCAGAAGGTGAATGACTGGCATGAGTGGGCTAGTGCGAAGAAACTGCTGTAACACAGTGGCACATTCAGAATGACACGGTGTCCTGAAACAGAAGCCACTGTGATCCCATCTGTTTATAAAGTCTAACTGCTTAAGTTAAAACCTCCCAATGTAGGCAACACATTTCCTAGGAGATATTTTTTTCATATCCATAAACATTCAGATGCTACAAGTGCTAAGGATTTTTCGGGTTCTCCTTACATATACGGTTAGCTCTTCCTAAAAGGTTTTATTAAATATTTTTGACACATTGAGCAACAATGAAGACTTGCATATGGGGCCCTCTAGCTCAGATAATCAGTTTTTCCCAAGGGCTGATAAAAATTTTTGAATGTGATGATGTCCGTGAAGATTTGTTTCAAAAACTTTGTGCCCCTGAGGCGCCTGGGTGGCTCAATGGGTAAAGCCTCTGCCCTCGGCTCGGGTCATGATCTCAGGGTCCTGGAATCAAGTTCTGCATCAGGCTCTCTGATCACCGGGAAGCCTGCTTCCCCCTCTCTCTCTGCCTGCTTCTCTGCCTACTTGTGATCTCTCTCTCTGTGTCAAATAAATAAATAAAATCTTTAACATAAAATAAAATAAAAACTTTGTGGCCATGATAGTGATCAAATGGAAATATAATTTATGCTTGTTAAAATTCAGGAAATCAAAGGAAGCACTGAAATTCTGCTAAAGCTAATGCTATTAATGTGAACATACTTTAAATTATGTGTAAATGTACATTCTATCAAGTCTGTACTTTCATCATATTCACCAACCATCTGAAACTCATGAAAACAAATCAGTTTTCTGTTTGTCTCTCTTTTGAAGATGTCTCTATGGCCCTCAAGTGTTTCTCCTTCTTGTTTTTTTAATTGTATCACAGGAATACAAGATAAACAGCAACATTAGAAGAAGATAAAGGAAGTGACTTCTACAAAAAGTCCGATTTTAGGAAGCAATAGTGTGAAAAAAAGAGAAAAAAATGAAGTAAAACAAGTGTACATGTGCACGCGTGCACACACACACACACTTACACACACTAACACAAGTGAACATTTAGGATATGTACTTCTCATTATTAGTTTTTTATTCCTTTAGGAGATCTTGATAATATTCATAGGTATAACACTGTAAAAGTTTGGTAAAGTTTTTATCTTCTTAGCCAAGGAATGACCAAGGAAGGACTAGGTTTCATTTGGACGTGTAAAATCGGAAGGAAACGACAAACTTACCAATCCTTATATAAATCTCTATGTTCTTCCTTCTAGTGCCTTCAACTAGAATCATGACAATAAGTTACAATAGTCCTTCTATTGATACTGGGCATATTTCCAGTTTACCAAAAGAAAGCATCAAAAGTAGTCAATTTTCATTAATGTGCAAGACAAAGTTCATAATTTATAACTAAGGAAGAGATGCTCAAAAATATTTTTTGTGGGGTGCCTGGGTGGCTCAGTGGGTTAAAGCCTCTGTCTTTGGCTCAGGTCATGATCCCAGGGTCCTGGGATCGAGCCCTGCATCGGGCTCTTTGCTTAGCGGGGAGCCTGCTTCCCCTTCTCTCTCTGCCTGCCTCTCTGTCTACTTGTGATCTCTCTCTCTCTGTCAAATAAATAAATAAAATCTTTAAAAAAAAATTTTTTTTGTGCCCCTACTATGTGTTAGGGGAATGAGGAATAAAATGCTCAATAAAAACAAAGTATCAATTCTCATAGAGATTATAGTTTTGTTAGATTCTTAATCAAATAATCATATGACTAACAATTTAGTTTAGACATATTTAAAGATATAATTTAAATAGATGTTAATCAATTAACCCATGGCTTATTATAAAGTTATGAAGTGAGCTTAAGTCCTACAAAAGATAGGGCAAAGGGGAGCAGAAAACAAGGTTTTCTTGAGTGTAACTGAGAAAATTGACCTAGTTTGGAGGATTAGGAAATGAGGCCAAAAAGATCAGAATTTAGCTGCTGTCTCCATCAAAAGAAGGAGGTCACTAATCAAGTTGGTGAAGTAAGATTAAGCTTCTCAAGGAAGGAATGAGTGTGTACAAATGTCCATATTGATGAAGAAAAGGGCATGTTCCAGAAACTGAAGAATGGCCAGTATGGGAGAGAAAAAGAAAGTGACTAGAAGATACTGGAGAAGCAGGAAGGGATCATGCTATGAAGGGTTCTGCTAGTCAGTTCAAGGATGCTGTGCTTTACTTGAAGTCCAATGGGAAACAGTCGTGTATTAGAGCCATGTAAGTGAAACCTAGACACAAACAGGCCTGGATATAGAAGAGGCTGTTGCTGCTGCTGCTGCTTCTTCTTCTTCTTCTTCTTTTAAGATTTATTTGTGTGAGAGAGAGATCACATGGGGAGGAGAAGGAGAGGGAGAGAAAGAATCTTTTTTTTATTTTTTATTTTTTATTTTTGGGAGAGAAAGAATCTTAAGCAGACTCCCCGCTGAGCGCTGAGGCACAGGTTGGGCTTTATCCCAGGACCCTGAGATCACGACCTGAGCTGAAACCAAGCGTCAGATGCTTAACCAACTGAGCCACTCAAGTGCTCCTAAAAGAGAATTCTTAACCAAATAAACTAGAGTGGGTGGTGGGAAGGAGAGCCGGACTGAGATAAGGTTGTTTGGGATAGGCGAGACAGGGCAGGAGAGAGAAGTAATGGTCAGAATATGTAAGCGAGGTTGGTATAGCTCTTCAAATGACAATAGTCATTAATGAAGAGAGTAGGGCTGTTTTGGGGAAGTTGTGAAACTAGAAGTCATATTAGAGTAGGTTGTAAGGTGAATGGGAGGTAAAGAACACAACTGCAAAAGAATTACAAAAGAATCAAGACATTTAGGAAGAATGCATATGCCAGAAGGAAAACCAAATTCAGTGCTCCAAATTCTGACCCTTTTCTTGGAACTTTAAATTGTACAGAGTGTTTCCTATCAAGTATGTGCCACATGAATATTTTTGCATTTATGCATTCAAACCACTTTTTTAATAATTTCCTTAAGCTACATTCTAAGAAATGAAATTATAGCTACGATCTTTAAAAATTTTAATACCAATTTCCAAATGTCCTTCAGAAATAACATCCAAATCTAGGCAATCGATAGTAATGTATTCAGATTACCTACTACACACCTCTGCTAATTACTGTGAATTTTGCTAATCTGAAAAGCTATAATGTTGTTACAGTGTTTTTTAAATTGTGTCTATTTTTTTAGTAACTATGGCTGAACAGTAATCCCTATATTTGTGTGCCATAACTGCTCATTCCTTTTAATGACAATAGCTGCTGATTCATTCATTCTTATTAATACTTGGTGATCTCGACAGCATCCATCTCACAGTGGCCAGGTTTACTGCATATTCACTTGCAGTCCTACAGTCAGATGCTCCTATCCCAGGTACCTATTGCATTGGAATAGCTGTGGTTTTTTGTTTTTGTTTTTTGCCTCCCCCCCCCCTTTTTTAATGTTGTATGATTCTCTGTTGCAGATAACTAGAAATAAAAAATAAATTTCCAGGGGTGCCTGGGTGGCTCAGTTGGTTAAGTGTCTACCTTCAGCTCAGGTCATGATCCCAGGGTCCTGGGATTGAGTCCCTAGTCCTGAGTCCCTCATCAGGCTCCCTGCTTAGCAGGGAGTCCGTTTCTCCTTTTCCCTTTGCCCCCCCCCCCCCCAACCACGAGCTCCTTCTCGTTCTCTCTGGCTCTCTGTCACACTATCTCATATAAATAAATAAAAATGTTAAAAAATAAATTTCTGCATTATCAGACAGTAGTTTTAAACAGTAAGCAGCAGATCAGATGAAGACTGGCAAATTACCTTTTGGATAAAAGAATAGAAAGTTCTCACATTGAGAAATTAACCACTTGATACACATGTACCATCAAGTAAACAGTCACCAGTAAATGTGCTTTGTCTTATTTTTCTGCATATTGTAGCATTTATTTTCCATTTTTATTGCTTTGTGTCATTCTTGATCTTCTACTAAGTATGAATCACTGCTGGTTGTTATCTTTATTATACCAAAAAGCTATCGTATATTCTCTTATATTTTTTTAATAATATCATTAGAAGTTGCACACACATTCTGTGTACGAATAAGGTCCTCACCATGAGGCACTCTGCTCATTGAGTTTACAGGAAATTAACTACACAGGTTTCTAAATGGATTGAAATTCTCACAATAATTTCAAGTTTGAAATAAATTTCAGATGCATTTATCAAAGACAATGGAAAAGAAAAATCACTTGTTGCTTTCTGCATCTTCAAGTTTAGTCAGAATATTGAATTTTAGTTAAACTCAATGAATTATCACTTTTTCCTGTGTTGACCCTTTGATTTTCAGTATTGTTTAACTGCCACACTGCCATCAAAGAAAAAATACTAAATGATTTTGACAAACTTGTCAAACAACACTGAAATTATTTCTTATGGTTCTTGCAAACACTAAGAAAGTTTTCATCTCTCCGTACATTATGCATCACTTACAAGCACACTTTCATCCTAATGATGAGAATGTTTCATTTTCAGGCCAAAAGGCAATAGATATAATTATATATTCTTCTATGAATGAGATCATAATGGAATTAAATTGTGTTTGTAGGTTTCATATCTTGCTATTGTGGCCTAAGAAAGTAAAGACCAACACTAAGTATTTACCAAATATGTAAAATCCACATCAACCTGGTAGTGTTTTTATTCATTTATTTCATAGCACTTGCACATCTCAAATAAAATAGTTCCTCAAATTCAAATTTATGAATTCTATAAAGAAGAGCCACTTTGATTGGACTGGAAAAGGAAGTATGGATACTGTCTTACTAGAGTCTTCCTGCTCTTCCATTATCTATTTTTTTCTACAACAGCTACTCCTGAAGATGTATCCCCAAAGCCCATAAAATAAACAAATAAAAGTAAAACAGTGAAACTACTTCACTGAGGCATATATAATGAGATAGCTTTTGGGCAGATTGGATACAAAGTAAATAAACTATAGCTTACAAGAAATGAAATATTTTCTACTTTTTTTAAAAAAGATTTTATTTATTTATTTGACAGAGAGAGAGAGAAAGAGAGAGCAAGAGAGGGAACACAAGCAGGGGAAGTGGGAGAGGGAGAAGCAGACTCCCTGCTGAGCAAGAAGCCCGACGTAGGGCTCTATCCCAGGACCCTGGGAACACGACCTCAGCCTAAGGCAGATGCTTAACTGAGCCACCCAGACAATCTTATTTTCTACTTTAATCATATATTGAATATAAATATGCAAGAAACCCTAAATGGCAAAAATGGAGAACAGAGTTATGTTACATAAATGATATTACACTCTAAGGATATAAAAATATTGTAAAATCATTAATTATGATATAAGTAGCTTCCCTTCTAACCTTATACATCAGCTCAGGGTCTTCGAGAGGCAGATATCAGGATGGAATTCAATGTGCAAGACACTTAGTGGTAGGATGCCTATGAATAATAGAGAGGCCAGGAGAAGGGAGGAGGTAATAGAGAGGTCAGGAGAAGGGAAACTTTAGACCGTGAGGCAAGCCTGATGCCTATAAAAGGAGAGGAGAGTGTAAGGTTTGGGGGTTCAGACTGCAGTTTCACTTTGAGAAAGTCTAAGCAAGGGCCTAGAGCAAAGGCTATCTGCTAATGGTGAGTACCACGCTGGACATTCACTGTCTGGGCCCAGAGTGGTTTTGCCTTGGCCTGAGTGCTGTGGCCGATTCAAAGGTATGCAGCCACTGGAGGATGGCTGGCTGGCATCCACCCTCTTGTAGCAAATTGTCCTGAAAGGAGATTGGAGCAGTGTATCTCCATGGCTTCCTCACCCTGATAACTACATAATAAAAACAGGATCATTGGAAAGCAGTTGGTGTGAATCGTTTGGTCCCAGGACCCTGGTAAACTTAAACAAATGATAAGGAACCTCAAAGAGCTTGTCTTTATGTGGATTATATCAATCAATATTTCTTGCTAAAATTGAAAAAGCAATTTAAAACATATTTACTTGTTTAAAAAGAAGTAATAAAGTCATTACATTGACACAAATAATACATTTTTATGAAAAACATTTCCAAACCAAATGAAAAAACAATCAGAAAAGTGGCACTGTTTTATTTAAAAAAAAAAAAAAAGATGTTTCTAATGTCTCCTTTGATGGAACACAGGTGGATCTGCATATCAGGTTCCACATACGATCTGTTGTGAAGTACCATTTCAAGTTTTGTAATTGGTGAAAATCAAGGCTCACTCAGATATGTAAATTAGAAAAAGGGAGACTTCAGGAACCACTTGAAAAAGTCTTTGGGGGAACCTCCATGCACACTTTGAGAAGCACTGATTAAAACATTGAGTATATCTCACACATTAAATATGACAACACATTTAATTTATAAAAGTTATCTTGCAGACATAGAATATGTTCATGCTAAGAGTAAGACGCAGCTAAAAAGTCACTGCCACTTTGAATTCATCTTCAATTCTTCTAGCTAAAAATATTTCCCAATATACAACACCTCTAACACAACGTGAAAAATTATTTTGGCTTTAATTGTCTTTATCTTCCAAAAGTATGACTTTTTTTTTTTAACTTTCTAAAGTGTCTATTGCAATGCCTTGCATATAGTAGGATTTTGGTAGTTTTATTTTATTTATTTGTTTGTTTTTAAATATTTTATTTATTTACTTATTTATTTGAGAGAGAGAAACAGAGAGCAAGTGCACAGAGTGAGAAGAAGACTCCCCACTGAGCAGGGAGCCTAATGAGGGGCTCCATTCCAGAACCCTGGGATCATGACCTGAGCCAAAGGCAAACACTTAACTAACTGAGCCACCCAGGTGCCCCGGATTTTGGTAGTTTTAAATAAACACTGAATATTGATATTTTTTACATTAAATTTGGCAAAGTCAAAGTATTATTATCAAACTATGTCATTTACATGTTGCAAGGTATGTTATCTTTAAAATGGTATGGTTTTGTAGGTCTTTCTTTCCTTTAAAAATAAAAGATAAAGAGGCATGAAGCATTTTAATAATCTCTGTGGATAAAAGATGCTTTGATTGATGATACATTATGCCTTATTTTCTTTTCTAATAAGGCTACAATGGTGAGCAGTGACTTCTGATTTTATTGCTTAACTGTGCTGTAATCACCAGCCACTAACTGAAACCTAATTTTTCTTTGTTAATTATATGACACTATTTTATCTACATGCAATTATATGGATTGTTTTTTTGGTATTTCCATTTTACTGAATAATTTAACATATAATAGTGCCCTGAATTAGTGCTCTTTGAAGATAATTCTGTCTTGGAAAAACCACCCTTTCCTTCACAAAGTTTATCATAATGTGTTGAGATTACAAGTATCTATAGAGAGGACAGTGATGCCCTGTGTCTGTGCCATCCAGCAGAACTATACTGTGAGCCACATACAATTTTAACTGTCCTAGAAGCCACATTAGACAAAGTAAAAAACTAGGAGCACCTTGATGGCTCAGTAGCTTAAGTGTCTGCCTTAAGCTCAGGTCATTCCTGGGACCGAGCTCTGCATCAGGCTCCCCAGTGGGGCATCTGCTTCTCTCTCTCCTGCTCCCCCTCTGGTACTCTCTCTCTCTCTGTCATATAAGTAAATAAATCTTTAAAAAAAAGTAAAGAAACCAGAAAAAAATAATTTTTAATAACACAATGTATTTAACCCATTATATCTAAAATATTGTCAACATGTAATTAATGAGCCAATAACTAATTTTCATTGTACTAAGTGTATATTTTATACTTACAACACAACTCAATTTGTATATGAAATTTTCATTGGAAACACTTGATATGTACTTAGATTTCATAAAATTTACAGTGAAGTAGAATCATACACTAAAGTTTTTCCTCAAATATTTAAAAGTTTTCCAACAATCAAATCAAATGGAGGATTAGTATTAAATTTTAAATAAAAATCTTTGCAAACCATTTATCTGATGAGGGGGTTACTATCCAAAGTATATAAGGTACTCTTAAAACTGAATAGCAAACAAACAAAACATCAAATAGACAAATAGAAAAAGACAGATACTGTTTGATATCACTTATATGTGGAATCTGAAAAAGCTGAACTCCCAGAAACACAGGAGAATTGTACTTGCCTGGAGCATTGGTTCTGGGAATTGGGCAGATGTTGGTCAAAAGGTACAAACTTCCAGCTACAAAATGAATAACTTCTGGAGATCTAATGTACAGCATGGTGACTCTGGTTAATAATACTGTATTCAATACTTGAAAGTTATTAAGAGAGTAGATCTTAAATGTTCTCACCATAAAAAATAAATACAACGCTAATCACGTGAGGTGATGGAGGTTTAAACAAACTATATTGTGGTAATGATTTTGCAATATATATTGTATTAAATCATCATACTATACACCTTAAACTTATACAATGTTATATGTCAACTATATCTCAATAAAGCTAGAAAAAAATTGCATTTGAGTTACTTAAAACAGAAAAATCAGTTATCAGTCACATTAGGCACATGTGGCTTAGGACTACTAAACAGGGCAGCATGTCTCAATACCACAACTTAAATTATCATTTTTGTATTTATAGATTTATCAGTGTGTTTCAGGCATTTGAATAAATACTGTCTTTGGCATGAAGCCAGTAACTCTTCTGAATTTTGTAACATACTGAACTACTTAAAAAACATATTGCAAAAAAGCCCCATTAGTATTTTATGTAAACATTTGGTATTATATCTTTGAGTAAAAATATATTTCCCATTTTAAATGGAAAGTATTTTCTCCCGAAGCAAGTGCTATTTTCCTTGAGCCAAAGAGAGAGGAAAGAATGGCAGCTTTTCCAAAGACATAATTAAATCAACCAAACCAGTCAATGGGATGACAGATGATAGCTGGATCTGGATATCATATTTTCCACATGCTCATCAAGTGTGAATTTCATATATTCTAAAAGTGTTTGATGACTTTGTAAAAATACTGGTGTAGTAAGGGGCCAAAACTACAAATCTTATTATCTTATAACCTTAATTATCAATCTTATTACCTTAATATTTAAGAGATTGGTGTGTTGTCATTTAGCTTGGATGTTTCTGTAAAGAAAATACACTTAGAAACCCGAAAATTTCCAATGTCACTGATAACACTTCCTTCTGAAAATATTCTTCCATTTTTAATGCTTCCACTATGTACTATATTATATAGACAGACGGATGATAGCTAGATGTTTGGAAAATAGGTTGTGAACAGCTACTAGATAGATACATATAGAATTGTGCTTTAGAATTACATGGTCTAATATGGTAGCCACTAGCTACATGTAGTTTTAAACATTTGAAATGGGGATTGTCTGAATTGAGATGTACTAGAATGATAAAATGCACACTGGATTTCAATGAGTTAGTTTGAAAAAAGGCATTTATGATATCATATCATTTTTTTTATTGTTCACACATTGGATTGATAATATATTATTTCACTTGATCATTTTTACCTTTTAAAATGTGGCTATGAGAGAGGCATCTGGATAGCTCAGTCAGTTAAACACCTCATTCTTGATTTCAGCTCAGGTCATGATCTCAGGGTTGTGAAATGGAGTTCTTTGTCAGGCTCTGAGCTGGGTGTTAAGCCTGCTTAAGGTCCAATCACTCCCTCTCCTTCAGCCACTTCCTCCCATTCTTTCTCTCCATCCCCTCTCTCAAAAAAAAAAAAAAAAAAAGTAGCTATTACAAAATTTTAAATTATTTGTGGCTTCCATTACATTTATATCGGACAGTGTTGCTCTGGAGTAGTAAAAATACACTTGAAAATTTATTGAGCACATGCCATTATTTCTAAAATATTAGACGGCATTTATTACATATATAGAAAGATACATATGTAATTTAACATATTTAATACCTTAAAGAGTGCAGAGTTTAAATAAACACATTGATATTATTTGTGAACACCTGATATAATGTCTGAATAAAAATATTTTCTGTCTGGTTTGGGAAGAATTTTCTGTAGACGATAAGGCTTAAATGTTGTGGAGGCTAATGTGAACTTCTGTTTTTGTATCAATCACAGACATAACTCCAAGTTAAGATTCCTGCCTTGGCACCAAATATAACACACGTAACATGAAGCAAACCTAATAAATGAGAAGCAAGTACTTACCCTTTAGGGTAATTAGTGTAATTTCCCTTAGTCTGCTTCTGGAAACCAAGGGACATTTGGTGTTTTCAGCAGATCATACAGAAAATGATGTCATGTATATCACCCATATCCGTGGAATTAGCTTCAAATATCAGCAGTGTTAAAGTAATAAAATACATGTTCTTAGAATCTGAGACAGAAAGTAATTTAAAAGTTTCTAATGTGTCCCCAGTCTTCTTAAATCTTCTCGTGTTTTTTCCCTACTTTTCATTATAATAAGCCATGTTGCAGGAAAGCAGATTTTAGCTGTGATTGCATTTTTGAAAAGTAAAACCAAAAGAATGTCTACATTAATTCAAGATATTGTTATAACTGTGACTGGTATCTTATTAGAATGTTAAAAACTAAGGGATCTGGGTATTCATGGAGGCCTATAATACCGATTTAAATGATGAGAAAGTGGAGATGCCATTTTCTTTAACACAAATATTAAGAATTAACTAAGTGCTAGGTATGCGCTATGATGACAGCTTGGTTTCAAGGAGATTATAGTTTATTGGAGATACAAAATACAAGTTGAGAAACACTGTGCACAGTAATAGGTGCTATTTCCTAGGAAAGACCAGGTTGCTACAGAAATACAAAATAAACACAAGGGAAGCTGTCTCAAGATGGTGGGGGCGTGGAGGTAGGGAGGAAGAACTGATGAGGCATTTTCCTGGAGAGGTTAGCTGGAAGGGTAGGAATTAGTAGACATGTATATTGGAATTAAACTTGGCAGAGATGTGATCTGTGAAGACATTAATGCTTGAATCCTACAGACTCTTGGAGAAGCTATGGTATCTTGGAAATGTGACTAAAGTTTGGGGTGTGCTTATAACTCTAAGGGTGCTTTTGAGTGGTCACCTCAGGGTCTATTGCATATTCCTTAGGTAGGTATTTAGGATGTGGGTATTGTAATTGATACAATGACAATACTGTATTGGCCTTTTGTTTATTTTTCTTCATCTTGTCACTTGCAAAAGAAGGATGTGTCCTATTTTCTAGTGGTTGAGAATCAAAATCTGAATATGCTTTCTCCCGGATTTCTCCCATGGCTAGTCTAAATTAGTTTGTGTTACCTTTTAACCTATATTGCTCTCATCTCATGTATAGATTATATATAATAATTGTAACGGACAGGGTAGAGTTACAGAGAATCTATATGTATACGTGCATTTTTATCTATCTCCCTATATTGATAAATAGATCTCCATAAATTTGCAAAGTCCTTGAGAAAAGAAAATGTGTCTATTTCTTTGATTTTCTCCCAACGTGCTTTGAATTCTCAAGACATTTAGTGACTGAATTTCAAGAGAAGCCAAATATAATTGAATTCAGAAAACAAAAATAAAATAGAAATCCTTTTGTACCTTAAAGGTAATGTTAACTATAGATAACATAAAGTGTTTTAATGAAAAAGACTAAATAAATCTACTTTTATTTTGAGGAACCAGACTGGAGATGATATGCCATTGTACTCTCTGGAGGAGAACTAAAATAAACAAACAAACAAAGATTACTAAAGCAACAGACTTTTACTAAGAGAGATAAAATTCTGCACTACATTCTGCACTAGAACTTATAGGTAGAAACTGATGACCTAACTCTTGTCATCAATCTCCCGTCCATGCATACCATTTACTTTAAAAGTCTGCTGGTGACCAAGATCGATCCTTTAAGAATATTAGTCTAATTTCAAGTATCTATTCTAGGAATAGATTTTCCAGGGTCTCAAATGAGATCGTTCAAACAATGCAAAAGAAAGCTGTATGAAATGATGAAACCCACCTGCTACTTGTAGGTTGCTGAACAAGGGAAAATTCTGCAAATGCCTTTAAGCCAATCAACGAGATTGTTACTGTTGCTCCATAGGTTCAGGGAAGAAATCAAGGTTGTTGACATTCTTGTCACTGAGATATACAATAGATACAAATGACTTTCTGGTTGCCAATGGCATTTAACCCATACTGTTGGTACTTTCCTAGCTAATAATAAGAATTTAGCAAGGTAGAAATCATTTGAAGACAAATCAAATCAATGTTGATGATTGTTCCTACTGACAGCTCAAGAAAAATGTGTTGTTAGTGATTTTAGCATAGCTGCTATTCATTTATAATGACTGGCACATTTCCATTTTAAATCTCTAGACATTATGCTGGAAACTGTGTTCAAATACAATAGAACTCTGCTTAGCAATTTCTGATGGCCATTGCAGAAAATGTCTCAGTAATGTCTCTTGACCTGGAGAGTCACTTCAGTTTGTTTTTCAACCTCCACCTCCTCCTCTCAAAAGGTCATGTATGTGATTTACCATACTTGCATCTTCCTTTTTGAGTGCTTAAATTTGAAGCCCTGAACTATCTCATTATACGGGATCGTCATACTAAGCCTATCAAAACCTGTTCCTGGAATGAACATCCCTTTCCGGCTGTGTATACAAGATTTGGCTGTTTGTACTGAATTAACTACTTATGTTTTCCAATGTCGACACAAAAGCAGAAACTGAATGCTTATCTAAACTCACTGTACCAGAAATGTAGTTTTAGAGGAAAAATGGACCTGAGTTATAATCTAGTGTGACACATTTGACATGCAGACGAGGAGGGCAATGCTTGGAGATGTTAAGTTGTGTTAGAGTTGTCTTAAGATATAATGGCACAGTACTAGAACATGGTCTTCTACTTTCTAGCATGAAGTTCTTTTCATTGATCATGTGTTGTTATATAGACATAGCTATGATCAAGGCATCTCTATGTGCTCACAAGTCACTGAAGGCTCTGCTTTTTTATACAAACACTATCTGGTCCTCCAAGTGTCTTTCCTCTTTGCATTGATCCATAACACTTAAATCCTGGGCCACATCATGTGTCCAATCCTTGCTGCAGTGTAGAATGCTGTTTCTTAGCCGTATTTGTAGCAATAATCAGTGTTCCAGATATAAATGAAAAATTAGCTAGGCAGTTCAGTGCATTCAGTGGTGTGGGATTGTAGAAAAAGCTTCTGTAAGACCAGACACCATAGGCAGCACCTCCAACACTAGCTTCTTTGTCACCAAAGGGCTTGGAAGCCCCCAAACTAACACCCATGTCTGGAATCAGCTTTGAACCTGAGAGGATGCATGAAATATCAAGAATCCAGTGAGGTATCAGACAGGTTCTGTGGTTTATAACTATTCCATTTCCTTTGGGAGACTTCATTATTTTGTCCTAATAAATGAGAATAATTACCCATCCCTTCCCAGCCCTGTGTTCTGAGAATATTTTTGCTGAGCTCATACCCCTCTTCCTCTGTCTGTTTATCTGAAGCTCACTTCTATCCTATCACTTCTCTGCCTGGAAATGTAATGCAGGGTAATCTCTATATGAATATATATGAATGATTACATTAGTGAAGGCAGCTGAAATCAATCCATGTAATGGCAATAGTAACAGTAATTGTTACAATAATAGCCAAAAATCAGCACAATAATCGCCAATCATTTGACAGAGTCTGTACACTAAACTATCATGTTCTTTAGGAAGACCTAAGAATTGACCAAAAGTAAAGTGATATCATACTCCAGGGTATCAGTTAGGATCGGGTTCAGCTATATACAAAAGTAAATTCAAGTTAGCCATGGCCTAAACACATAAGACTTTATTATTTCATATAATATGGTCAGAGATCAGCAATCAAGGGCTTCTATGAATTTCATCAGGTTACAACTCATTACAACTTTTAGTTTCACTGTTCTGCTGTGGTCATTTTCTGCCAAGTACAAAATAGCTACTAGAGCTTCAGCTACTACATCCACATTCCAACCAGGAAGAAGAATGAAGGATCAAAAATTTTACACAATATTTTTACCTTTTTAGAAATTAGTTTTATGACCAAAATCTTTCTAAGGGCTGTTGAGAATCAAAGTTGACCTATATTTGACTAACATTTGGGGATTTCAATGGGGCATGTATAGCAGAATCTGCCTGACCACCTACAACTTTTCAGATGACAGACATGGACAGGAAGCATCACAAGGCCAGAAAATAGAGATTTTCAGCAATGAGAAATGTAAACTCTTCTTTGAAGGGAAAACAATCTGTGGTGAAAACAGAGATCTCTCAGCTTGAAAGCAGCCCATTCTGTCACTTCACTGAAGAAGTTTGCCTTTGAATCATGTAGGCAAGAATTGGGCAAATTTTGGTGAGTGATTATGACAATGTGAAATCAGTAAATTATTACATTGTCAAAGTTTTAGTTTCATGAATTCTTTTCCAATCTTGGATGGATACGTATGATGGTGACTCAAAGTTTACAGAAGATATAATTTCTAAGCATGTAATGTCCTTCCTCAAATACTCATGTTGTCTCCCTCACACCTAGGAAGTCCTCAATCTGAAATACTCTATTTACTACAGGTGTCAATCAACCTCACATAGAACAAAATATTTGGTGATGGAGACATAGGTAAGGAAGCATGCAGAAATAAGCAATCACTTAATTTTGAATTAACAAGTAAACCAAGACCCCTTCTCACTGTTCTTGGAGGCCAAGTTCCCTGAATGTTACTGTATGGTCTTTGTACTACTTACTCCCAAAGCACCAACATAAGGCAGGCAGTGTTTCCAAACACTTATTTCCAGACTAGCTGCATCAGAATTGTCTGTGGTGCTTTTGAAGACAGATTTTTAGATCCCAAAATAAACATACTAAATATGAATGGGTGGTAGGGAGGTAGAGAACCAGATGCTTCTATTTTTTACTTGACAATACAGGAAAAAATACAAATCAAAGAACAAAAGAATGGTTAATAGTAAACATCTACAGATAACTTACAGTTCAGAATACAGATAAATATTAGTAAAAATCTGAGTATTTGAAATGATTAGCTCAGTGTTGCAATGCTGAGTAGAGAGACTGGAATAATAGGCCAGGGTACATTTCTTACTTTTTTGTGGGAGCTTCATCAGATATTCCCTCCCCCTTTATTTCGTCATAGTACTAGAATATCACGCTCTTAAAAACTGCTTTTATTCATCTAACAACCAACATATTTCTCCAATTCCCCTTTGATCATTAATCAAATAGTTTATGGTGTATAGTATGACATAGCATGATAATACATATATATTTCAGCCTAAGATAGCTTTAATAAATCGTAAGGATATATTATATTGGTAGTTGTATAAATTATGCAAATTTTCTCTATCCCAGAAATCAAAAAAATATATGGAAATAGTACAAAATTTTAAGAAAGAAAATCTAAGTGAGCAATTATTTTTTCCTAGGCAATAGACACATATATTTGACTCCTATTTATCAATAAATGAATACTTAATAACAGACTGAAATTTAAAGGAGTCATGAAAAATGTACACATCTTGCTTCAGTTTCTCCTTTTTATGCTAGCTATTTCTACTCCTGATCACAGAGGAAAGATACAATGCTTTGGATGCATTATTCAGTCAACAAATTTTACTAGGTTCTGTTAATGAGCTAGACATTGTGCTATATTCTGAATACATAAGACAGTAGCACATGGTTTAATTGAATGAAGAGAAGAAAACTAAATAAATAATTATAAAACTGTTCTTGGGGCTACAATAAAGTAATGAATAAAGTGCAGTGTGAGCAGGGAAAAAAGGAATAACTGTGCCCAAGAGCATTTAGAAAAACTAATCAGAGAACTGGAGTGTGGTTTGAAAATTCAGTTGGTATTAATCAGGAGAAGGGAGCAAGGACGTATAAGAGGGAGTAGCGAGGGGCATGAGCATCTATGCTGGCTTTGTGGGTATATGCAAGAACAAGGTGGATTTAATGGGCTAACTATTTTGACTGGATTTTAGGCTGCGAGGGAGACTTATACTTCTGGGGAAAAGTGCATTTTCAAGGACAGAAATTTTCCTTTAGCTTGAAAAAACTAAAAGAAGGGACAAAATATATAATGAAAACAACAGGTTTTTTTTGTTTTTCTAAAGATATTTATTTATTTATTTGTTTGTTTGTTTGTTTATTTGACAAAGAGACAGTAAGAGCAAGAACACAAGCAGGGGGAGTGGGAGAGGGAGAAGCAAGCTTCCAGCTGAGCAGGGAGCCGGATGTGGGGGTTAATCTCAGGACCCTGAGATCATGACCTGAGCTGAAGGCAGATGCTTAACGACTGAGCCCCCTAGGCACCCCAAAACAACAGTTTTTAAGGCATTAAACCTAAAGCCCCAAGGTACACTGATGCCTGAGAGACATTGAACAAATGTGGTGAGAGTCAATGTTGCCCCAGTTTGCAATTTATAATCCCAGACTTGTGGTGCAGGAAGGGGCAACCCAAGCAGAACCCTGATGATTCTGGGAATAGAGGGATGGAGTTGACAGTCTGGTGACACCAAAGAGGCTGGAAAACTCCGGGAGATACCACAAAGGAGAGAGCTTCATACCTATGGAAATCTTGACATTTTGAGAGTTCCCTTTGAAGATTTAGCACAGCACTGATCACTACCAGCTTGTGAAGAGACTGTCTGAGGTAGGGGGTGGGATGGGAAGGAATACCTGCAAAGATTCGAGATCACAGTTTCTGGCACTCACACAGGACTGAGGAACAGTGTCTATTCTCTCTAGCCAAAGTGGAAAACCTCATAATTCTCAGGATATTGTGTAATCAGACTTCTATGGCTTAAATAGTGGGGAAAATGAGTTCTAGACCAAAACCCATTCTCTTAAATAACAAAGCTTAAAAGCAAGACTCTAAAGGATCAAACTATTTCCAAGTAACTTGACTATATATATATGTATCATTTTAGGAAAACAAAAAAAATCCATGTGCAACAAAGTAAAGCCCACATATCTAGCATCCAAACAAAAATTAGAAGGTGTGCAAAGAAGAAGGAAATTATTATCTGTAAAGAGAAGAAAAATCAGTCAATTGATACTGTACTCAGGATTGACATTATCATGGAGGAAGACCTTCTCTGCCCTACGGTCCTTCTGTTTGGATTTAGAATCAAATTGACATGAAACAGATTAACAGGAGAAATCAAATTTAATAGATGTACATATGGGGCATCCACACAAACATGAATTTCTAAAGACAGTGAGGCAACAGGAAGCTTATACAAGGTAAGGAGAAGGTAGAGTCTGAGAATACAATGGGGAGGAAGGCCATTAGCAGCAAAATGAAAGATGTTTTGAAAAACAAAATTTGCCTTATTATATAAGTAAGTTTCTTAGGTTAAGAGGAGTACCTACTAATAGTTTTCTTTCCTTACAGACTCTCCTTTCCAGTGTAAATTTAGACAGATTTAGGGTAGGCAGAGAGCATTTTGTGTCTGCTGGGTTTTAATTACTTTTAATTCAAGTAATCTGTGTCCTGAAATGGCACATGTTGGGGTATCTCAACCTGTACCCCTTCAACATAGATGAAAGGGTTAGTAGACCAGGACATTAACTCAGTTTTTGTAAGTATTTTGCCTGTTCTAGAAGCTAGAGGAAAGACTGAATATGTTCACATGTGACTTGAAAGATATAAAAAGTTCCACAACAAAATTCTAGATCTGAAAGCAACAATATCTGGAAGGAAAAAATATACTGGATAGAATTTGCAGTTGAATAGACATGGCAGAAAGAAAAAGTAGTGAACTTGAAGTCATATTAATAGACCCTATCTGAGGTAAAACATGGAGAAATCAAAAGTGTTAATAAATGAGCAGAGCTTTTAGTGAGTTGTAAGACAACTTCAGGCAGCACACTTCAAAGGGGCAGGGGCAAACAGAAAATGTATTTTAAGAAATAAAGTTTGAAAAGTACCCAAATTAATAAAAATTATAAAAGCACCGATTCAAGAAGCTCTATAAATCCCAATTACAAGACACATGAAGAAAACTACACAGTTACATCACAATAAGATTGCTTTAAATAAAAAATTATATATATTTATAAAAAAATTTTTAAAGTAGCCAGAGGAAAAAGAAACACATTATACGCAAAGGAACAAAGATAAGGATGGGAACATATTTCATATTTCTCATTCAAAACAATGTGAGCTAGAAGACAGTGGAGAAACATCTTTAAAGTATGGAAAGGTTAAAAAACACTCTACAAACAAAATTTAAAAAAAACAAAACTATCAATCTAAGGATATTTTTGCACAGGGGAGAAAAAAAAATAGACGTTTCAGACATACAAAAGCTAAAAGAATTAGCATGCCTGCACACAAGAAATATAACAGCAAGTCCTTCAAACGGAAGCAAATTTATAGCAGCCATAGTTCTAGATCTACACAAAGGAATAGAGTCACTGGAGATTGTAACAATGTGCACGAAGTTTTTTTCTTATTACTAAAATCTATTTGAAATAGTCAACTGTTTAAAAATGATTACAAAATATTGGGTGCTGTATATAATGTATGTTGAAATAAAATGTATGACAACAAGAGCACCGTGGTTGTGAGGGGGGATACCACACTGATAGAGGAAGTCATATAATATCCCTTGAGGGTAGATTGTGATAAAGTATGGATATATACTCTAAGCCCTAAAGCAATCACTAAAATAACACAACAGAGAGTTATAACGAATAGGCCAAAAAAAGCAATAAAATGCGATAAAAAAAAGTATGCAAAAGGAGGCAGCAAAAGAGAAACAAGTGAACAAAGAACAGGTACAAAAAATTGAAAACATAGTTATTCTGTGTTCACAGTTGTGTTATTCTGAAAAGACCCATTTTAAATTAAAAGGTGCATATAGGTTCAGGTTAATAAGTAAAACCTAATTTGAAACCCAAATGTCCATCAACAGGTGATATAGAGGCAAAATATGATACACCCATACAGTAGAATATTATTCAGCAATAAAAGAACACATTTTTGATACATACAACAACATCAATGAATCTTAAAGTTGTTTGGCAAAAGAACCCAAGCAAAACTGAGTTCATACTGTACGAGGTCATTTACACAAAATTCTAGAAAAGGTCAATGAATCTGTAATGACTGAAATTAGGCCAGTGATTTTGTGAAGATGGAAAGGTGGAGGATAAAGAGGGACAGGGAAACTTTTGGGGGTGATGGATACGTTCATTATTTTGACTGTGACAATAACTTCACAGCTTGATAAAATTATCAAATGGTATATTTAAAATGTATGTAGTTTATTGCATACCTTTTATACCTCAATACAATAGGCTTTTTAAAAGCCATAATGGAGGAGGAAAGTGGGGATAAAACTTAATGTATAGACTATGGAAAGATTGTGAAGGAACCTTGAATACTATGGAGTTCTAGTTTTGTTCTTCAGGCCATATATTTCAAACAGGGAAGGCAAGTGGGCCTGACGTAAGCACCCCACTGCTATTTTAATTGGATCAACATTGCCTTTTACTTGTAGAGATAAGACTGTTTTCAATAAGAAATTGTGCAGTTACTAAAGCAGTTGTGAAAACCACTGCCTTGTTAATGGGGACAGTTTGCTAGCATTGCAGGACTGTGAGAATGGTGGTGGTTTACTCATTTCTCCATTTCCCTTTTTCTTCTACTTACTCCATAATCCTTTACTAAGACCGTCAGGAAAAATGAATCTCATGTTCTCTGTCCTCCTAAAACACTATTTCCTAACCTTTTAAAGGGGATTGATCTTTTAATTTATGTTTTGGATTATTGTTCCTGACTTGTAAGGGGTCACTCACTCTGATTTTTTTCTTACCTTGGTGTTCACCAAAGTGTGCAAGCCTTGCACAAGAGATGTTTTAATAAATTGAATAAAATTAAATTACTCATCATTCTAGAGAAGGGAATACATCATTATAAATTCATCTTGAGACTAAATACTACATATTATCTCTCTTTTTTTAAGAATAGATGTGCTTAGAGTGGGGTTACGGTATAGAGTGAGGAGTAAATGAAATAGAAAGGGTAAGTAAAATATAAAATCAACTTACTTTCTTATCAAATTTGTCAAATATTAACCCTATTTTCAAAAATTTTCCTTTTTATAGAGTGTGGAGAAAAGAGAAAGAAACTAATTTTTTTGCACTGTAATTATATCCAAGTCTCATTACATTAACAAATTTAACCCTCACTATAGTCTTTTAATCTATCTTATTAGCTTTCCTTCAGAGATAATGAACTTGAAACTTTAAACAGTTAAATATATTTACCGAAGATCACAAAGCCAGAAAAATAAGCTAGGTTAGGATATGAACCTACATGTACATAATTTGTTCTTTCTTCTAGATCAACGTTAGCAGAACTTGGTTTCCTGGGTCATTACTAACTAGATAATTACAATGAGTTTCACGGAATAAGGGTTGCACTTTTAAATTAGTTTAGGGGGAAAAAAGCTGAATAGTAAATTGGGTGTTCGGATATTAAAGGCTCAGTTCACTTCTCAAGAAAAAGAATCTGCTTATACTTGTTTAATGCAGCATTCCATAAACCTATTTGATAACAGTGTCCTTTATAAGACACCATTTAATATAGCATGGATTATTCATTTCATTTTCCACAGTACACAGTTTGAGAAACATTGATGCTGCAACGTCTCAAGGCATACCATTTGCAGATCACCTATATAAACAGTTGGGCACTTACTATTCCAATTTTGATAAGAAAATTGGTATTAATTATCTGTAAGTGAAGCTCAAAATACAAATTTTAAGAAATAGAACTTTTCAAAACTTTGACAAACATTCCTCAAGAATTTCCTCTGAAACCAGAAGAAAAAAACATCACAGAGCACAAATGAGGTAGCATTTCAAGTAGAAAGTGGTTAAAAGAACCAACAGTCACTAAGGAGTCAAAACACAATGAAAATGTTCTAGAGTGTTAAGGGTATTTCAATGGCATAGCGATGGTTTGAATGGAGATTTTAAGGGAAGGAAAGAAGTAGAGACAGTGAATAAAGATGCATTTGCCACGTCTGAAAGGGAGAAACAGGTCCAGGAAAGATTCCCTTTTCAAGATGGAAAGACTTAGGGATGGCTACTAACAGACGAAGTGTCCAGGAGAGAGGCAAAGATTAAAGATGTAGAAGATCTAAAAAAAAGCAAGCTCTAGTAAGGATCAAGAATGAGTTGAATGTAATCTAGGTGAATCCACACATTGCTGGGAGATAATACATGAAAACATGCTTTTTGGAGAACTATTTAGCAATACAAAGCAAAACCCCCAATACTGATCACATCTTTGACTTACATGTCCATTTGATAATTTATCCTATGGAAATAATTCAACAGACTGAGATTTTTGCACATATAACTTTGTCACATTGTAAATTATAATGATTGAACATATGTTCCTTAATTTCCACATCTTTTTGATAAGGAGTGGGATACTCAATTGTTATTTTCTTCTGTACTTTGTTTAATATGCAATTTACTAGCATTAAGTAGTACTAAGCAATCAACATTTTAGATACCTTAAGTAATTGGTTGTACTTGAGGTGCATGGGTGCCTCACTCAGTTAAGTGTCTGACTCTTTTTTTTTTTTAAAGATTTTATTTATTTGACAGAGAGAGAGAGAGATCACAAGTAGGCAGGGAGGCAGGAAGAGAGAGAGGGGGAAGCAGGCTCTCCGCTGAGCAGAGAGCCTGATGTGGGGCTTGATCCCAGGACCCTGAGATCATGACCTGAGCCGAAGGCAGAGGCTTTAACCCACTGAGCCACCCAGGGGCCCCTAAGTGTCTGACTCTTGATCTCAGATCCAGTGTTGATCTCAGAGTCATGAGTTCAGGCCCTGCATTGGGCTCCACAATTAAAAAAAATAATAATCAATTGCACTTAAAATAGAAACGTCATTATATATTACTTAAAACTGATTTTGCCTTTATAGTGAAATAAATTTTTAAGAACTAACAACATGGATTTAAATGAGATATTTTATCATTTCATTCTTCTTCTAATTCTGTTAGTCTAGTTTTAATTCTTATGTCTTTATAGATTTGTCCTAACAATGCAACAATAACTACAAATTTATCTTTATCCTAGGGATTCAGTTAAAAATATAGTCATCTCGGGGTGCCTGGGTGGCTCAGAGTGGTTAAAGCCTCTGCCTTCAGCTCTGGTCATGATCTCAGGGTCCTGGGATCGAGTCCTGCATCTCTATCAAATAAATAAGTAAAGTCTTTAATATATATATATATATATATATATATATATATATAAAATCTTTAAAATATATAGTATATATAATATATATATATATATGGTCATCTCATATCCATCAAGATTGTTGGATCTAAATTATCTATCTATTCTTTATCAGAACATTGGGTATTGCAACTGCATTTATTCATAAACTACTCAAACTGAGTTCGTTGGTCAGTATATCAACAGTTTTACCTCTTGCATGGGATTCGCTGCCTTTTCTATACTATAGTTTATTTTCATATTTTGAAACTGATGCTTTACATCAAAATCTTTGTTTTTAAGTTTTATGTGGCCAAAAGTACTTAATCTTTGGTTCTGTTACTATGATATATGGACCTAGCTTGTTAGTGTTATTAGAAATGTATGTATGTCTTCTCAGTATCTCATTATAATTAGCAGGGTCATCTGGAGGTTTTATATACATAGAGATGAAGGATACAGTCTGCATTCTCAGTGCTTTTCTTAAGCCAGTTTGCTAATTCATCATTTTGGAACATATAGTTAACCATCCTCTCTTGGTGTGGTTATTGATTTTGACTATCAATTCCTCCTCCATTATCCCCTCCCCCAACAATAAAAATAGTCTTTACCCCCTCACCCTGATATGTCAGCCCTAGGAAACATTTACAAATAATTTGTTCAGCTAATTCTATGCATATATTATTGTGGATCCTAGCCAGGACTCTAGCATTTTAAAATGTATTTTACATATTAAGTTTCATCTGAAGTAATGCTTAATTCCAAACAAATAGAAGAAAATCTTTCAGGACAGAAAGGATTTTGAACCTAAAATCATACCAAAATAACAATCACCTACTGTATGTAAATGTAATGAAAATAATGATCATTTATTTATGGGGAAAAAGCAAAGCAGAAAAACATTATATTCCAATTATAGACTTATTCTCTATTTTCTTCATTTTGAATAAAGTGTTATGTCAGGAAATTGACTGACCAGGTTTGACTTTGTTTTTGTCTTAACTGATAAATGTTGTGATAAGTTTTATAAGACCATGAAATTGTATTGTTGCCAAATGGCATCCTTATGTAAATTCTCCAGAAGTCTTTTTTCTAATGATAATTATAGTTTCCATGTCGTAAGTACCTATTATGTGGCAGGCACAGTGGACAGACTATCTAATTAATTTTTCAGACAACCCCACGAGAAAGGTATTACTATCGCCACATGTGGATGAGAAAACTGAAGATAAGAGAGGTTAAGTAATTTGAAAAAGGTCATTCAGCTAAGTGCCAAAGCCAATATTTAAAGGCAAGCATGTTTGAGTCCAAAGTTAGTATGCTCTCCCCTTATATTTTGCTGCCTGTCTTGTAAGTCAAAGAGAGATAGGAAGAGGATATGAAAATGAGCATTTTAGCTTTGGGGGATACTTAATGGCTAGAGTAAAATACACACACACACACACACACACACACACACACTCTTTAAATGTTGAATTGAAAATGTATGCAAATCTTTTCTATGTATTTGTGTGTATTGGTGTATGTGTGTGTGTCTATATAAAATTATTAAATGTTGCATATTTAAATACTGATAAATACTTTGAATCAAGCATTAAAATATTTACAGTTGAGTGTAGGTGTTTATGATTATGCATTGTTTTGCTTGGACAAAAGTAGACATCTCACAATGCCACAAGAGTGTTTAATATTCCACTAGTCTAAAGAAACCGATATATTTTTGAAACAGTGTTGCAGAATTTTATTTATGATTGTAGATCTGTCTGATATTCAGAAACCATTTTCAGTTTTCTCACTTTTTTCTTTGTTGTAACAAGATTTCATAAAAAGCATATGCTTACAAAGTGCTGATTAGATCAAGTTGGGTGAAATGGGTAACACCTTGGAAAGACAGTATATATCAGACATCAAAATACCTTCAAAAATTTGGAAACGTGTCCACAAACAAACAGGATAAAATGATGTTTGCTGACGAGGAAGGAAAAAACAAGAAAAATAAACTGAAAATCGTATATGATTTGTTACTTGTGCTTTTAGAGTGGGGGTTTAAAATCCACAAGGTGCCGCTAATGTAATATAGCTACTAGGAAAGTGTGTGCAGACCTTGTGCATATTAACGAGGGCATCTGGGGAGGTGAAGGTAGTGTCCTTGCAATCTCAGTTACTTGTCAGAGCTGAGCTCTTCCCAGCTCCTGGTGGTGATTGTACTAACACCAATACAGGACTTTCACTATGCAAAATTCCATGGGAACACAGTTCAACAGAATATCATAACTTCTCTCCATATTAGCAAATGGAATTTGAAATATTTCTTCTATGATTCCAACCTTGGTGGCAGAAAAGAAAAGAAAAGAAAGGAAACAGAAAGCTCTCTTTTGCCTTCATGTAAATGTGAGTAATCATAGTCATGCTAAGAGCAACCAAACATTTACTGAAGACATTATTTGTTACAAAAATAAAATTATCACCTCCGTAAACCTCAACAGAGTTTTAAAGGGATGAGGTCAGTGACTAATGTCACAATCTGGAAGATATTCGTGTTGGGACTCAACGTAGAGGTGTTGGGTCTAAAATGCCTCCATTTCAAATTCCTCCTCCTGCCACTGGCTTCTCTGGCAGCTAGCTGCTCAAGTCCATTCCTTGTGGCAGAGAAATTTGAGTTACCTGGTTTCCTTCACTTAAGGTCAAGTTTTGGGAAATGATAGCAAAATTATCATTTTGGATAGAAAATTAAACCTAAGATCTAAAGGGCAAAGATACAGAAGACAAATAAATATCTTAAGACAGATGGGGTGGTGGCTGATTCTATTTGCATATTTGGATATCAAGGGCTAAAATTAATCAGTTTAATAAGAGTTTACCTATTGCCAGCTGTTTGGCTGGATGCTAGGGAGAAAACCAAAGCCCCTGCCCTCACAGAGTCTGGAAGGATCCAAAATCAATGAGGACTAATTAGAATAAAGAGTAACAAACACTCTGGCAATGGCCAAGAGAGAATAATAATGTTGCCTCTGGGAGGGATACCTATTTAATCCCAGGGATTACAGAGAATAATTCCTTGATAAATGATGTTTGGTCAAATCTTTTGATGAACAACTTCAATAACCATGTAGCGGATCCATCTGGCTCACTGATCTCTTAGTAGTTTGACTTCCTTATGACTGATGATAAAAATACGAAGCTTGAAAAAGTCTTAATTATGAAATGCAGAAGTTAGAATAAGAAATCATTACAGAGATTAGCAATAATGATGATGATGATGAGATAGTATTCAAAAGTTCTTACTTTAGCCCAGCATTATCTGTCTGAGTGACTCAATAAATACCAATGACTCTATAATTGTATCTGGATAAATTAGAAAATGTCATACTCCTGCTAAGGTTGCTGATCTTTCCATTAGTAAAGAGGTTCTGAAACACGGGAAGATTTTCTCCTCTTCTCTCCTATTCATGACACTTATGCCCCACCCTTGATCTCCTCATTACTGGAAGCTTCCTTTCCCCTCAGCATAAGCCTCTGGCTTCCGAATTTTGATCAATAGCTCAGGCATGTTTTTAGAGCTGCAGGTCTATATTCCAGTTGCCTCTACTACATCTCCAGTGCATATCAGCCACAGACTGAGAATGTTCAAAACTGAATGAATCATTTCTCTATCTTCAACCCTATTTGACTCAGTCCTCTGTTCACTCTCAACACCCCATCAAAGACAAAATATTATTTGTCTCTTTTAAATAGCTATTGACAGTTGGCTTTATCTAGCGTCACTTTTTTTCCCTTCTGCTTTCATTTCAGTGAAATTTCATTTCTTTTTTTTTTTTTAAGATTTTTATTTATTTATTAGAGAGCGAGAGACTGAGAATGAGAGGGGAGAAGGTCAGAGGGAGAAGCAGACTTCCCGCAGAGCCGGGAGTCCGATATGGGACTCGATCCCGGAACTCCGGGATCATGACCTGAGCCGAAGGCAGTTGCTTAACCAACTGAGCCACCCAGGCACCCAAAATTTCATTTCATTTCAATTTCAAGAAGTCTTTCAATTTTTTGAACACCTCACTTTTATTATTCTCTTTTCCAGGCCCCGCAAACGTGCTTTCCCTTTGAAAGTTTTTCTGTCTAAACTATTCCTTACACCTATGAATTCCTATTCAAGCGTCAGGTCTCAATTTAGATGTCACTCCCCCCAGAAGGTTTTCACTGATACCCATAGTTTGTATTACAACTGCATTTCCCTCCACTCATTTAAACATATTTATCAACCACCATATATATTCTAGGTACTATTGATTTTTTAATGATTCTCATAAGGACAGCAACGAAATAAGGACAGGCCTGGAATGTTGTAGAATAACCATAAGGCCTACCAAATAAGTATTTGTCAGATGGATATTTAGGTCACAAAGAAATTAGCCAGACTGAGAAGGGAAGTGAGAGCATTTTGAGCAGAGATGACAGTGTGAGTCAATCACAAACAGGTACAGGATTTCGGGTAGAGTACTGACTGTGGAGGTAGTGGAGGGCTTCTTCATGGATAAACAGAAGTTTATAGCAAACATACACTACGCTTATCAAGTACATTGGTTGAAAAAGAAGAAGAGAGTTGGGGCAGTAACTGGAAAGCTATCTGAAAATAAGGAGTGGTGCTTTTAATTTGCTTTCTGTAAACTTTTGAGAGATATTTAACTTGAAGGGGAATATGAAACAAAGAGCTCTACCTTAAATGCAAGAAGAAGGGGATTTAATTCAGGGAGGAAAATCAGAGCTGTGGCAGGAAGGGAACTATACTAAAGCATGATAGAAGGACTGCTTGGCCAGGAACAAAGGAAGGAAAATACTGGTGAAACTGAAGGAAAAGTAGGGATTTTATCATTATTTTTATTGGTTGCTTGAAAATGAGAACACAGAAAATTACTTTTTTCAAGAAATTCATTATCTCTATGAAGAAACTGTTGTTTGCTGAAAGTTAGGAAGGAAAATATAAGAAGAATGATAAAGTTTTGGAATAGCCAAGGCAGGAAGGAGAATGGGGATGGAACTTGAAATATGTGGAGAAGTCTATTGATTGTGGGGTGACTCTTTCCACTTTAAACACAACCATGATACATCAAGAATTTCCTGGAAGTAATAAAAATGTATCAGTGGTGGGACCATCCAATCAAATTTAAAATGTTCTTTAATTTAATTTAATTTAATTTAATTTATTTGACAGAGAGAGATAGTACGTGACAGAAGGAATACAAGCAGGGGGAGTGGGAGACTCAGACTCAATTCCAGGACCTTAGGATCATGATCTGAGCTGAAGGCAGACACTTAACAACTGAGGCACCCATACGCCCCAGTGTTTTTTGTTTTTTGTTTTTTCTTAAGATTTTATTTATTTATTTGACAGAGAGAGACAGCAAGAGAAGGAATATAAGCAGGGGGAATGGGAGAGGGAGAAGCAGGATTCCCACTGGGCAGGGAGCCAGATGCGGGGCTTGATCCCAGTGCCAAGGCAGATGCTTAATGACTGAACCACCCAGGTGCTCTGAGTTTAAAGTGTTTCTTTATCAGAGCCTATAACCTTTACTCTGAGCCCTTCCTCTGAAACTCTGCCTTTCTCTTAGGTGACACTGCTCCTGCAAATTTCCTGGGAAGAGATCTGCTTTCTAAATTGAACTGGCCTCTCAAAATCATACTCCTAGATCAGACTTGTAAGAAACTCCATTAGCCAATCCAGATTTAGTAATCTATATTGATGGCTCTTAGGCCAAAAATTCTGAAGGGAAATATCAAGCTGCACATGCTGGAACTACTAAATATGAATTATGAGAAAATTTAACTCCGCTCAGCCTGCAGAATTCTTTGCCATCACTCAAGCATGTGAAGTAGCAAAAGGCAAAGCTCCAAGTATTTACACAGACAGCAGGTATGCTTTCAGGGTGATCCATGATTTTGGTACGTTCTAGAAACGGAAAGAATTTTAAACATCAAATGGTGAACCTATCAAAATGGATCTTAGGTGGCTGACCTCCTCTCTGTACTGTTATTACCTTCACAATTTGCTATGATCAAAATTGAGGCTCATACCTACCGATCAGACCTTGAATAGCAGGAAAATGCTATGGCTGAGTTTCATGCAAAGGCTGCTACTCAAGACATTTTGGATGCACAAAATCTCCGTAGTTCAACTGAACTCTTAAGATAGATCCAAATCAGGTTACTTTTGACAACTTGTGTAACAGATGAAAAATTGTGTCAGATATTGAAAAACAAAAATGGCACAAGAAGGCTGCAAATTTAATGAAAAAAGAGACCCAAATAGCTGTCTGGTGCTTCCTGAATCTCTCAAATTTCCACTCTTATGAACATTTCACATGACAACCCACCATGGAATTAACAATATGACCCAAACTAAAAAAATATTCATGGGGTGGAGTGCCTGGGAGGCTCAGTTGGTTGAGTGTCCCACTCTTGACCTCAGCTCAGGTCTTGATCTCAGGGTTGTGAGTTCAAGCCTCACATTGGGCTCCATGCTAGGTGTGGAGCCTATTTAGAAAAAATTACACACACACACACGTGTGTGTGTGTGTGTGTGTGTGTGTGTGTATGGTGATTAATCTGGCATGAAGTTTATAAGCAGTGTTTCACCTGTCAGTCAAAAACTCAGGTAAAACTATTGAAGTAGCTCTGGGGGTTGTTCCTTTACCATCAAAACCATTTGAACATTTACCATTGGAATTCATTCAGTTGCTTCCTAATACAAGATATCAGCATGTACTTGTAATGTTGTGTCTGTTTTCTAGATGGGTAGAAACTCTCCCTGTTAGAAAGCTGATGCTGCTACTGTAGCAAAAAAATTAGAAAATGTTCTTCCACTATGGGGAACTCCATGCAAAATTTCAAGTGATTGAGGCACTCACTTTACCAAACAGGACATAAAACAGTTGGACAAGGTTATTTGGAAAGTGTGGTGCTATCATTGTATCTGTCATCCTCAGCCTTCAGGGAAAGTTGAATATACCAGTGGTATTTTAAAACTGAAATCAGCAAACCAACTGAAACCACATAATTCCCATGGCCTAAAGTATTACTATTAGCCCTTATGACTTTAAGGTCAACACCTTTTGGGAAACGTAAATTTGACATCATATGCAATCAACACTGGGGACCCATGCCCTTGATGATAAAACCCATATACAACCTTCCCTTGTGAATTCTGGTATGACTCAATGCTATAAAGCACTATACAATATTCAAAAGCTTACTTTTAACAGGTCAAGGAGGCTTTCAGAGATCCTCCACATGATGGAGACTTCATACCCTGTACACCAGAACCTGGAGAGTGGCTGTTCTGGAAGAGACATCAGTGAAAAACAGTACTTGAACCTTGATGGCAAGGGCCCTACCAGGATATTTTTTTTAACTTGTCACACAGGAGTAAATTACAGGGTCCATCTAACTTTGTCTGTATCTCTCAATTAAAGAACATCCCCGGACTTAGGACTTACCACCTTACAGCTGACTTGAAATTAAGGATTAAAAAATTTTTTTAGCAGCAGTGGCCACAATCGCCAAACTGTGGAAAGAACCAAAATGCCCTTCAACAGATGAGTGGATAAAGAAGATGTGGTACATCTATACAATGGAATATTATGCCTCCATCAGAAAGGATGACTATCTAACTTCTGTATCAACACGGACAGGATTAGAAGAGATTAAGCAGAGTGAAATAAGTCAAGCGGAGAGAGTCAATTATCTTATGGTCTCACATGTGGAGCATAAGGAAAATCATGGAGGGCATTGTGAGAAGGAAGGGAAGGGAATGGGGGGAAATCGGAGGGGGCGATGAACCAGGAGAGACTGTGGACTCTGAGCAACAAACTGAGGGGTTTGGAGGGGAGGGGATGGGGGGTTGGGTGAACCTGGTGGTGGGTATTGAGAAGGGCACATATTGCATGGAGCACTGGGTGTGGTGCATGAACAATCAATCTTGTAACACTGAAAAAATAAAATAAACATATTTGGGAAAAATAAAAAATAAAAATAAATGTCCAAGAAGTAAAAAAAAAAAAAAATTTTTTTCCCTTGACACAAACAATAGCACAATTTAGACAGCTTCTGCTCAAGATCATGGAACAAGATTCTGCAGAATTCCTCTTTTTTTTTTTTTCAGGACTTAATTTTACAACAATTGTTGTGTTATTACTACCTTGCAAAGTAATTCAAGATATTAAAACTTATGCTTCTTTTTATCTTGGGTATTCTTCCCACCTAGACTGAATACCCCCTGATATCCACCATTCAATGAATAGCTCTTTTACTACCCAAAATTATTATTGGTCATGCAGCTGCTTAAATGCTCAAGAAGACCCCCAATTAATATTTTAACAAGCTCCTATACATGTCTAGATGACTAATTCAGGAATATGGCTTTATGAAAAGATCTGGTATACTTCTCTTGGCCATTCAATTTTATGGCCAACTAATCTGACATTGAGAAGAAGCCCTAGAGGTCAAGGGATGGACCATAGCCACAGTTAACTTCATTGCTGGTAACCTATCCTATGAATAGAGAACCTTAATGGTAATGGATCTGATTGAACCTGATTTGGGGCATGTTCCAGACTCACTCTGTAAACAAACCCTTTGGTTTGATTCAGATGAAGGAGACTAGATTGCTATATATAATGACACGATTTACAATTAGATAATGAAAACGATACCTTTAATTAAATTGTCAAGGAAATTATTGAAGCTGTACACTGGTTCAATGAAAAATCAGTAGGTAAATGGAATGCTTTCATAATACTCCCATTATATAAAGTAAATGGAAGTTTCACTTATTGGAGATACCAATATTCAGGGCACCATTGGAAAAAATCAATCATTTATCAACACTAATATGATATATGGAGTGCTAAACCAAATTCATAAGAATTTGTTGTTGTTGTTCCAATTCAAATTTAAAACACAGCCCTTTAAGATAGGAGCGTGCTGATGCCTACATGACAAAGAATAACCATCTGATTGGTGGGTCATGGGATCCACATTAACTCTCTCCCTTAATACCTGCTTATTTTCCTTGATGGTAATAAAATAGAGAGTTTTCCTACTCAAATGGAGCCTATGGTTTAGATTATCTTGCTCCCCAAATGACTAAAGATGAGTTCTTAAATGCTGGCCAGAATGTAAACCAGGATCATTTATATATAAAGTGACTCCTCATAAGCATACATTATGAGGAGTCCAAACCCTGGTTTCCATACATTCATCAGAAGGCTTGTTCCTCAATTAGGAGGTAACTAATTAGAAACATCACTTACCAATATTTCTGCAACTATTGAAAAAAACTTCAATGATCCCCTCAATGCTCTCCAAGCAGTACAAACTGAAATTAGTGCTTTATTTTCAGTGATACTCCGAAAACAGGAAAGTCTTTGATGTCCTTACTGCCCAACAAAGAGATGTGTGTGCTGTAATTGGTGGAAAATGTTTCTATGTTGACAAATCATTTGTCACAATTATTATCCAAAATATAAATGAACTTAAAGACTAAACAATTTTTTTCATCAAATAAGTGATACCTCTTCCATAGACCTGGTTTAGTTTGTTCGACCTTGGATCCTGATAATCTCTGCTCTCGAGAATTTTTTAATCCTTGGCAAGTGTTCTCCTTATAGATATCACATGAACCTCTCCTTTGTGTACTCTGGAGGATTTTAAATACCTGTCAGCAGCCACTTATACACCAAGTGGTATTTATCCATAAAGATCAGGCAACTGGATGAAGTCAACATTAACCACACAAATGATGAAGATGTTGACTACATACATGACCCTCCAGCCCAAGTTTCCAATTCATCTTATGGTAACAGCTAATACATGAATCTTCACCCTGACTACACCAACTGTGGTAACTGAGAGCAATGCTATTGGTTGATCATGCTCACAGTCTGCTGAGAACTTGATCAAAAAGAGGAAATTTTTAAAATTAAATACAAATGAAGAGTACACTTGAAAATTCCCTAAGCAGATAAAACCAGTTAGTCATCCAAGCAAAGTATAATTTCATTTATTTTGCAAAACAAATGAAGTCAACTTAACCTGGGTCACTTGCTTAAATGTCTGAATATCATAAGCAAAATTTAAACAGGTCTCCAAAATTGATACAAAGTCACCACTAATTCCATTTCATTTCATGAAAATTCTAATATTGTAACAAATCACTGTAAAAATTAAACAATCACTGCCTTCACACTATAAAAGCTGTCTTATAACAATATATCTCTGAGCCTCATGCATGTTTTGATTTGAGCACTCCCAGTTTGCAAGCTGTCTCTTTGATGTGTGCACAATAAGCTTTCGCTAATTACTACTTAAGTGATTCGCTGGTTTTGCTTCTGTTTATGAACTTTTAACTGGGAATCATAAATTAAAGTTTTAGCACTCAGAAACTAGATGATTATGAACAATTCCTGAATTTTTCTCCCGTCATCATTTTTGTTATTGGCAGGTGCTCTACAATCTTCTGTAGTCTATTTTTGTCACTGGTGCAAACGGAAGCTATACAAATGCTTTCATAGAAGTATGAGCTAAATTAAATCTAACAAATGCATGATCAAAAAGGGGAGTTAATGTGAAAAGTATAATGTAGACTCCATCTATATTCATTTCTAAAAAGTAGCAGAAAGTACTATAAGGTAATGCATTTGTGGTCAGAACTCTATTAGTCCATTAAACATGAGTCATATTTTTTTTTCAGTACAACTTAATTTTCAACGTAAATATTTTTCTGAAAGCTAGCTATGTGTTTTGAAGAAAATGGAGTTTGTTTTATTCATGGTTGGGAGATTTGCATGTACTATATGATTGACACAGAAAGAAATATTATGTTGAATAATTTTATAGCAGACATGCCCAAGGCAATTCAGATGAGAGAATTAATAACAATGCAAGCAAAAGAAATTCCTTATTAAAATTTTGTTAAATGGAAGTATAATTCATTAAAGATTATATCATAAAAATCCATCATGCCAATGGGGACTTCTATGCACTTGCTTAGTAAATTTTACATGATTTTTATGTCCTGAAATTGTGTAAAGTTAAACTTACTTGTGCCCTCAAATGTTAGATTTTTTTATGGAGCACCAAAATAACTAGCACAAAGTCTACAACCATGTTGAATTCCTCAGGCATTTTAACATTTCAAAGAAAAAAATAAAATCATATTCAAAGTTCTTTACAAAGCCTTCTTCTGATAATAAACTGAATGTATTTGCATTAGAAAATTTAGAAGATAAATGCAACCTCTTGATTTCAATTGTAGTTTCGCCTATATCTTAATATGCATGTTTTTCCATAGTTGACATCTTACTAAATGTAGCAAATATGAATTTTACATTCATGCGAACTCAAGTGTGAAATAATTGTATATTTTTTTTGTTTCTTCGTAACAGACTTTCACTTCTAACTCTAGCCTCTATTCTGCCTGATGACAGAAAATTTGATGTAGTTATTTCAGGCTTATACTTGGTCCCTTTTGGGTAAGACAAGTCAATCTAAGTTTCTTTTTCAGTAGGCCAGCATCTAACTTCCCTGGGCCCTCCAAACTATTGGTTTGGTAAGAACCAGTGGGTGTGTCCATAACCTCCGTGGAAAACTATTAAGACACAACCATTCTGTCTTAGGTCTTGTTTCACCATGGGAAAGAGATTCTATTAAATTTATAATATGTTAGAATCACACTCATTCCATTTTAAACTGAATAGGAAAAACAACTCATTGCTTTCAATCCCAGCTGAGAGGATTTTCCATGAGATGGCCCCAAATACATACAAAGTGGTACTCTAGTAAGCCTTGTCCACTGTATTCTGCTTTGTTGGAAGGTAATGTGGTAATATGGAGCTAACATGGACATGTTGATGCCCTCTTCTAACTGCAGACAGAACACGCTATATATAAACAAGAGCCTCGGGCATGCTGCTCCTTAAAGTTTCAGCCTGAATAGCTAGCTACCTTCAGTTTTCTGATGGCAATACTTAAAAGTTTGGCCACTCCTTTCGGGATAGATGTCTTCCTTGTGGAATCACTCTGGTGATTCTAGCTATCTATCTTTATTGCATATTTTTATGTTTTTACTTCCTCTACCACTTCAAAGCTCCTTTCTCCAGTTCAGAAAAATTGATCAAGTCTGAAATGAGGGACATGAGTTTCTCCAATATTTATTATTAATTGCATAAAATCTATGTTTGGCTTCCTCCAGGGTTTAGCTATTTTCATTTTCAAAATATCCATGCTAGCAATGTAGAAATCTCAGCTTTCAAAAAATGTGACCGTGCTATATCTATAAAGATTATTCTACATTATCTTTTGGTATGGAATGCTTTTAATTCAATGAAAGAATAGGCTCAAGAAATGGTTTTAGTAGTGAGGATACAATGAGGTAATTTTGGCAGAAACAAAAAAGCGGTATTTCCAATATGTATTAAACATGTATGAAATTTCATACCGTTTTTACTCACTCACTTGACATTAAAAGATGAAAAATCCCTCATATTATTATCACATCTCCTTAAATACACTCATGAGGTATTTTTGAGATACTAACTGAATCAGGCAGCCCTTTTGCACTACTTCATATTCTATCCGCCTCAACTGTACTTGTTTCACATATGTGAGGTCTCTGATTAATTTTGTATAAGCAAAAACTCACAGCACCTCACATGATGCTCTCACCCTGTGCCTCCAATTCTCAGGCTTCTCTGTGTATGATAATGAGAGACTCCACTTAGCACTGATGATAGGAGCTGACATAGAACAATAGGGAAGCTAGATTGCCCACCAATGCAATAGCAATAAAGACTTAATTGCTGATGGTCAGTGAGGTTGTGATAAGTCCTGAAATGCAGTGACATCATAATTACTGTGCTTTTGCCTGAGGTTAATTATGATGAGTTGCAGGTGACAGAAGCATCACGAAAGGTAACTGTGGTGATTAAATGATACGGAGACAATGGTTATTTATAAATTGTGCTCTATCCATATAACTACATTAGGAGGTCTTGAAAAAGAATATGGTGGTCAGGAAAGCCAAGTGCTAAGGTAAGACAGTCTGAGAAAACAGGCAATTTTGAAGGAGACACTCATTTCTTGCAGGCACAGGCCAAACTGCTTAAAATTGAACCCATTATTTACAAAGCTATAAAGAGCCTCAAAGGAAACTGAATATATAGCTTTGAGAAGCCTCCAATGTCTAAGTCAGGGCTCTAATAAGAAAAGCAAAGCAGATCCTGGAAATTTCTATCTTCTGTGTAGGAACATTTGACTGGCTGAGCCTGAAACTCATGCGCTCCTCACGCCATCTGAACCGTCTAGGCCAGGAAGAACAGTCCTCTCTGCCTTCTCCCAAAGGCATACCCTCACAGGAGATTTTTATTCTCCTCGGATTCTGCATTTCTATCTCTAGTGTTTCCAGCTTCATAACCAAGCCAAGGTCTTTGCAGGATCAGAGCTCTGAGAGGAATAGCCCACATGTTGAAGGAATTTCAGGACCTAACCAAAATATAATGTCAGTAACCACACTGTAAACATATTTGGGATTGGACCATGAGAATGTTGCAACAAGAAACAAAGAATTTAAGGCTTGATAGAAGTTTTAAAAATGTGAGAGCATGTAGACCTGATTCAGAATTCAGAGTTCTGGCATGGAGACCTAAATTGGTCTCGATATTTTGTTGACAGGCTCTCTAAAACCTCAGAGGAATGATGAGCCATAGTGAATTAGGAGAGAGATCCAGATATTTTCAGCAAATTATAAGATGTATAACAAGTCTCAAAAACACAAGAATATAAGAATTAGGGGTGCCTGGCTAGCTCAGTGGGTAGAGCATGAGACTCTTGATTTGGGGTTCATGAGTTTAAGACCCATGTTGGGCATAGAGTTGACATTAAAAAAAAAAGAGAGAGAATATTGAAATTGATTTTCTTATGAAAGATCCCAGAATGCACACCATAAAGCATGTTCTCTTGTGAGGGTTCAGACAACATACCTGCAGAAATCCAATGTCACATGTACTAATGGAGGGAACAGAGGAGCTGGCATTTCTGAGAAGCACAGTGGTAACTGAACTTAGTAAGCTGGAGTTACCTCTAATAGATATTAGAAAACAAAAACAAAAACTCCCCAGCATCCCTATCAAGTAACTATTAGAGACAAAGAAGCCATAATTGCTATAATAGGCATTAAAGCCACAAGGACAATAATCAGTGTCTATATCCACAGAGATCTGTGGTAATGACTAATAGATCATGGAATTACTAGGGTCAAGATAGATGAATGGCCAAATAAGTTTTACTCAACTTGCCTAATAAAAAAACAACTGACAGCTGATGAGTAGAGGTTGATGTCAATTTCTATAATGGGCAATTAAAGCCCTTCACTAGTTAGTTCATTGTCACAACCCTTGAAGCAAAAATCAGCAAATTCAGAAAGTGACCTGTGGCTTAGGGTAAGGTCAGGGTAAGATTTCACTGGGTAAAGGAAAATGTCTAGATGATTTAATAACAGAAACAGGTTCTGAGCTGAGAGTGTGAGAAACAATGTAGTTTATGATTAATACTTCTTGTATGGCTGCTAAACAATAACGTGTTAGCTAGCAGAAATCTTCTTTAAAAACAAAGATACGATTGAATTTACTTATTTAGTTAATAGTGACAAGTTGATAGATACTATCAACATATGTCACCTCCTCTTAGATGAACAAAATACCAAGAAGTACTGGTATAAAGATTATAGAATTTTGTTCAATATGAGATCTACTGAAAATGCTTTAAGCTCAAATCCAGATATTATTTTGAATTGAACATATTCAGCACTTTAAATTCATCTAGCTGGAATTTTCTCCTTAAGTATGATTTTATTTATATTAAAATGAAGCTCTTGTTTCATTTCAGCACAGAGATTAATGAGTTTTCAGTTCAGTTATTCTATGTAGAAAGATTTTTATACATATTATTTACCTACATAATACCGTTTAATATGTGATAGACATACCATCTATATGCAATGCATATACAGTATTATATATACAGTGTTATAGATATGGATTAGATACTCTCATCATATTGCCCATCTTAGAAGTTAAAGCCTCAGTATAGCATGATTTGCTTTAGAGATACATCAACTATTTCATGTAGACTAAGTAAAACAGATATGTTTTAAAAGAGATACAAAATGAAGTTATTAGAAAGGTAGGTAAAAGAATTTTAGGCACGAAATTCAACAACATATTTTATCTAGTATATAACATATTTGTTAGGTAGAAGATGCTAGATATGAGCAGTGGAAGTCCTAAGGAATCTTTGAAAGATTACCGGGTCCGTGGGGCAACTGGGTGGCTCAGTGAGTTAAAGCCTCTGCCTTTGGCTCAGGTCATGATCTCAGGGTCTTGAGATCAAGCCCCGCATGGGGCTTTCTGCTCAGCAGGAAGCCTGCTTCCCCCTCTCTCTCTCTCTGCCTGCCTCTCTGCCTACTTGTGATCTCTCTCTCTCCAAATTAAAAAAAAAAAAAAATCTTAAAAAAAAGAAAGATTACTGGGTCCTAAATTCTTGAGGTAGGAATGGCAGAGTAGGCAGTCAGACCGAGCTGGAAGCAAGGAGAGTGAATAAATAGGTATCATACTAGAAGCCTGAGAGCACAACATCCTGACTGTGACTTAAAACACCCTGACCTTGTGGCTTCCAAAACCCTGGGCCAAACAGAACAATACCCGCAGGTACAGCACTGTAGGCACTCTCCTCTCCCACCTCTGCCCCAGGGTAACCCCTTCATTCATTGTAATACATTTGCATTGCTGGTATAGCCCCACCCTGGGTTCCTGTATAAACTTTGTAGGGTCAAAAAGTCCCCCTCCCAACTTGTAGCTGGTGTCCCCCAAACTACTGGAAGTTGCCTCCATTAGAGACCATCCTGTCCATGACACAAGAACTGCCCCGCCAAGCGCGCGGGTGCCTGCCTGCTCCACACACCCTTGCGAGTGTCCTGTCCTTAATAAAAGGGTTTTCTCCTTTCACTCTGGGCAGCAATCTCTAACTCTTTATTGTGTAGGTGCCAAGAGCCAAGACATACCCTTTTGCGCTGACACATTTATATAATTGTATTTTTCCTTTGGAAATGTTTCCTTCAGTAGCAATATTTTTATTTTTTTAAAAACAAGTTTTAAATAAGTGTTTATGTAGCATTAACTTAAGATTGTATAGTTAATCATGTTACTGACAATATCAGAAATTAAAAAACAATAGCTTATGCAAGTTACAAGTGCCCATTCGTTCTTCAGCTCAGATGGAAGACACAAATCTGTTTTTCCTGTTTGCTCAATTTAACATATTCCTTAAGGAAACGATTGCCATGAACAAGATATTTTACTATGTTTATTATTTTTAAAACTCAAGTGGATCACTGTAAGCAGTAACTCAATTTTGAAGATGGAGTTAACAATTTAATACTTTTTGTTCCTTTTTTACAGAGTAGATTTTCTATAGAGATGTATATACAACTCTGCCAATATAATACATTTCTCAATTCAATAGGCTTTCCCTTGAATCTATTAGTTTCTTGAAATGGAACGTGTGCAGTACTTTGAAAGACAATGTTTCTTTTCCCAAATGACCCCAAGATGAATTTTGTGAGTTAATCATTCAGTAAACAAATATTTACTCAACATCTTCTAAGTATTAGATAAGCAATGTAGAGTGTAATAGATGTTGTTGCTGATTTCAAGGAGTTTACATATCTTTTAAATAATCTAATAAGACATAGTGCTAAGTACAGACATATGCCAATAAGAAGATAAAATGTAATGTGAGACAGGGTGAATTGAGTAGCTGCTCTAAAAAGGACAATTATAAATGTCCTGAAAGGGGAGCCCACTTCATGTGTTTGAGCACAGAAAAGCCTGGGTGGCCAGAATAGGTGAACGGAAGGAGGAGGAGAGAGTGGAGAGAGGTACTTGAGACCTTAAATGCTTTGGGTTTTATTTTAAGTATAATGAAGATCTGCTAGAAAGTTTTAAATTGAAGAATGGCATGATAGGATTTAATCTATAGAAAGAGCAGAGGGACTAGTGGAGGGCAAGAATGGACAAAGGGAAACCAGGCAAGAGACCATTGTAGACATTTAGAAAAGAGATGGTGGTATCTTGAACCAGGTGGTGGTGACAATAAAACTTAAGACCTATTTTGGAGGTAAATTTTAAAGAACAAAGTGTTGAATTGGATATGGGATATGAGAGGAAGGGCAGAATAAAAGACGATGTGGTAGATAAAGGTGATGCCACTTACTGAGATCCTGAAAGGTCAGGAGATAGGAGATTGATAAGGGAAGTAAGAGTCATTAGTTCTCTCTGCATTTCATTAAGCCTTAAATACTAGTTAGTTATCCAACTGCCTTAGACTTAGCAGTCTTCAGTCTGCTACAACAAAAATCACAGACAGTATAGCTTATCAATAGCAGAAATTTATTTCTCACAGTTCTGGAAGCTGAAAGTCCAAGCTCAGAGTGCCAGCATGGCCTAATGAGGAACCGCTTCCAGGCTGCAGAAGTTCCTCCTGTTCTTATATGGTACAAGGGGCAAGGGAGCTTTCTTTAATAAGGATGAGCCTCTTTAATAAGGATACTAACCCCATTTATGAGGGATCCACCATCATGAGCTAATTACCCCCCACAAAGGCTCCAACTTCTGATATCCTCATCTTGGGCAATAGGTTTTAACACATGAATTTGGGGAGGACACAAACACTGGGACCATGGCAAACTAGAAACATTAAAATGGTAGGAATAAGTTCTGGAGAATAATATAACCGATGAGTAAAAATGAACCAAAAGCTCATGATTAATTAGGAGCAGTTGTAACTGCTCCTAAACCAATTGCATTTTGCTCAGAAAATATTATCAGTGCAGCTTTGACCTGAAAGTCCCAGAAGACTCTCAGAACACTTTACTTAGTTCTAAGTATGGAGAACAAAGGGCCTCCAGGCATTTCGTATTTTGTGCTTTCCTTGTGAATGAAAATTATACTCACCTCCAAGGGTACTGAATGCCCAACACAGCTTCCCCAAAGACACAGAACATAATGTAAGTGGTGAAACCAGATAATAAGGTTGTGAACCAGACTCTTTACAAACCAAGGCTCCAAGAAATTGAATAACTCTCCTTGGTCCTAGGGAAATGCTGATAAATTATCAGAGCAGTCTGAAGGATGTTTAGTGTATTTACTCTTGTTATGGAAATCCTTGGCAAATTTTGAAAGCCAGCATCTTTTAAAAATTGTATAGATGAATAAAAAGTTGGCAAAAATATTATACAGATTTACATTTGAAGTGAAAAATCAGAAGCCATAAACGCATATTTGTAAAATATGGATGATGACAGCAGTATTTTAAAAATCAAATGACATAAAACAGCAACAAATATCCCCCAACCCCCTCCCTACCCCATCCAATATTGATAGAAATTAATCACCGAAATGTAGTACTGATGGGTTTCCCATCATCTCAGGAAATTTACCATGTAGTTAAATTGATTTCAACATATTTAAGTCATGCAGTATCAGATTTATCAAAGAAATAAAAAAAGGCATGCTTCCTTAATTGATAGAGTTAAGCTAAAGGATATTTTGAACTCTAAAATGGTAAGTAGTTCCAAATCAAAGCACTCTTAAGTAAGGATGTGTTGCTGATGCCCATTTGCTTGTCCACTTCTGTTGGTTTCACAAGGAGTTGCTCCTGAATTTAAAACTCCCAATTTATTTACTGATAACTTTTCCATGCCATTTAAGTAACCTGCTATATCCTATGAGGTTTGCTGTTTCTAAGCCCAGGTAGATTAAATGCTAAATCAGTCCATGACCAACTATAAAAGAGAATCACACTCAAAGTACAGAATGTCTTAAGGTCAAAGCCAGGCAATACCATGAGAAATTTCAGAAAGAAGAGAAGCTTTTTCTGTTTATGTTAAAGCTCTTGCATATCATTTCGTATTTTCTACGAGTTTAATAAAGATGGTGTGTGAGTTACCTGTATGAGTTCCTTGTGTGAGTTGCTGAAGTAAACATTTTTTTTTTATTCCATATGACGATCTTTCCTATGGTTTATCTGTAGTTGTGTGTTTACCATTTTTATGCCATCGTGACTCTATATATCCTTTACTTCATCACTCCCTGGGTGCTGCAGCGTATTTTTCAAGTTAAATAAAAACACTAGCAAAGAAACAAAAAAGTGCTGTAATCTCCTGACCCTCGTGCTGACAGTTCCATATATTTTGAAGTAAATAAAGATATGGAATCAGGATTATGAAACAAGCATGCACTTCAGAGAGATGTTTCATAAATTTATTGCTTGGCTGTGTAGCGCAACTGCCATAGTTTTTGATGGACAAGGACATATATCTGGAAAATGAAACAAAGATAGTGGTTCACTGTAATTCGAAGATAATAACTACTAGAAGATACAATTGTTCAGCAAATGTGAGATTATTGGTTTCCTAGGGATTTATTAATTTGATGTATTTTAATCCTTGCCTGCTGTAAAAGAAGAATATTGTCACTCAGATGATGGGGTCTCACTCATTTTGTAAATCGTTCCGATGATCTTTTTCATTTATATCTAGAATTCATCTGCAGTTGGAAAAGGCCTCTGCCACACAGCAGTCAGTCACCTACAATGAATGTAAGAGCCCACGTCCAGGCTTCAAATGTCACCACATTGCCATCTTACTGTGAATGACTGAAATTTACTTCCCGTTGTTAGTGGTGCTGAAAATTGCCACAGGTTTCTACAGTGTATAATGTATTGTCTAAACCGAAAACATTTCCCAGATTGAATTGACCTTTTAGAAAACAGTACTTTCATCCTCAAAATGCAGGACTGTTGCAATATTTTATTTAAAAAGGTTATTTAGTTATAAAACTTGGAGAAAGGGTAAGGAATTAGAACTGAGTCTATCTCCCCCATATAATGCATTGCTGTCAAAAAACACAAAACGAAGACCACTGATTGCTTACCCACCCAAATGCTAACTGAGAATAGTGCACTGGAAAACCACATCTTTCCAATATCAACAGAAAAGAGCAATATAAAGCGTGAATGTCTTTTTTATTCTGTACGTTTAATTAGGCTGTCATTTTGTTATCAAAGAGGGAGTGGAACATTGTCAAGTCTGTTGGACTGCTCAAAACAAAATCCAAACCTTAGAAAATTCATCCACAGGGCAGGGTACTTCCACATGTTCCTAATGTGTGTGAGAGAGACAGACCAACAGCGATAAAGAGACAGAGAGGCACAGACAGACAGATAGAGACAGAGAGAGAGAGAGAGAAGGCACAATAAAAAACACATAGAAAGAATTTCTAAGAATGTGTCAGGGATGCTGAGGTGGCTCAGACAATTAAGTATCTGACTCTTGGTGTCTGCTCAGGTAGTGATCTCAGGGTCATGGGATTGAGACCCACATCAGGCTCCGGGCTCAGCACAGAGTCTGCTTGTCCCTCTCCCTCTGCTCCTCCCCTCGCTTGTTCTATCTCTCTCTTTCAAATAAATAAACAAACAAACAAATAAATAAAATCTTTAAAAAAAAAAGAAAGTGTCAAAAGCAATTTTTCACTAGATGGACAAGTAAGTAAAGAGTTTGACTAACTCAAGTAATTTAAATAAATTGGACTTTATGTGGCTATACCACCAATATGGTTCATGAAGCTAGAAGACACAGTACATCCCAAATCATAGAGTCTCAACTTGGAAAAAATATAGCCAAATTGAAAAGTCTCTCTTTCTGTTTTCTTTTTTCCTATCTTTTTTCCAAACACTTGAATGTTGACCATGGCAAGAAAGTAAATAAAATGCCTCATGATTCTACTATTATAGGTAATAAAATTCCAAAAGAATTTTAAAAATATTTGAAATGCACTGAATATTAAAACTAAGTTAAATTATTATTAAACGTCTTTGAATATTTAGAAGACACTTGAGAATTTCTTAGTGCTTTAGGGCTATTTTTATAAACGTAATTGCTATTGATTATCATAGTGCTAGAGTTCCATTGTATTTCATTAGAGTTTCCATTTCAATCTTTTTAAAAGAAAGAAAATACTTCCCTGTCTCATCCTCTGGATTGCATCTTGTTCAAAGTATTTTGTGGTTTTCAAACGTTTTTTTTAAAGCATTAGACCCTTTGATCAAGAGATATTTCATTCAAAATACTCATCTCATTCACTGATCTTGCCACTGATAGATGCAGAACCTTATGACCGTATATTTATCTTTAAGGTTATATTTGTAATCCTTCTAATGAACAATATACCTAGAGAATAATGGCCACATAGGGCCATCTAGGGTTCTTGGACTATTATTGATGATATGTCAGTCATTTCTATATCTTGTTTGAATTGCCCTTTTGAGAAATCTGTTTCACAGAGACAAGTAGTTTCAAATGCTATTTCTTTTTATCAGCACCCATTGAAAACTGAGCGTATTCTTCAATTAAACTGATCTAGATGCTTGAGAGGATAGTAACAAATGTTTGCCTCTAAGTAATTAAATCACTAATAATACCTAACAACTGATTTCATTATTTACCAAAATGTCAGATAAAAAGCACCAAAAATTTATAATCATTGTTAAAATTATCTAAGATGAAAGCGATAGATACAACGTGCTATACCTTTACGTGTTATTGTTCAACTTTTGCTCCACGATAAGCACATGTAAAGCAGACACACACATCTGAGTCTTGCCTAATACTTCACAATGGTAACACATGTTGTAACAGTATTTTTACTTGTATAATTTTATGTGTTCATTCAAAAACCTAAATCAGGGGTGCCTGGTTGGCTCAGGCAGTTATGCAACTGACTCACGATTTTGGCTCAGGTGGTAGGTGGTCTCTGGTCGTGGGATTGGACCCAGTTGGACTCTGGGCTCAGCAAAGAGTCCCTCTGCTCCTCCTTGTTCTTCGTCCTACTGCCGGGTAACAAATTACCACATGTTTATCAGCTCAAATGTAACACATTATCAAAATGTGTAGATCAGGAGTTTGAGCATGGAGCATGGCTTAGATGAGCCCTCTACTCTTGGGGGTGAACAAGTGGCTGATGGGGGGCTAGGGTCTTGTTCTTCTCCCTCTGCTCCTCCTCCTTGCCTGCTTGCTTCCTCTC
>CM052810.1:44316564-44351715 GCA_028533885.1 Nasua narica
ATTATGTTAAAGGTTTTATTAGAAATTTTCTGATAAAATGGCATTAGACGCTGGATATTTATGTAAAAACTTAGAGTATAGAGAACATAAATATGTGAAGGTTTCTATTTAATGTAGTTTACAAAGTAATTTTATGTTAAAAGCATGATAAACAATTTAGAATTCCGCACACAGATAGGAAATTGAAACTTTTCAATCGTACAGAATGTATTTTGAAATTTTTTAAAAAAGCATGTCATCGACAATAGACTGGCTTTAACTACTTAACGCATTAAATATGTTTCACACATTTTCCATGGAGTACACCTATTTTTTTTATATAAAGTTTCCTAAGAAGACTTTCATTAAAATTTTACACTTCAGTAACTGGAACATTAATAACAGGTAAAGATATCTTTTCATTATCCATTTTGGTTTCAGAAAAGTAGTAAGAATATTATATTTGAATACTACTCAATTTTGTTGGATGCTATTGAAATAAGAATTCAACCTGTCTGTGACTTCATTTTTCTTTATTATGGTTAAATAATGTGTTAATAATAAATGTTATTGAAATACATTTTATAAGGTGAGTTTCCTTTGGATTTAAAACCTGCAAAATTAGAAAGATGCAATAAATTTATTAAAAGAATTAATAGGATTTTCGTTGGCCAACAAAATGGACAGTACATTCATTCAGTCTTCCAATTGCTCAATAAATGTATCTAAAATATATCTATATATGTATTTATGTACGTATACATTATATATATATGGTCTGTGCTATGTCATAGACTGGGTTATTCAGCACTAATTGAGACATAGTCTGTGCTGTCACATAGCTTATATAGTTTCATGAAAGAGACAAAGACTGCCATAAGCAAGGCAAAGCACCAAAAACATGAGATAACCCATCTTAAGATCGTTGGAAGTCTTAATTACTTATTAGAACCTAGAAAACCATCACTGTCCTGGAATGATTTGTTTGTTTTGGGAGGACCATGCAATTGTTGAGAAAAGGGACCTTCATAGAAAAAGGAGATAAATAGAAAAAGTTGATGAAACAAATCTTAGTTCAAGGTGAGGTAAAGACAGGACTTGAGAAAAATGTAAATACTATATTCATATTTAAATACAGAAAACAAAAGTCATATTTCTAAGGAAAATTCTCTTAAATGAAAATCTTAATGAAGTAGAAATCAGTAAGTAGACACCAGGTGCTGAGATTCTCAGTAATCCAGAATACCTGTAACATTCCATTTAAAAATAAATGTATCAAAAAAAAAATGTGTCATTCCCTGAGAAGGTCTTCATAGTGATCAGAATTTATACTAGCAGTACTTAGTAGTAGGTTAATAATAGGTTTTCCTTAGAGCCAGCAAGAAAAATTGAGTCAGTTTTGAAAGAAGGATCCTCAAAGAATATAGAAAGTAATGGTTGTTTTAAGAGGGGAGTAAAAGGCAGCTTTGGCAAAGAAATAAGAAGAGTATGTGTTGCCACCGTGGGGCTGGGAAGTAGCCCTTGGGCCTACTGGTATATAAATCCACAAGATTAGGAAATGCAAAGACAAATAGCTCCCCAAAGGCTATAAAGGTTATGGAGAGTTGAAGGCTACAACCAAGAACTATTCATGAATGATCAGCAATGCTCTTGCGAAAGATACACTAATTGACAGAGAAGGAGGAAAATTGTTAATGCTTTTTTGACAGAATGGCATCTGACGAGCCAGTGAGCACAAAAACAAGATAAAGGTCAATAAAATTGCAGTGCAGTCCACCAATCAGACAAATGTCAGATTTGGAAGACTAATGTTATAACTTTAAGTGCCAAATTAAGTGCCAAAAAAATCTCTGAAATCAACGTATTGAGTGTGATCTGTAAATTAACATAAACACAATACATGGTTCTTATATTATTTCAAGAGTCAATATATTTTGTGGATGCATTACGTACATTATAAGCTATATAGATAATCTTGAAACCCTGAAAGATTTTAGTTTAAAAAAGGTAACCAGATGAAACTTTTAGAAATCCCACAGAAGTCCATATATTAGAATAAATTAATATAACATTTATATACCTATCAATATATTTTAATTTGATAATATAGCCCTACTGGAGGGTTAAATTCAGTGAAGTGAATTTCAATGAAGAAGGTTAGTTTTATAGGGACTTGAAGGATTATGTCTAGAACTGTATTTGGAGATAGATGGATAGACCTTAGTTTTTCAGTACTCCATCAACATTACTGTTAGCTAAAAACAAGATACTCCACAAAAACAAAATATTGCCTCCACTTAAACAGTCATAAAAACAGCCCAAATCAACTGCCAGGCTCTTATACTTAGAAAATACAAAACAGCTTTCCTTTTGTTTAAATCACTCTTGCACATGTTCCCTTTAGAAGAGCCTCTTTGGGTATGCCTGGGTGGCTTGATTGGTTGGGCAGCTACCTTCTGCTCAGGTCACGATCCCAGGGTCCTGGGATCGAGTCCTGCACTGGGCTTCTTGCTCACCAGGGAGCCTGCTTCTCCCTCTGTCTGCCACTCCCCCTGCTTGTGTCTCTCTCTCTGACAAATAAATAAATAAAATCTTTAAAAAAATAAAAGGCTCTTTGTTCTCTTTGTTAAGTGATTCTTTCCTGTCAGCCTTTTGAAAAAATGAAATAGCTTATTAGTTTTCTGTTCTTTGATTGCATTATTCATTGGTTCTAGTATATTGGGGGCTTTTTCAAGATATGGTATATAGTAGGACATCATTTTTGTAATCACCTTTCTTAGAACGTTTATTGATGTCCTTTGATTTGTATTAATAACATCTGAAATGGCAACTTTATTCATCATGAAGCAAACGTCGACACAGACCTGGTGTCTTATGTCCCAGAGTGGGCCTACCTACCTCCAGCTTTTGTACTCAGCACACTGTGCTCAAATCACCCAGAGATTTTCTTGACCTCTCATTTGTACTCTGTAGCCTATTTGTATGAGGTCCTTAGACCTGGTTTTGCCTTTTCAAGCTCTCTTATTCAAGAGCACAAAATTTTCCAAAGAGCTTCAAGAACTGGTTGGGTATTACTTCTACCAAAACACATTTTATAAAACCTTTCAACCTTTCAACCTTTCAAGGTAGATGACTACCTTAGCTATATTTAAGACTTGTATACTTTTAAGTATTTCTCAATAAATGATACCTTTGGACACTGTGATCTGGAAGCGAGACCATTCTCAAAAAAGCCAATCAATCCCACAACTAGATTGGTTTATCTCAGAGTCAGCCTAAATCTTCCTCAGATTATTCTGTGCCCATACTATTTTGCCTCGCAAGTGAGGACACATAGGACATAATATGTCTATAGTATTCAAAAACCCTTGGTCCATGTTTCCACAATGAGTGTTATAGCATTGTATGATTTATCTATTTACAAATATGTTATATCTCTATCATGCGCTTCTCTGGGGTAGAGATACTTTTTTCCCTTAGTATCCACATTATGTGAGAGACAATGTGGTAAATATTTAATAAACTACTAAAAGGATGCATGTCTGAAGTATACAGTAATGACAATAATTTTGGAAGAAATAAAAGTAAATCTTTGTTATAAAAGTATTTAGATAACAGACCTGCAATATCTTAAAATAATTACTGGATTTTGGCGAGAGATATATATCAAAGAGTTATCTTTTTTCTTTCATAGACTAGTTCTATTTTACTGAGTCATTAATACATGTTGCTTAATTTTGTAACTAAAAGAAAATAACTATCAGAGTTTTATTTCTGTGTATTCATTCAATCATTCTCTATGTTACATATATATGTATATATATTCTGCATATTCTAATTTATAATCTGATTTTTTTAAGATTTTATTTATTTATTAGGAAAGAGAGAGAGTGAGAGAGAGCATGAGAGGGGAGAAGGTCAGAGTGAGAAGCAGACTCCCCATGGAGCTGGGAGCCCGATGTGGGACTCGATCCCAGGACTCCGGGATCATGACTTGAGCCGAAGGCAGTTGCTTAACCAACTGAGCCACCCAGGCGCCCTATAATCTGATTTTTAACATAAAAATAAAACCTGTGTTTTTTCCTGTGTCCACAATGTAATTTATAATTTGTAAGCTTTGCTTTTAAGAAGTCTTTTATTTAACCAACAATTAACTAATGCCATATTGTTGTATATTTAGGTTCCTTAATCTTTCCACTTTTCTGAATAGTGTGTTGATGAATGTAACACAGACATTGGCTAGAACCTTATTCTCTCATGATAAATAGCTCTAAATGTATTGCTGGGTAAATTTTATATATATGTGTGTGTGTGTGTGTGTGTGTGTACACACACATATATATATTTTTTATTAAAGATTTTATTCATTTGATAGAGACACAGAAAGAGAGGGAACACAAGCAGGGGGAGTAGGAGAGGGAGAAGCAGGCTTCCCGCTAAGCAGGGAGCCTGATGCAGGGCTTGATCTCAGGACCCGGGGATCATGACCTGAGCTGAAGGCAGACACTTAATGACTGAGCCACCTAGGCACCCCAATATATTTTTTTACCCCAATATATTTTTTAGAAATCTTTTTTAATCAATTTTTTTGATGTGTTATCTTAGTCACCATACAGTACATCATTATTTCTGAAGTAGTGTTCCAAGATTCATTGTTTACGTATAACACCCAGTACTCCATGCAATACATGCCCTCCTTAATACCCACCACCAGGCATACCATCCCCCCAACCCCCTCCCCTCTAAAACCCTCAGTTTGTTTCTTGGAGTCCACAGTCTCTCATGGCTCATCTCCCCCGCTCTGATTTCCCCCTTTCACTTTTCCTTTCCTTCTCCTAATGTACTCCATGTTATTCCTTATGTTCCACAAGTAAGTGAAAGTATATAATAATTGACTTTCTGTGCTTGACTTATTTCACTGAGCATAATCTCTTCCAGTCCCATCCATGTTGATGCAAAAGTTGGGTATTCATTCTTTCTGATTACTAAATATATAAATATGCTATCAATATAAAAATTCCTAATGGTAGTTTATATCTCTTGCTTTCTATCTTTCCCTCATCTATTCATACTCAGATATATGCACTTAGGTTGATCAGTTCTTCAGATTATTGTCCACTACAATCAGTCATTGATTATCATTTGCTTTATTTTAATTTTTCTTATTTCCACTCCATCTGGACTCCCCAGTCCTATCTTTCTCTTACACAGATACCCTTTTGAATGTATTCGATGTATGTCCTTAAATATACGCACCTCTAAAATATATCATATTCCTTTGTATGTATTTTTGATCTACAGAAATGATATCTTGTTATGAAGCTCATTATTTTTTTTATCCAATATTCTCAACAACATGTTCTATGAATCTATTGGTACTTCTAAGAGTACCTTGTGTTCATGCTTTTAACACTTCATCTTTTACATTTGCTTCTCCAGTTCCTTTAGGAATAGGGAGCTGGGTTGTCTCCAACCCCTTCCACCTGAAAGAGTGATGCAATAAATGCAGAAATATATATTTTATAGACCAATACAAATAGTTTTCAGGACAGATGCCCATAGTAGGGTAGTCATAGGTTTTAGATATGCTTAATTTGAATAATTACTCACACAATTTTCTCTAGGATGGATAATTGTCTAACTATGCTTCACTCTTAACTGCAAGATATTCACAGTTCTTTTTCCCCATCCTTATCAAAATTGGATGTTATCTGACTTTCTCTTTTTTGCCAAGTTGATGTACATAAAGTGGTATCTTATTGCCTTCTTATTTGTATTACTTTATTAGTGGGAATGAAAACTTCTTTATAGGGCACCTGGGTTGCTCAGAAGGTAAGCATCTGCCTTCAGCTCAAGTCATGATCCCAGGGTCCTGGGATCGAGTCCCACATCATGCTCCTTGCTTAGTGAGGAACCTGCTTCTTCCTCTGCCCCTTCCTCTGCTTGTGCTGTCTCTCACTCTCTCTTTCTCAAATATATAAATAAAATCTTAAAAAAAAAAAGAAAACTGCTTTATAAATGTGTTAGTGATCTGATCTTCCATGTCTGCTGACTCGTAGGGCCCAAATGGCAGAACATCTTGCATGGAGGCTGGGCCTGTTACACAGCCTTCTCTCAAAACTAGCAGACCTTTAGGCTACTTACTAGCCGGCTCAGAATATAACACCCAAGTGAGGGATATATTGCCACAAAAATCTAAAGAGACCCACTAGAAACTGCCTCTTTTTTCTTATAGAAGGGGAACAGATGCAACAACTTATTCTTCACCTTAGAAGAAATGTCTCAAAATGCCCCACCCCACAGGCCTCCTGGAAATTTTACTAAGGTGAAAATCCCCTGAATTTTCGTGGAATATATTTCTCACCTTTTGACATGCAAATGTAACAATAAGCCTAGAGTAATAGATACTTCTTGTTCATTATACCTAAAAGCATAATATCATCAATATAATAGTTGGTGTAATATCTTGTGAAAAGGAAAAGCAGTCAGGCTCCCTATAGACTAAATTATTACACAGGGCTGGAGATAACACTGAGGAAAGACAATAGAAGTGTATTACTGGCCTTGGGAACTGAGAGCAAACTGCTTCTTGTGATCTTTACTACCACTCCTCAAGGAAAAAAAAAAAACAAGCATTTGCCAGATCGATAGTTGCATACTAGGAACCAGGGGATGTGTTAATTTGCTGAAGCAATGAAGTCACATCTGGAATAGCAGCTGCAATTGCAGTCATCATTTGGTTAGTTTTATAAAACTCTACTGTCATTCCACAAAATCCACCTGTCTTCTGCTCAGGACAAATAAGTTAATTTGAATAGGGATGTAGTGTGGGTGTCAGCAACTCTGCATCTTTCAAGTCTTTGATGGTGACATTAATTTCTGAAATACTTCCATAAATGTGATATAGCTTTTGGTTTACTATTTATCGTAAATAGAGGATGTTCTAGTGGCTCCCACATCACCTTTCCTACCACAGCAGTCCTCACTCCATGGGTAAGGGAGCCAATATGTGGAATTCTGGCAGTTGCTAAGTAAGTCTTTTCCATTATACATTATGGAACTGGGGAAATAACCACAGGATGTTCTTGAGGACACAATGGGCCCAGTAGAAGATGAATCTGAGATAAAACTCCCTTGATCACTTGACCTCCATAAATCTTTACTCTGAGTAATAAACCACAATGACATATGGATCTCCTGGAATTAATGTCACTTCAGAAATATCTAGTAATCCTCAAAAAATCTGGGTATTTCCTTTTCCCCAGTTTATAGAAAACCTACTAAAAGGTTATATGCCCCTTTTAAGAAGTCTAGGAGAAAGATCAACAGTATAGATTTTTGGCAATGTAAGTGGATCAAAGGAAGCCATCCTTCTCTTCATTCAAGGAGTTCTGGGTCTATAAACTGGTTCACATCTAGGAACTGATTGAGGGAACTTGGTTCTGTTTTGGGATTCAAGTTACTCAACAGAACTCTTCCATTACATTTCACTAACCAAGAATTTCATAGACTCCCTATCTCTTTCTCAACTCTTCTGATTACTGCTTTGACTCCACTATCCATTTTGGCAACCAGGCCCACCTTGTCTTTGGTGATTGAGTTCTGGTCCTTGTTCCCTGGCACCATGACATCAGCTGCCCCCTTTTACATAAGGATCACTGTTCACTAGCAGCAGTTCCCACTGTAATTTCTGGCCTGCAGAAAAGAGATACCAAAAGATCTTCAAAGATGCTGGGGCTCACCTCACAAATTATTTCTCAGAGTAACATGAAAGCTGTCAAGGTGTCACAAGCGCCACATTTCTTCGAGAGGCTCTGGGGGTTACCCATCCCTTCCTCTTCTAACTTATTGTTGTTATTAACGTTGCTTGGTTCATGGCCACATCTGTCTTTCCTTGACTCATGACCACATCTCTCTTTCATCCATCTTTATATCACTTTCTTCTCTATGTATCTGTGTATAAAATCTCCCTCTGCCTCTCTTCTCACTTGTGATGGAATTTAGGGCCTAACTCGATAGTCCAGATAACCCCTTCCTTTCAAGATCCTGAAACACATTTTTTGCCATATAAAATAATAGCAACCATTTTACCATTTAAGGTGATATTTATAGGTCCGGAAACTAGGTCATGACATGTATTTTGAGGGGTCACTATTCAGCCCACTATACTCATATTATTTATAAGGCCCTACACCAGTCAATTTCACCATTTTGCTTAAAGCATAGCATTGTTATTTTGCCATAGTATTTGGTAAGAAAAGTTATCCATCTGTATCATCTCTTTTTCTGATGTTATGAATAATATCTCATTTTCTATTATATTTTGATTGACTCTTGGTGGTATAGAAAAAACCAGATGGCTTCATAAGTTGGTCTTACACAATAGGATATTTGCTAAATTTTCTCATAGTTCTATAAATGTCTCTTGATCCTGTTGGTTTTCTATATAGATAATCATATCTACAAATAACATTTTGACTTTTCTATACAAATCCTTATAACTGTTATATATTATTTAAAAAAGTAATTTTCTTGGCCATAAGTTTTAATCCTACGTTCATTAGTAGTGGCGATAATGAATTCTTATCTTGTTTCAGATCCCACAGGAAATATTTTCTTTTTTTTTTAAAAATATTATTTATTTGTTTGACAGAGAGAGATAACAAGTAGGCAGAGAGGCAGCCAGAGAGAGAGGAGGAAGCAGGCTCCCTTCCAAGCAGAGAGCCTGATGCGTGGCTCGATCCCAGGACCCTGAGATCATAACCTGAGTCGAAGGCAGAGGCTTAACCCACTGAGCCACCCAGGTGCCCCCATAGGAAATATTTCTAACAATTTTCTATTAAGGATCATGTTTGTTAGTCAAACACATAGAAGCAGAGAGTATAATGGTAGTTACCAAGGGCTGGGCAGGGGAAAAATGAGGAGATGTCAATCAAGGATACAACATTTCAGAAATACACACACCAAAAAAGTTCTGGAGATCTACGGTACAATATAGGGCCTATGATTAATAATACTGTGTTGTATATACTTAAAAATCTGCCAAGGGGGTAGATTTTATGCTCTTACCACAAAAGGAAAAACAAAAAGAAAATCATGTTTGTCATTAATTTTTAATATATACACTAGGTCAAGTTAAGAAAGTCTCTTTTTTAGTCTTGTTTTGTTTCAAGCATATTAATTACATTATTAAAATTTCATATATAAATTTCCTTTTATTATGTGATTGGCATATTTCTTTTTGAGAGGTAAATTTAAAACTATAATAGTTTACTTGTTCTTTTTCCCTCCCCAACTTTTTAGTTGTGTATTTATAAATTAGGGGGCTATATATTAACAATTTAAAATTGTTGTAACTTCTGAATCTTTTCTATTGCATGTATTTAAAGTATTACTACTCATGATACTTTTAGCTTAAATTATATATTTGATATAAAATTTCTATATTGAGTTATTTGGGGGCTTATATTTGCCTATTGTATCTAGCTATAAAAATTTAGGTTCAGAATTTTGAATCCTTTTTTATTCAATGAATTTCTTACAGACAACATATTACCGGATTTTCTCCCCCTATGTAACATCTCTTCTGATTGATGGGGTTACCCTGAGTAGTGGGCTAAATGATGGCCCTCAAGAAGAGATGTCTACATCCTAATCTGGGACTTGTGATTATTTATGTATATTACAAAGATGAGATTAAGTTAGGGTTATTTAAAAGAGGAGCTTATTCTGGATTATCCACATGGCTCATGAATGAAATATAAAGATCATTAAACTGCTTTCTGTCCATTTTCTTATATTCTAAATAGGAAAATTAGTGCCTAGATAGTCTTCCTCATAGCTTCTTAGTTATGAGGATTAAGTGGTTAACTGGCCCCAAGTCATTTGGCTTTACACCAACATGGCCCCACTTCCTAAGCCTACGACCTTCACTTAAGACCTTGGAAAACAAGAGACATACTAAATATAGAGATACTGGTGATAGAAAGAAAAAAAACTCTTATTCTGAAGTGAGTTTATATAAATATTCAGCCATGAAATACATAAAATAACTGGGATAAATATGGATGCATATGTAAGAATAAAAATATGGTAAAGTAGGTAGGGTAAAACTAGTCAAAGCATAAAACACATTATAAACATAGTAACCTAAGCAAATCAATATGAAATAAATGAATATGATAAAGTATCCATTTCAATTTTATGGTATTTCATTGAAGAAAAATATTTGTTATAAACATAAAAAGTAGCCAGAAACCTTAGTAACCAACATAGAATAGCAACTTCATCAAAAATGATTATTATCCTCTACATACCACCACCAATTCCAGAAATACCTTGGAATAATTGCAGATCACAATTGCTAGTATGATATTGGGTTTTTAAAAAGTAGACTTATGGTATGACATTTAGATGAAGAAGGGGAAAAATTAAAACCTATATGATTTAATTGTTGAGAAGTGATAGAAAATTATTTTATTCTTATTGATTTTATTTCTTCTCAGTTATACAGAACTATAGAATTAAATAATAAAAACTATTAAAAGTACATTTTATGGTGCCATAAAATTTATGTGTTTCTTGGAATTTGAAATAATTAAACATATGTAGAGTACATGTTTTATCTCTAAGTAGATGAAAGCTTCAGGAAAATATAAGAGCTAAATTAATTGAAAACTGTTAAATTTAAATTAAAAATGTTTAATATGTCATAAAAGGATGGGAACATATGCCCATATTTATACAAGTCTGTGGAGTTCAAATCATAGTGAGATCTTAAAATGGCACACTTAAACATAATTTGGTAAGTATTCAGAGGTTTTTTTATGTACATAGAATTTTCAAATTTATACATAAATATAGGTAAAACTAGCCAGAAAAAATATTGCTAAGGATGCATTTGCAGAAAGTACTACAACAGATAAATAAATATATATGTAAAGACTTTATATTCTTGGCAGATTTCAGTCTAAGAAATATGTAACTTAAAGCCATATACATATTATTAAATATCCACTGTATTCACTACTTTTTGAAACTTGATAACACTTCTTAATTAAAATGTGCTGTGCACTGTTTTGGGGTTGTTTTTTTTTTTGCTTATTATTTAATATTTAAAATAACCCTGTAAGTTATTGTCTACATTTTACAAATGAGGAAACAGTGAGAAAAATGTTAAATAACATAGCCAAATTCACACAACTAGAAACTGTTTTAGCCCAGATTCAAACCTTAGTAATTTGGTTCTAGAAGTGACACTCTTCATCATTTTGTGACATGGCCTTTGCAGGCTTTTTACAATTACAGTCAGTTCTCCAGTAAAATGTTGATAGAGACAAAGTTTGCAGCCCACATACTCAGCATTTTTGTCAAACCCCTCTGCTCCCATAACTCTAAGTTGCTCTGAGGTTGCTGCCCTTTCTAATGACTCCCAGGGTGATAATTAATAAAAGAAGTATCACAGATTGCTACATTTTTATTTTAATAATCATACTAGAGATGTGCCTACAGATTCAAAGAAATAGATCTGAATTTCTTAAATTTGAGATAACATGCAAGTCAGTGGTGATGGTGGAGAGGGAGGCTTAGCAGGTATGTAAGTGTAAGTGTAAGCAGGAGATTTTATTTAGTTTCCTTGAATTGCACCCCAGTACTTAATTATATTATTTGACTAGCACTAAAAGTATAATATTTTTGCATATTTGTATTACTCAGGGTTCTTCAGAGAAACAAATGTAATAGTGCAGTCCAAGGATAGGAGCACACTGATTCTCCTAGCTCAGTCAGGCAGGGAGGGAGTAAATCCTCCCTTCGTCCACTTTTTGTACAGTTCAGGCCATCAGAGGATTGGATGGTGCCTCCTACATGGGGAAGGGTAACTTACTTTTAGGAGTCCACCAATTCAAATGGTAATCTCATCTGAAAATACCCTCACAGATACACCCAGAAATGTGTAATCTGGATACACTCTGGCCTAGTCACATAGACAAAGAAATTTAACTCTCACAAGTCTACCCTTTGTCAGCTTGGAACTCATATGAATCTCCTTAAACCATATTTTTCTCCAAATAAAATAACAAGGTCATAATTCCGCCTAACATATTATAACTAGTCAGTATAAACCAAAAGTTCAATAATCCCTTTCCAGAAAAGGTGGTAAAGTCCTTGAGTAATATTTATTCTTCAATTTGATATTCCTTAATTTAAATAGTACAATGTAAAATTAACAGTAATTAATGCAGTGATATAAAGTCAATAAATCTTATGTATCCCACGTTACAGAATAAAAAAATAAAAAGGAAAACAAATATATCTAATCTTTGGTGGTCACATGCTCATAGCTGGTATTGATGACCACCTTCTTCCACTATTCACTCTGTATTCGCATTGACTTCAGCAAGCACCTCAGCAAGTCTTGGTTCTTTACCTAGTATGGTCATCAAACTTTCATTCCTGAAGAATCTGTGCCATTAGTAGTATTGTCTCGATTGAGCTGTTATACTTTTCCATTTAATTGCAGGGCAATTATGAGATCCCCCTAAGGAATCTCTTGTATTCCAAACATTCTCTTCCTTTACCTCCATGGGGGAGTAGTCCAATTTCCCTTGGTAGTCAGAATCATTCACCCCAGACAATACAGCAGCTTTCTTCTTTGCCTGCTGATTCAGAGGCATCAGAAACCCGAACTGCCTAAGTGACAGTCTTAACTTTTAGCTGAACAGAATTATTTTTGTGTCTCCTAGTAGAAGGATTACTTCCTCTAAGATTTTGGGCCAGCAGAACATAAATTCATGGGAAAAGCAAGATTTTGCTCTTCAGGATGGTGGGGGAACATGGTGAGACCAGTGAATTCCATGAACCATGTGGCAGCATATATTGTGTGATGAAGTGAGTTCTCATGGTAACTTGGTGACTTGGTGGCTCGTGGTTAAGCATTCAGTTTCTAAGGAGGCCCAGTAGCAGGCAAAAGCTGTTCCTCAAAAGGAGAATAGTTATTTGCTGAGGATGATAAGGCCTTGCTTCAAAAATCCTAAGGGCCTGAGTTGCAATGCACTTAAAAAGGGCCCGCCAAAGATTTTAAAAGCATCACTATCTGCCATCAATTCTTAATGCACCATAGATCTGCTGGATCATATGGCCCGAGCTACAGAAAATCTTGTTCTGTTGCAGAGCCTTCTCTTTTTCTGGGCCCCACTCAAAACTAGCAGATTTTAAGGTCCTTCAGTAAATGGGCCAAAGTAACACACCCAGATGAGAAATATGTTGCCTCCAAAATGCAAAGAGCTCCACTAGGCATTGTGGTTCCTTTTTGGTCGGAGGAGGGACCAGGTGCAACAACTTACTTTTCATTTTAGAAGAGATATCATCACCCATACCAGGGCTCCTGAAAATTTCACCGAGGTGAGAATTCCTTGAACTTCTGTTGGATTTCTTTCTCACTCTTTTGTATGCAAATATATCACTATTCAGTCTAGAGTAGTTGCTACCTATTTATTGCTTACTAGGTTCAAGAAGCATGTCATCAATGTCCGGTGTGACATCTTGTGGAGACAAAGGTGATTAAAATCTCTGTGAACTGGGGCGCCTGGGTGGCTCAGTGGTTTGAGCATCTGCCTTCGGCTTGGGTCATGATCTGAGGGTCCTGGGATCGAGCCCCACATCGGGCTCTCTGCTCGGCGGGGAGCCTGCTTCCTCCTCTCTCTCTGCCTGCCTCTCTGCCTACTTGTGATCTCTCTCTCTCTCTCTGTCAAATAAATAAATAAAATCTTTAAAAATCTCTGTGAACTAAATAATGACATAGGGTAATATTTGACCTAACCCTGAGGTAAGACAGTGAAGGTGTATTGCTGGCCTTGCCAACTGAAAACAAGCTGCTTTTGGTGAACCTTACAAAGTAGAGAAAAGGCGTTTGTCACATCAATAACTGCATACTAGGTACCAGGGGATGTGTTAATTTGCTTAAGCAATTAAACCACATCTGGTATAGAAGCTGCAATTTGAGTCTCCACCTGGTTTAATTTACAATAATCCAGTGCCAGTCTCCAAGTTCCATCTGTCTTCTACACAGGCTAATTGGGAGAGCTGAGTGAGGATGGGTGGGAATCACCACCCCTGCATCTTTCAAGTCCTCGATGGTGGCACTAATCTCTGCAATGGCCCCAGGAATGGAGCATTGCTTTTGTGGAGGCTGAGAATTCCCATAACCTACTGTCTGGAAACTGGAGGCCCAAGAAAGCCAGTGGTATAATACTAGTTTAAATCCAAAGATCTGAGGATCATGGGAACCAAGCGTGTTAATCCAAGTCCAAGAGCAGAAGACTGGTGTCCTATCACAAATAGGCAGGCAGGAAGGAATCATGCCCATCCACATTGGGGAGGTGTTACTGAGTTCACCTGTTCAAATGCTCATCTCTTCCAGAAATACCCTCATAGATACACTCAGAAAAAACCTTTAATCTGTGCACCCAGTGACCCAGTCACATAAAGTTAACTATCACAATATTTTTTAAAAGGATTTTATTTATTTGACACACAGAGAGATCACAAGTAGGCAGAGAAGCAGGCAGAGAGAGAAGGGGAAGCAGGCTCCCTGCCGAGCAGAGAGCCTGATGTGGGGCTCAATCACAGGACCCTGAAATCATGACCTGAGCTGAAGGCAGAGGCTTTAACCCACTGAGGCACTCAGGCACCCCAACTATCACAATATTTTAATGGCTATATAAATGCATAATTTAACTAGTTTTCCCAGCATTTTGGAAAACAATGTATTTAATGTCTAAACTGACTATACCCTTGAAGTGGAACCATACTAAGATGTTACTTGGAATGACTAAATGTCATTTTGCAATTGCCCACAAAATTATATTTCTTATGATTCTTGTCTAAATTCAGCATTTGAATATGCCACCCTCACCCTTGAACTAAGCTATACTCTAATGGAGACATAGTAGCCATCACACAGAAAGGCTTTTCAAATGAGGCTCATGTACCCTGCAAGTTTGAACAGCTCCAGTATGTACAACCAAAGGCTTGTGACCTTTGCTATTGGAAAAAAAAAAGTCTGTTGACTCTTGGGCTCATTATTTCACACACAACCAGTTGGATTAAAGTTTCCTAGAATGGAAATACCAGTTTTCAACACAGTGACTTTTTTTCTGTTGTAAAAATATGCTATTTCTCTTTTCCTGAGAGTCATTATTTTTACTACTGTATAATAAACTTTAGAACTACAAGGTATCTTCAGAAATAGGAATAGGTGAATCAGCTTATCAAATCATATTTTTCTATAACTTCCAGATAAGGCAGTAATGAGGGAAATCAGCACCCCCATAGAAATAATTTTATCTCACTTATTCTAAAATAAAAAAACTCTATAAAAGTATTGTGACTCTCATATATATATATTTAACATATACACTTTATCTTTTTTCTGATAACTCTCATTGTTTTTAAAATGTGTATTTTAAAATGTATATTTCCTGTTTTTCTTTGTTTACGAAATATATACTCTATCAATACCCAAATGAATATTACAACTTTTTTCATGTGGGAGTCCTAGAGCTTTCTTCCCCTGTGGATCTCAGAACATTTTCTGAAACATTTGAGGGGAGATGTTTCATCATGCACTATACTTATGTATAAGAGAAAACCTGCAAATCACATTTAAGAATTGATGATAAGGAGTCATAGAGTTGATTAATTTCCTTCTGCATGCAGGCTGAAAAAATTAGCAAAAGTTGTATAACCAAAAAAAAAAAAAAAATCCTAGTGTGTAGTATTATTTTCAAAATAGCAGTTGCTTGAAGAGAGGTATCCAACTCTCTTACCCCAAGATCTTTGTTGAAATACCAAAAGTAATTTTCCCATTACTTTTGCAAGTAAAAGTAAGTGTTTTTTTTTACAAGAAAAATCCCATTTCAGCCATGGAAACAGAAGAAGAAAAGTTTATCTTACACCCCAAAACCTTTAGGCTAGAAATGAAAATGATAGCAGAGAAAATAAGATTCACTCTCCTCTCACAAGCACCAGTGAGGAATCATAGAAAATGAGGGGAGAAAAGAAAGTTTGGACAACTCCATAGTTACCACTTTTCTCAATAGAATTCTACACTCCCCCATGATTTGGAAGGAAAATTCAGGGACACGGTCCAGGCCCAAAGAGAATGAATCTCTTAGACTCTCAGTATGCGGAAACAGCAATTTTGGAGGTCTACATTTTGTGTGGTGGAAGCTGGTTCAGGAAGCCGGTAGGTTTTGTCCAGAGCTACTTCTGGATACAGTGGCCTTGCTGTATTAGCACAATCAGGAAGGAGCCTGGATGTGGCCAAAAGTGAAGAGGCTAGGACAAAGGATGGCAAAATACCTAACATTTCCTGACTCTGTCACTTCACCAAACATAAAGATTTTTGTGCTTTTGAAATGCTCATGGCCCTAAACCATTCTACTTGATGTTTAGTTCACAGCAAATAAATTCAGCTTAATGCCTATGTCTACATTTCTGAGAATAGTACAGTAGAAAGCGGGAGGATAAGAGGAAAATACATTTATCATATTGATGAGTTACAATCAGGTCTGAAAAGTGTGTTCTTTGTTTAAATATGAGTAAGTAAAAAGAATTAAGTAAAGGAAAAGTGGAACTGGTAAATCATGAGAGTATAGTGTCAAGGAAGCTAAGGAAAAAGTGTTTTAAGAAGAAAACTCTTCTTCTTAAAAAGAGTTGTCAACTGATTCAGATACTGGGAATGATATGAGGACTAAAAATATTTGTGCATCTAGGGGATTCAGACTCGTGGTGAATTTATTCAGGGTGATTTTTATGGAGTGATGGGAGTGGGAGCTAGGTTGGAGGGGATTATAGAGTTACTGGGAGGTGTGTGGGAGGTTGAAAAATGCCTCTTCAAAGATGTCCTGAGATTAAAGATTTCTACCATTTAGAAATGTGCTGTCTTATTAAAGGGGGATAGCTCACAATGTATACGTATATCGAATTGTCACACTGTATACCTTAAATATCTTAAAATGTTATTTGTCAATTGTACTTCAGTAAAGCAGTAAAAAAGAGGAATAACTGTTGGGTGAGAAGAAATATATGCGGTTATGAATACATGAGTGCATATATGCATATAATTTTATATGAAAATATATACATATATAAAAATATAAATTGTTTTAGTGGAACAGTATTTCCTTGAATGTGCTTTAGTAAAAAAAATCTTTTTCACCTATGCTTTAGAATAACAACTAACAAACAATAAAAGTAATCTGTTCAGTTAAATAAAAATGAAAATAAAGCTACTAAACCCCTCTTCTATTTACTTCTCATGGTGTAAGGCTCTCAATTAGTGGAAAATCCTCCATATGCTTATATCCTTCATTTGAGTTTAACTCCTATTGTGTCAAATTTATAAAATAAATTTAATTTAAAATTTACAGACCATATGTTGAGTTAAACTTGAAATCTCCTAGGACGCCTACAATAAGATAAATATTCAAATTGGTGAAGGAAGTTTCCACAGCATAACCCCTACTTCTCCTTATTGCATATCCAGCCATTTTTATCCAAGCTGCAGTGCATAAAATAGACATCATATCATCCTAGGGCTGCCAATCATATTGCTCTAATTGTTGCAGAAAACTTAACGTGAATTTACCTCTGCTAAAATTGTTACTCCACAAAGAGTTTCTTAAAGTACTTTATCAAGATTCTGTGGTATAGAACTTTACAATGTGAAATGGCATTCTAAAATAGAGTCACTTCCTGAAGAAGCAGAGTTTTCACCCTCGTTGGAGTTATCATTGCTCAAAGTTGAGAGAGGAAAGCAAAAGAAATAATTATCTTGCATGAATGAGCAGATTTCTCTTCTTTCACAAACTATATTGGTGACGTCAGTTTGCCTATGTTTTGCACGGAGATGAGCCAAGTGCCTCTTTGCAGAAGGAGTTGGGAAAATAGTAAACAGACAACTGAGGTTTGGGGTAGAGAGGAATAGAGGTGGAAGTAAAGAAAAAAGCCTTCTTTAGGGTTTGTAGAAAAAAATTCTTAAAGTGATCTGATACCTTTCTCTGATGAAAATAATATATCTCCTTGAATATAGGAGCTGTTATAATCGCTAAGAGAACGCACTTATATTGTTTTTGAAAATATACAGAAAATATCTGTGTAAGGTCTTTCTTTAGCAAATCTAAATTGTAGGCAAACTGGCCTGTCACTTGAGTATTATATACTGGAAGTTTCTGGAATATATGGGTATTGCAGGAGCCTCTGACCAATTTCAATATGGTAATCACAGTACAGACGTCTTGGGCTTTGGTATAAGGCCATGTCCTCCTCAGGAGATGCTATTCTATGCTTGAAAAGCAGTTCCATACTTGCTATGGGGCCTCAACAGAGCCTGAATGCTGGACCATGGGCTAGTATGCGATGATGGCATCCAAACAGGCCATCGTGAGGCTGGTATTACCTGATTTTACAAATTTGAAAAATAAACAGATAAAAACAAGAATGAAAGTACCAACCATTTTTTTTTTTTTTTTGCTAAAAAGATAATCAGTGTTTTTCATGGAATATGTGTATCTCCTCTCACTCTGCCTGCTTTTCCCCTGTTCCCATTATATAAAAGAGTATACTGATAGCAGCCACTGTTTCAATTCAGGTTTTGGGTAGGCTTGTGATTCCATTGACACCAACCAAGTATAATATGATGACTGATATACAGAAAAAGAAATGTGTATCCTGAGGGGCAAAACAAAAAAACTGTGCTTAGTTATTCTTGTTTCCTATTCCAGATCCTTTTCCATTGCTCTCCACTACTTTCTTTGCTCCTAGAAGTGTCCTCTACCTATAGATTCAAATGAGTTCCCTTACCTTTAATAACCGGATGGCTTCAGAACTCAGCTATAGCTATACTCTCTGGGTTCAGCACTGTGGTGGTCACAGCTTCACATGACTGCTTCTTGTAGAATGTTCCAGCAGGCCATGTCTTTCCCTTAACCCTGCCTAAATATGTGTGAAAGCTCCTTCCTTAAACTCTCCTTAATTACCTTTTGAGGGTACCATCTGTTTTCCGATGGTCTCTAACAGAAGCAGCTGTTTTGATGCAGCTGTAACAAAATGGTTGGTTAAAAAAAAAATGTAAAGAAACTGTTCTTATGAATTACATGAGATATAAACTGCATATCCCTAAACTTCATAGTATCGCCAAGCCTTGCCCTATTTCTTACACTCTGCCTCTTCTCAAACTCTTGGCCAGCATCTCTCTACACTATATGCAATCAGGGATTCTCATTGCATCCTTGATTCCAGTAGTTCTGAGAGTTAGGGACCTGATAAACTTATAGTTAGGGGAGACTCAGGAATGCAGAGACTCAGGAATGCAGTTCTGTTATGTATATGACATGGCAACTTAAAAAAAATTTAATTTTTCAAGGTCTGAACAGAATAATTCCAAGGCAAAGTTGTCACTGTGCCAAAACAGTGACATCCAAATGTTATGTACTATACTTAGAAGTGTTTCAGTATATTAATATCCAGGAACATGAATAGATAGACTAACTTCTATTACACATACTATGAAATTAACAAGAGGAAAATTCCAGACTTCAATTATAGAATGTAAGCTTCTAAAGAAGAGTAGGATTGTGAAGGGTCTTGTTTGATGAGAATACATTCTCTTCATGGATTTTTGCTGGGGTGCAAATCCGCCATAACACCCTGATAGTATTAGAAATGCCTTTATTTACTTTTCAGTGTTTATTTGATCCCAACTGCTTAAAAATTCATAAGCACTCAGTCAAGCATATGCAAGAAAAAAACAAGTTTAGAATAGGTGAGTAAACACAGAATATGTGAACTTTTATAAAGCTAAAGATGTGTTGAATTTAGCTCAACTCTATTTTTGTAAAAGTTTATAACTATTTGCCAGCTTCTTTAAAAGCAAATACAAGCAAACATACATTCCATAGTTATTATTAAACTTCACCTGTACCTTTCAGGTGAATTTATCAGTTTTGTTTCCGACAGGTGTTATCTGTAGAAACAAGATTTAATCGTGTGCTTTTTAAACTGACAACTGATGAGCTGAAAGTTAGGGCTTGATGATATAGAAGGATCTTTGAACTCACTTTGCTCTGAGTACCAACCTGACTTTCTTTCTTTATATACTTTCTCTTTCACTATATACAATTCCAGTTTTGAGGCAGAGAGCAACGAAACCATTATAGGCATATCTACTTTGTTGGAATCTTTTTGTTAGAGTTTTTGAGGCAATTTTTTTTTCTCCGTACATGCCATTAAAATCAATTCATGTTTCTGTGTATGGTCGAAATTGGACCTCAATTGACTAAATAACAATGAAATGGAAAGCTGATCTCCATCTACCATTATAAACTTAATCTTTTTAATGCTGTCTTTGATCTTCTTTTGATCTTACTTTTTTTAGAGTTCTGCATTTGTAAACCATTTTCCTCAGTGCTTGATTTGATATATTTACAAACCTCAAAAAAATAAATGCTGCAATAGAGAAATAATTGCCAATAGCTTCACTTTTTTCTCCTCAGGTTTGCCATGTTTTTCCTCCCTCAGTCCAAACTCATCCTCCTAAGCTTTCTCTTTCATTCTTTCTTCTCTCTCTCCCTCCCTCCATCCTTCGTGCCCCCAACTGACTCAATCTTATTTTCAATTCTTCTGTTACTTCAGTAAAATTTCACTTGAATGGGGATCAAAGTAAAATATTACAGTGATTCAGTGTGATGTGAACATGAGACATATATTTCAGATATCTGGATCACACTCCCTCCTCCATAGTGTTCTAGTTCAGTGAAATTTAGAGCAAATTATTAAACTGATACTCACATGTAATTCAATACCTGTCTGAATAGGTTGAATAAGAATTATTCACAAATGGCTCTTTTCCTCTTACTCCAATGGTTTTAGTCTAAAGACTAGTCCTATAGAGTTAATTGTTAACGTTTCTTAGAATCCATGGCACATGTTGAGGAATTTTTACCTGTGATTAATGTTTTATGTAAATGTTGACTCAACAGATAAAAGTTCTTCAATAAAATTATATGTTTATATATATAATTATATTCATAGCTATATTAATTATAGCATATAATATATGCATAATAATGTATACATTTATTATAGAAAATTGGATTACTGATTAAGCACATCATTGTATCTCTGGTGATCTCACAAATAAAATTCATTTTTATTATTAAATGATTTTAATCCCATACAAATTTACTAGCACTATGGCTTTTAACAATTATAATTCTTTTAACTTCTCAGAGTTTCCTTATTTGTCAACAGGGAATAATGTGTCTGGCCCTATGAATTTATTTGCTGAATTTAAATACAGAATATATATACGTAGCTAGTTTTTGCAAAACATCTGCACAGCTAAGCACAAACTAAGTGGTGGTGGTGGAGAAGGTTGTAGTGGTGGCCTTTGTTGTTATTTCTGCCCTCTGGCTTTCCAGCAGCTCCCCATTAAGATGGGTGGATGGATGGATGGATGGATTTTTAAGTTTTATAGTATTGGTGTATTTTAGAGTATCTCAAAATCAAGTTGGACAGCATCCCAATGTAATTTAGAACTGAAGAGATGGATGTTTCTTTTGCTGCTATAATAAACAACCACAACCTTGCTGGCTTAAAATCATTCCACTTTATTATCTGTAAGCTTTGAATGTCAGCCATCTCAACTAGGTCTTAACTGTACTAAAATCAAGATGTTGTCAGGATTTCTTTCCTCCCGGAGGCGCAAGGGGAGAGTCTTTCCCTTTGCCTTTTCCAGCCTCTAGAGGCTGCCTACATTGCTTTGCTCATGCCTCTGTGCTCCATCTTTAGGCCTACACACCTGGATCTCTCCCTGCCTTTCTTCCAGACTCACACCTTCCTCTAACTCTCTCATCTGCTTCCCTCTTCCACTTTCAAAAACTCTGATTACATTAACTCCACCCAAAGAATCCAGAATAATGTATGATCTCCAGACCTTTTGCTTAATCACACCAGCAAAGTCTCTTTGCCATGTGAGGTAATATCTCTATAGGTCTCAGGGATTATGAATGGGTGTTTTGAGGGATCATTCTGCCTCAAGAGGCCTCAAGAGACCTCTCTCATCTTTCAAAAACTTCAGCTACATCTTCCACTTTTTTATGAAATGCCTGTTTTTATGTTTTACTGTATGTCTGTTTTGCTTATTTATTCAGAGTTTATTTATAAATAATGGATATCAATCTTCTTCCAGTTATAGGTGTTTAAATATATGTTCCTAGTTTGAAACTGATCTTTCAATTATCTTCCCTGACAAAAGATCGTGAAGTCATACTGTATTTTCTTGTATTTTAAACTTTTGCCTTCATTAAGTTTTTGCTTATCACTCAAACCTTACAAAGAAAGACAAGACAAACAGAAAATATCCCCCTAATCATACTGCCAGAGGAATCTTAGGCTTCCTGACTTGCATACAAATTTGTTCTGTGGGAGATAATGAAATGAAGATTCCTAATTGGAAATGAATCTAGACATTCCACTTTTATTTATTTATTTTTTTTTTGCCATGGGGGAGCATACAGAATGCCATGCCACAATTGTGTTGAGTGAGTTAGGTGACCTGAATGAGTGACTGGTGCCATAGAGACTCTGTCAAGGTGGCCATCAGCATACAGGTTAGAATGTCCTGTAAATACATGAGTTCATCAAGGCAAATCTGCTAGGAGGCTGAGAAGGAGCCATCAAGGAGGGGGGTAGGAGAAGAACCAGAAGAGCTTAACATTGAGAAAGCTGAGGAAATTTTGGGTTCAAGGAGGAGGTTATGATTTATAATATTAAACACTCCCTGGAGACTAGACAAATGAAAACTCAGAATTCATTGCATATAGCAACAAAAATTCAGTACTAGTCTTCCCAAAAGCTCATTTAGTGGATGACTAAAAGATGACATTGATATTGCTGTGATCTGAACAATAAATGAAAAAAGAGGAAGCAGATATAAGGATTTGGATGTCTTTTTCAAAAAGCTCGGCAATGCCAGGGAGTAGAGAGGGAAAGAGCTGCAGAAGGCTTGAGGTATAAAAACAAGTGGAAAAGACATGAGGAGTTTTCAAAAATGCAGATAGATAAAGAGACAACTTATAGGGGGAAATAGGATAAGGTCTAATGACTGGAATGAAATTCTTGAGGTAGCGTTTATGGGATCCAGAGAACAAGTGGAGGAGTTAGTTTCAGTCAAATGAGACATTTACTATCATAACAAGAGAAAGAAGTTGATAATAATTCACCACCGCTTTTGCAGATGAGGTGTGAGGAATTTGAAGGAGTTCTTATCTGAGTGTTTCTATATTTCTGTGAAGTGGGAGACAAGATTTTCTGCTGAGAATGAGTGGGAAGGTATTAGGGTAGGACGGTTGAAGAGATAAGAAATGGTTTGATCAGATATTATGGAAAATGGAGAAAAACCTTATCAGAACAGAGAATTGGTGAGCAGGGTAAATGGCCCTATTGAGCTCAGAGAACATTAATTTATAGAGGCAATTTTCTGAGGATTTTGTGATTTTCTCCAGTTGGATTCAACTGCCCAGGTATAGGAACAAAGAAATCAGTCTGTTGGATTGCTTCAGCTTTGGTTTGTTAGGTGGGTTCCAAAATGGAAATTGAAAATGGAATTGAAAATATTAACAAAGATGTGGTTGAAGAAATTGATCAGAGTTTGTAGGCGCTAAAGGAGAAAGTAAATCTGACGTAGAAAGCCCTTATATGTGATTAATTATATATCACAGAAGTGAACCCAAAATAACCCAACTAAATAAAAATATTACTTTTTGTGGATACACCTACTTACCTTGGCCTATTTCTGGGGACATTTTAAGATTAGGGAATACTAAAGACACATGAATACCTTCTCTGTCAATTTCTTTGATTTGTTTAATCATGTTCTTCTCATGAGAGTGTATTTTGTCCACATTTAGAAGAAGTATCATAACATATTTTCTAAACTATTAGTTCCTTTTCATTAGATCGCTCATCAATGCCGTATTGTCCCTAGGTCTTCCTTCAGCAGGTTTCTTGTGTGACATTTTTAATCTGGTGTTTTGAAGCTCATGTAACCAAGAATACATATGAAAGGATAATATAATTTTAGAAAATCATTACCCCTCTGATCCACAAAATCTTATAACTTTAAATCAGGTTAATGTCACCTTTGACATTTCTTTGTGAGGTTAAATGTATTTTGGTCATTTAGTCTTGTTCGGTATATATTCTTGCTCTTCTGTAAACCTTTCCCTTGCTGAAGTTTAGTTGATTAAGGTAGTGATTCAGAACTCACTGGAAGACGTGGGTAAGAAATGTGGGAGGCTTCACATAAGATCCTTAAATTGGCTTTCCCAGCACTGGGAAACTTGCTAGGACAGGACTCACCTTACTGCACTGCTGAGAAACTGTGCAAGAACAGAGGATTTTACCAACACTGCCCTTCAAAATTCTTATCGAGGTGTTCATTACTACTTCTCAGGACCATGTTTTTGCTGTTGTGTGAGAAATACCTTCAGATTGTGAGCCATCCTTCTGATTACTGTGATTTTATTATACCTAAACTGAAACAATTCTGATTTTATTTGCACACTTTTGCACCAATTTCATCCCACCAGTATAAACAGAGAAGCCTAATGAAAACTGTATAATTTACGCTGGGGTTGAAAATATCCTCTCCCTCATAATTTGTATCTTCATCCTTCTTACAGATTATGAAATATTCAGTATTTTTATCCTGAGACACATTGCTCTTAACATATTTGGCACAGAAGGTTATCTTTAAAATCCCTTCTAAATCTCCCAAATTAATGTTCTATGTAGTGAGCACCTGCCAGCTTTGATACAGTTATGGGATTAGACATTTTTGAATGATTTTTGACTCTGACGGTTGTTTGCATGCTGTTACCAAATCTGGCTGTGTTTCAGCTCCAGTATCTTCCGTTTCACAAAGGATTTGCTGTGAACCTAATAAATGTTTTCATCTAATTTTATAATTACCATACCTAGGAAGTGCCTTTATTAGAACTTGGCACTTTCCTGCATATGAACTGCGGCCCCTGTAATTGACTTTAACCAAGTGAGTACTAATCCACACTGTTTCCTTGGAGATGGGCTTGGTGGCTGGAGAGGCCCTCTATTATACTTCTTTTTCACTGATAAAATAAAAGTTTATTTAACTTCTACATATCAAATTAGATGTCATAATTAGACAGAGTTAATCCTGCATCCATATGCTTTAACAGGTTATAATAATATTATTAAATGGGGGACTAAAACCTCTCAGAGAGAAAAATGTTAAGAAATAAACACTAAGAAAAAAAGAAAAGAAAAAAAAAAGAAATAAACACTAAGCCCGATGACAGCAATACGTCGTGCATAACTTGCACACCACTCTTCAAAGACACGCAGGCTGATGTGTGCAAGTGGCTCATTCATCTTGCTTTATTTCCTAAACTAAATGAAAAAATGTATTTTACTTTTTGAGACAAATTTTATCTCAAATAATCTGTATAAATTCATGTCTTGGAGTTTCTGGATCCTCTTGTAAAATGGAAGAATTGTTCATCTGAGGACAACTGCTTTCATAGTCAATCTGCATAATATTTTCTTAATAAACATCGAATAAATTTAAACAAATATGTACATTTTATGATAAGTAAAGAAAAAAAACCCATTTAGCTCCTTGAAAAAAGCTAACATTAAAATACATCTAAGTAGAAGTTGAGAATGAACATTAGAGTTTTATTTGTATATGCTATTTCTCGTGTATCTAAAAAATATATTCAAGAATATTCCTAATTCCTTTATCAAAGCAGATGGCTACATCGGAGAGATGTCTCTCTCACATTTCCATTTAACTTAATGGGACTAATTTCCCCCAATTTTCCTTCAGCAAGATTCCAATTATCTTTAACTTATGGCAACAAGTTTTTTAGGTTTGATTCTTAAACTATGGGTACTGAGCTCTCCTCAAAACTGGTGCCTGCAATTGAAACTACTATGTATTGAGTAGTAAAATAAGTGATTCAAATTTAATGAAGCCAATGTCTGAAGTTCAAGTAGGATATCCCTTAATGTCTGAGACACATAACTGAACTGGCAATTGCACTATAATATACAATATACAATTAGTATAATGAGGACAAAATAATGTGATGCTATTAGAGTGTAAGAGATTTTTTAACCCAACATACAGGGATCAGGGTTAGATTATTGAAGAGGTTAAGCCTTTGCCGAATTTTGTAGTAAGAATCCAGGTGATTGGGGGCCAATTCAGACAGACAAAACACACAGAAAGATCTAAAGAAAGATCAGCTTTAGTGCAACAAGGTAGTAGATAGTTGCACCTTTCATTGAGATAGGAATCAATACACTATAGCATGAACATTGTGTTAATTTCTTTAAACTGTTTTAGCTTGTAAACATTTAAAATGTGGGAATCATCAAGCCTCAAATCCTATGATGCTACATCTGAACTAGTAAAGTGATCTTTGTTACCAACATCCCTATGTAGATTAATAATGTGTTGTCCCTTTTCAGTTGCACCAATTTCTTCCCTGTCCTTTATGGATTAGTTATCTCAAGCTATATGTATTTTGCTTATGCTATTTCCTAGAAAACTTATCTCCCCATCTGACCTTGTGCAAAATAATGCATATACATATATAGTAGTCCTTTTAGGCTCCAGTCTGGTTCTATCGTATCCACTAATGAATCTCTAACTCTCACAGGTGAGAGCTTTACTTCCTCTCTTCTGTTTCTCTCTTGCTACATCAAAGAGTACAGCATTTGTAGCTGTGCTACCACCATGTAGGTATTATGCAAGGCACTGATGATACCTCACTCTCCTGGGTGGTCCCTTTCAGCCCTAAGGGGTGCCATGAGGGTGCATCTAAGTCACTGGAGAGCTTTCCAAAATTCTCGCGCTTGGAGCCCTAGGCCTGGGAATGTCTGTTAAGAAATAGGGTGGAAATGTGGAAAAAAAAAAAGTTCTCCAAGTTATGTTAATTTATGCTCCTTTAGTCTAGCTCCCCCACCCCTCCACCGCAGTTTGAGAGCCACTGGTTCTGAGCTGCAGAAACCTTTGTAGAGCTACCCGTCAAGGGTCATAAACTTAGATGGTAAATAAGAAGGAGAAATGACAATTTGGAGTAAACATTCAAAGGTCATAATCTAACATTTATTTTTGGATCAAAGTGTAGTAGGGAGTCATTAGAAGTCTGCAAAGAAAGAGGCAACATGAATAACCATTTTAAGGATGCGGTGTGAAATGTGGTAAGCAAAGAAAAAGCTATAGTTTTGAAAACTTATTATAAGGCAGAGATGGATTTCACCCTGGGGAAAATGCTGTCAATTCAGGAACCACAAAATGCCATAGTAGGTATGTGAGAATAGCAGGAGATAAATTTGTTTTCCAAAAAGATTTGAATTTGAATCTCAGTTCCTTTGTTTATATGCTGTGTGACCATGGACAGATTACTTTACCATTCTGATCCTGCCTTTTAATATGTTAAAGATATTAGATATAAATACACTTTATAATGTTTGGTCAGTACTAAAATAAGATCATGCATGTTCAAGAAATGGCAGTTTTCATGATAGCTCTATTTTCAGTACCTTGTGAAAAATAGCAATAGGGCCATACTAAGAACATTGGACGATAAAAAAGTTATAAAGGGTATAATTACTTTGCACAACTTAAAATCTCTGTGTGGAGATTCAACACAAATAAAGCATCTAATCCTATTTTTAAAATATGTTGAAATATGCATCACTCTCCTGCTAGCACCAAGGCCATACTCTAAGCATTCAACTTCTCTATAACCTATAGCAATCCAAAAAGGGGGCGTTTTCCCTTTCACACGGGGGGAGAAATTGAGGTGCAGAGAGATGAAGCATTTTGCATATGACCACACAACTACTAAGTTGGGAGTCTGGGATCTGAACCAGAGACCATCTGCCTTCAGCGCCCATCCCATTCCATCATGATCTATGCCCAAAATAATTTGTAGTTAACTATTAATCTTTCCTGTCTACTCTATTCCCACCCAAGTTTGGCCCTTATTTTCTTCCACATTCACTATTACAAAACACTTTCTAAGTAGTCTCTCCACACCTCTAGTTTCCTGTCCATTTGGATCTTTCCAGACCTATGTATTGAGTACCTACCTCATGCCTGGCATTATTCTAGTACGGGAGATACAGAAGTTATTCTGTCTCTTTTTTTTTCTGCGGGCAGCCTGTCTAGGGGAGGAGACACAGCAAGTACCTAAACAAATATGGATGTAGAATATATAGTCTAGAATGATAAGACTGATAAATAAAAATCAAGCAAAGGAGGAGGATTGAAAGTTAGATGAAAGTTACCATGAAGTGGTTATTTATAATAAAGTTAACGGGAATTAGAGCAGACACTTGAAGGAAGTGAGAGAGTGAGCCATGCATAAATCTGGGAGCCAGTGTTCTCTGGAACAGGAATAGCAGGGAAGGGTGTAAGTGTGCTCTGGGTGTTAAAAGAGCAGTGTGGGTGGAGCAGAATTTTTGATAGAAAGAGACAGAGACAGAGAAAGACAGAGAGAGATGGTGAAAGAGAAAAAACCCCCAAAAACAGGAGATCAGGAGATAGTAGGGACTAGACCTAGGTATAGTAGGGGCTAGGCCTAGAGCCTTAAAGGCCAGAATAAGGATTTTGGATTTTACTCTGAGAAGTTGAAAAGCCACTGCAAAGTATTAATTAGAGAAGTGACACAATCCAACCTGTATTTTAGAAAAAAAAAAAAAAATCACCCAATCTATGCTGTTTTTATATGAAATGCTGCTGGTTACCTTTCCAAGATACAGCATCAATCAGGCTTCTTTCTTCCTCATAACCCAGCAGGACCTCATCCCCACAGCCCACTGATTTCAGCTTCTGTGTAATAGTGCAACTGTGTCAGGGGTAATAGTGTTCAGAATAATAGTTTCTACACCAGGACCATTAGCCCTATTGATCTCTTGATCTACAGAGTATTTGATCTTTCAAAATGCAATTCTTCCAGGAATCCTCTATTTATTTCTAATAGAATATTCATTTTCATCTCAATAGACATTGATTGTTCTTCTACACAATGGTTTTGGAAATCTTGTTCTGCAGAATTGAGATAAAACTCTTGGTGTTCAAGCTCTTTTTGTCCCTGCCACAGTTTGTTTTTCTCTTTGGGGATGGTCTTTTCTTTACCCATACTCCATAACTAACCCATAACTAAGTTCTTTCAGTTCTTCAAAACTTGCTCAAATTCTGCTCTATCTAGGAAGCTTTACTTGATTTTTCTTTGTGAGAGTAATTGCTTTCTCTTGTGATCTTCCATGATGTAGATTCATATATATATTTTAACTAAGCTTTACCCCCAATGTGGGGTTTGAATTCGTGACCCTGAAATCAAGAGTTGCATGCTCTACTGACTGAGCCAGCCCTTTTTATGCCACTTAGTATTGACTATACTCTGTCCTATCCATGATCATTCATATCTTATCTCTAGTGCAAGGATCTATGGGGCAAGGCTGTGTGCCTAATCCATCTTTATGCCTAGGATAATGTCTTAAACTCAATAGGAAATAGTTGCCTATGTCAACAGTCAGTTAATTCTTAATATGATCATATCTATTCTGATTGTGTATGTCATTTATTTCCATGATTCAGTTGTAACCTCTTTTAAACAAGAATGCACATTTGTCCTTTAATATGTTCCCCATGTGCTCCATGTGGATGTCTATTACTTTCCCTCAAGTCTTCAAAAGTTTATCAACTTAATGGTCAGTTAATCCTCCAGGATGGAGAAATTTGCCAGTGGGTTAAAAGATTTAAATCATCCCTAGAGCTCCATTCTGAAACAGAGATTTCTTAGTTTCAAAATGTTTGTGGAATGCCCCATGCACTGAGGAGAGAGAGTGAGATAGTAAGGGCAGGTTCAAAGCCATTCTCCAGTGGCTCTCTAAAAAGCTGAGATGCCACAATTGGGGTCAGAAACCTTAATCTTTGCTATCAGAGTTTTTATTGCTCGGTGTGTTTTGATACACTCCAGAGGGAACTGTCATCTTATCTTGCTTATTCCACAGGTTTGGGAAACAGGCTTGTAGAGAGTATGTTGAAGTAAGAGAAAGAGGTGAAATGAAATATCAATTTTACTTAGTCTTAGAATATTGTATGAAGGTATAATATCTGCATCATTCAATTACAGAGGTGTAGATAAGTTGCAGAAAAAGTCAATTAATTATGATATAAAAATTTATTTTTAACTTTGCTATTTTTATGTTTCTTGTACAAATTAATACTATGCATCAAATAAGTTAGGTATAAATCTCAATACAAGTAATGTTTACATTAAACATTACACCAAATAATTAAGAATAAAACCTACATTTCCAAAATAAAGCTTCTGCCAACCTGCAAACTAACACAGGTAAGTGGAAATTATATGGAAAATGTCAATTCATGGTTTAGGTAGACCACAGCCCAATCATTTTATGTTCAAATACTATCTTACTATTTAAAATCATACATTATTATAATCATATTATTTCCTCATCTATTGCTATACATCTCCACCTGACTCCTTAAGACTTCTTTGAGATTCAGCCAAAGGGATACTAAATGATTTACTATCAGGTTTTCTACATGCTGGAGAGAGTCAAAAGTTGGGCAGATATAAATTTAGGAAAGGAGAGATTCAAGAGTTCAGTCTAAATCATGGGTATAAGAACACAGATGAGACAGGAAAATTTATTCAGAGCTTCATAGAGCAAGGTGAGAATGATGCAATGTTTGGTACAAGTGGCAAAATTATGTGTCCTAGCAGTGTTGGTCTGCCAAAATATTGTAAGTACTGAATTTTTTTTTTCCTGTAGACTGTAGAGTTTACAATTCAAATAAGAAAAAAATAAGAATTTGGTGAAAATTTAAGCAGCATGACTTAGTTCTTTTATAATCTAAGGAAGATATCAATGATTCTTTGGAGCAGAAAGTAAGGATAGAATGTATTTAATTTGATGGAAGTAAAAGTTTTAGGAAGGAATAATTTTATTAGAGTTATATGAAAGAAGAGGTTGTCTGGTACTTAGTCCAGAAAATAATGGGAGTATTAAAATACTTTTTTTTTTCAGGGAATGAAGGAAACACCGTAAATCTCTTTGAATTCTTACCTTTGGGTTTATTTATCTGATCTATAATGAGGCTTCATCTTGCACTTGTTCCTCCTAATCTGGTATTTTTTTTCACTTAACATGCTGGTATCTTGTTATCTATAATTCATTAAACTACTGCTATATAAATATTAACTAACTTTTTCTTTTAAACTCTAGAAAACAGAAGTAATTCTTCCTTATAATAAAATTTATTGACTGCTGTTTTTTTTTTTTTTACTTTTATTCCTACTGCTGTCTTTCAGTTCTGAGAAAAAAATTAAATAAGTACATAAATAAAGTGACAGCATATCTCAGGGTAAAGTAGGAAGAATAAAAGACAACTGAATGCCCTGCTTTTTCTTGTCCTTGTATGAAATGCAAATTTGTCCCATTTATCCTTGTAATTTTAGAAGACTAAATGTTACTTTGGTATGCCCCACCGAAACTTTTTATAAAATAGCTTTCTTCTTGATATTATGGTTCAGAGATTTGCATCTGGTTCTAGAAAGGCAGCATGACATTCATCTGGCACACCTCTCTTGAAGGTTCAGGTTACTCCTAATTTAAATAAAGTAGAAACAGGTAATGATATGTTTAAAGGTTTTTTAACCTCGTAATTATTCAATAATGGTCATTCCCTTATCTGTATCTGTATCAAAATAAAAATACTAAAAGAAAACAAGTTAAAATGATGTGTTACTGAATATTATTTTTTGTCAGTAATATAAATACATTCTTTATACCAAATCAGAAGGTTTTTGTTGGGTATGATGGGCACCTTTTTATCTGCAGCAATAACAATTGTCTGGCCTTGAAATAAATTCACAGTAACTACAGAGCCTTATAGTCTAGGTGAGTGTATATTCCTAGTGTTGGGCATGAGTCCTGGGCTCTGCTGGAGAAGCTTAGATTAGAAGCATTTCTCCAGAAGCACTGGAGTGCAAAGTGGGAGGATTTGAGTGTTATACCTTTTGCTGGTTTAACTTGAAGGCTTTCTTATCCTGAGCTTACGAAACTGTATACTAAGAATGGAAATTTCATGAAACGTTAAGGGGCTAGGTTGGTTATGAGATTTTGAGTCTACAAAAGTTCAAATACACGTAGAAGGTAGAAGATAAGTTCAAGCCAGCCACTAACATATACATACTTAATGATTAAGCTTCTCTGTAGGCAAAGCCCTGTGCAGGGTGCTGGGGACAATCACAGAAGAATGAGCCATTTTCCCTGTCCTTAGAGAGCTTTAAAATTGTTGGAGACAACATCTATACTCATGAAGCATCAAACCCCAAAACAGAGTGCATAGCAAAGACACACTTAAAAGGCATATAGAATACATTTTTGCGTATAAACAGTCTTAAACAATATAGCATACAATAGCATCTTCTGAAGTAAAAGCAATGTCAGATGCTATTCTAAATTTAGGTGTAAACCTAAAATTTTCACTTTAAATTCCTTTTTTGTGTGTATGGAATAAAAAAAAACTGTCTTCTAGATTTTTAACATTCTATCATTTTTTAGTGCTGTACTTCTTCATCATTAATTTGGTTCCCTTTCAATTTACTAAAGCTTCTCTGATTCTGAAAATGAGTTGATGATTATGCTATTTGGAACACTTTGACAGTGACAAGGTAACTAATGACATGAAAGAGTTAATTAATCGTGTTCTCTGATGTGCCTTCTGATATCTAAAGTGTTGTTTCGAATTTAATTATTTCCCAGTATGTGATTTCATTCATTTTGGAAATAATTTGAGAGGACTCATGCTTAAAATCTAAGTAGACGTGTATAAAGGGGAAAATACACAACACAAGAAAGGCCCTGATTAAGCACGAAAATAATGAAGACAAGTGAGAACAAAGACTTCCAAACCTATCGTATCATGGAATCTTTTGTAAAATCTACCATATCCTCTGTGAAAATTGTGTGCAGAAATTTCTTCACTTGTATCCAGAAATATGGAGGCTAGAGCCCTGGAATAGGATAAATTGGAAGAATTGGAGAGCTAACTCTCTCACTCCTCTCTCACATCTTCTATACGAGAGACAATGATTTTTTGGGCCTTGTCATACAAGAGCTTTTAAATGATCTTATAACAGATCGTTTTCATTTCTTTCTCTGTATTCACCACTATACCATTTAGTATTTTATGTGGTTCAGTCTCAAACAACCCCAATGTAGGGAAAAGACAAAAGGCATTTTATTGGAGAAGCACAGGTGGTCTTTATGCTTTCATTTGCTGGCTTTCAGGGAACCCTAAATTCTGTTGAAAGCACTTACAATGAGGGGTACTCTTTGGGAAATAAGTGTTTTTGAGGGATGTAGCAAATTTTTGAAAAATCTTATTTTGCCTATTAAATTAAGTATAGATCAAGTGTTATGCCAACAATGGATCTATTCTCTGTTCTTTCATCTTGCAGTCAAGACTTAATTGTGGGTTTTCCTATGTCTAAACCCAGAGAGACAATACTGGGCCAGAATATCAGTTATCATTTGCAGTTTATATGAATTTAAAAGAAAGTCAAGTCAAGAAAATCAGACTCTTTCATGTAATTTTAGGCTAAAACAATTTACTCACCTTCATCATCTACCTTGTTAAATGTGTTAGAACACAATTAACTTTCAAAACATTTTAAATATTTATTCAGAAGGTAAAAATAGTATTACATGAATAATAAGGATTTGTTTACTTTGATGCTAGAATGTTTGGCTTTATTTTGTTTTTTGTTTTCTTACTTTTTATTTAAATTCCTGTTAGTTAACAAACTGTAATATTAATTTCAGATGTACAATATAGTGATTCAACACTTCTATACATCACTCTGTACTCCTCACAACAAGTGCATGCCTTAATCCCAATCACCTAGTTCACCCACCTCCCCTCTGGTAACCATCAGTTTGTTCTCTAGAGTCAAGAGTCTGTTTCTTGGATTGTCTCTCACTCTCACTCTTTCTCTTTGTCTCTCTCTCTTTTTCCCTTTGCTTGTTTGTTTTGTTTCTTAACTTCCACATGGGAGTGAAATCATATGGTATTTGAATGGCTTTAAATCTCAGCTGTTCCATGTTCTGTGATCTCAGGCAATTATCCTAAATACCTGTGATTCAGCTCTGTGACTGAAAAAAAAATGGGAGAGAATAACAATAATAATAATATCTATCTTACGCTTTGAAGATTTAGTTAGTGTATGTGTATGTGAGAGATAATGTGTATGTATGTGTATGAATATATTTGAGGGAGAGAGAGAATGAAAAAAAGAGAATTTATAAGAATACAGACACAGTGGGGCACCTGGGTGGCTCAGCTGGTTAGGCGTCTGCCTTCAGCTCGGGTCATGATCCCAGGGTCCTGTGATCAAGCCCCACATCAGACTCCCTGCTCGACAGGGAGCCTGCTTCTACCTCTCCCACTCCCTCTGTTTGTACACACTCTCTCTCTGTCAAATAAATAAATCTTTAAAAAAAAAAAAAAAAGAATACAGACACAGAATGAGCTCTTTCATTGAAACTCTGTAAAAAAAAAAAAGCCCTAATTAATTTAATACAAATTAAATATCATGCAACTGGTATTGTTGATCATCCTCTAAAGGAGGCTTATTCTGGTTATTTTAGTGATCTAATAATATAATCCCTTATTCTATAAATTTATAAGTTTTTTTATTCTTTACTTCTAGCAATATGTTGAAGGATCACTATAAAATATTTATATTGACATATACATAAACATATACTAATATTCTTTTACAGAAATGAAGCACTTTTTGGTGTAAGTCTAGATATTGATATCTATAGCTATCAATATCCATATTTCAATATCTATATCCATATTTTTCCTACTGCCGGGTAACAAATTACCACATGTTTATCAGCTCAAATGTAACACATTATCAAAATGTGTAGATCAGGAGTTTGAGCATGGAGCATGGCTTAGATGAGCCCTCTACTCTTGGGGGTGAACAAGTGGCTGATGGGGGGCTAGGG